>VDFB02271358.1:169467259-169655573 GCA_007258455.2 Sequoia sempervirens | reverse complement strand
TATATATGTATGTATGTATGTATATGTATTTTTAAATGTCAATATAAATGAAATTATTGGATGCTCTCCTAGAACAATAAATGCAACATATCATTAAAGAAATCTATATCTATGTATATAAATGTGTATTTCTAAATGTAAGTGTAAATGCAAAGAGCATATGGTTTTGTAGTGTTATAGATACAACATATCCATAAATTAATGTAATTGAAATTCTAAATTCTTCAACACATATAATATGAAATCGATCAAACTATTAAACTACATGAGAAATAAATGAAAAAAGTAAATGCATATGTATGTGTATTTGTAAATATAAGTGTAAAATAAATAAGAATAATGAAAATTATAAAAGAATACAAAGAAAGGTCTCCTCCCTTCTTGGTAGTGATAACCTCATCCACACACAACCCTTAAAAACTATGAATAGAGGAATATAATCTTTGAAGAACTCAAAGTTGATTCTCTCCTACCTGATGCAATTAGTCATTTTATCCTTACAAACATTTATAGTGATTACTAGAGGCACATAGACCAATTATTCATAATAGAATAATTTGGTCATACTTTTCCAATGATGACATTACGAGAAAACCTTAGGTTAAATGAATAATTCCTAGCTAAGTTCTTTAAATCATGTCCAACCGTATAAGAGAAGAAAACTACTATGTGTACCTGGATACCATTGAGAAAGGTTCTTTGGGCTCTTTCATCAATCATCCTACCTTAAAACATACCAAAAGTCTCCTAGCAATTAGACATAGGAAGATTTAAGATGACTTAAAAAAAATTTATTACAAAGCATAAACTTATGATGACTTAACCAGGCCTAGTACACACTCCCTTCCCGTTAATCACTTAGACAAATGGAAATTAAATGTAAATTTGCTGCTATTTTTTGTCATGTAGGTGTCCAATAAACCACTTGGTGGTCTTTCCCTTCAAGTTTATTTACTTGAATGAAGAGAAAAAGTCCTTTGATTACAATTAGAGAATACATTTGAGGCCTTGGTTGTGTAACTGGTGGACCATAGTCACATTTAACACTTGTTAAAAAGTTTGGGAGTTAAAACGTTAAGTAGATTTGATTTGTGATGGACATATTTGGACAATAGTAACAATAACTTGCAATCTATCAAGACTTGATTACCTTATAACCTATGAAATTCTAGCGATGAAATGATACATGAAAGAACTTCATCCAACATCCTTATGAGTGTAGGTACCACCAAATAGGTATTTGTCAAATCTTCCTTCGTTGAGCGAGGGAAATTCAGGAAGAGAAGAGGAAAGCAAGACATGTAGTATGTCTAAAATAGGGAGATCAACTAGAGGTCAAAAGATTAGAAAAAAATTCTATAAACGCATGGAATTTTTTCTTGCTGAAGGGGGTTCATGTTCTTATAATGATGAGAGCATAGGCAACATCCAGGTGCCCTAGAGGTACAAACATCTACAGAAACAATGGGTACCCTAGGAACTTCCTCCAATAAACATTGATTTTTGTGTCAATAAGAGGATATATCGCATAGCACCATCCTCATTACATGGTTTGGGCCTATTTTGCATGGACAACATAAAGGTAGATGTTACAAAAAAGTTACTGAATTGATAGAGTATATTAGACCCTGTTATAGTAATAAAGATTAGATGCAACTGGTTCGATATGTACGGGTATTTGCAGGATCATCATGGAAAAAGCACACCCTTAAGTGGCAAAAAATTCAGAAAAATCAAAGTTAGGCAACTTGATGTAAAAATTTGAATAAGTTATCTACACTATTTAAAAAATATGTAAGAATAGAATTTGTAGCAAATTGAATGTAGTTTCTAAACTAATAGGATTAATTTTTAAAAGACAAAATCTATTTGGTGAAAATTTGAAATTTTAATGCAGTAAGTACTTAAATTTCAGGAAAAAAATAAGAAGTATGTGTTTGTCTGACCACCTTAACCACAATAAAATGATAATATTTTTTTATAAAATTTTAGATATAAGTAGATGACTCATGTGCCAATGTCATGCATATTTTTTTGTAATTTATTTCCAAGTAAATAATTAATTATGATTTTTTATTACAACTTTAAAAAAATATAAAAATTCATACGTCTAACCACCTTAACTTGGTGAAAACTTCTTGAAATTCAATTCTTTGTTTTTTAATCCTATCTAGTATACAAAGCATAGAATGTGATGCTGTTTGAAAGCTATAGATGTTTTTCAATCAGTTTATCAATCAGGACTTTAGTTGTAATTCAAATAGAAAATGAATAATAATTATTTATTAAATTCAAAGTAAAGCATAATTTATATTGGTGGAAATTTTAGAATCTCCTTTAAAAACCCTTTTCATTTCATTCATTTTGGGTTAAAAAAAGTCATCAGCCACATACCCTACAAATACCCATCATATTGCCACTTTTTGGCCCATCATGATCGTGCACATACTCATACATGAAGTATGCATAGGTATGCACTGTCATCAAATTATATACGGCTAAAAGAGAACAATCAAAATAAAGGAGTGGCTATGTACATTGATGGAAGGCCAAAAGCATCAGGGAATATTGCATGGTTTATAAACAGTACACGACCTGGGTCAACAAATAAGCAACCCAATTGCATATTCGAGGTACATGAGGGAAACTTTGTATTCATATGTGCAATAAAATCAATAAATGTAGGGGAAGAGTAGCTAATCGATTACAATTTGAATTGGTTAGTTACAAACATAGTTACTATGGGGGTGGTACGTACTATGTACCATTTTACCCAACCTCCAATTAATAACTCCAATATACCATTTTATTCTTATGTTTTTCTTCATAAGTCTATTGGTTTCATTTTAGTAATGTTTTTTTATATTTAATTTTTGTCATAGTAAGAGATTGATTGCACGAAGAAGGCTCCGACCCAGAGCATAGATCATGATTTATCTTCACGCGCTTCTACCCGACAAGTTTACCTCATTGTAATTGTACAAATTAGATACAAGAAAAATGTTTTATTATTATGTTATTTTGATAAGTTTATTGGGTTAATTCATTTAATGTTTTTAATGTTCTTGTTGCAGTCGACTAATCGGGGAAAGGCACCAGCATTAGACGAGAGCATCAATAGGGAGGTGCAGTCAATATTATGTGATGATAAAATTGCGTATTCAACAAGCCCTCACGATATGATAAGGAAGACCCAAAAAAAATGCAATGAATAAATTCTTAAGTTGTTATTCCTACTGCCTTAAATAGATGAGATAAGAGAGAGGGTTAAAATATTGAATGAGAGATCACAAAACTTGAAAGTAAGCTGTCATGACATGTTTAATTATAACATAAGTTCATTCATGGTTTTATATTTTGTACTCTTTTATGTCATGAACTAAAATATGTGTTGTTTTTACAGGATTTTTTGCATCCTCGTGATGCTCCTAGCCATGATCAGGGTACTACAAGTGCTACTCGAGGAGTAGAGGTCGGTACAAGTGTCCATCCTGATCTTCCTGCGCAAACATCACATCATATGACCCCATCATTTATGCCTATATTGTCATCTGAAATGTTGAAGCACATACCATGTAGGTATTTGTTAGTGCACCCTCTAGCAGTGAACACATGCTAGAACATGCGTCAGGATATGTACCCGGGGATGCAATGGCCACTAGGACTAGTGATATGTTAGCAACATTTCCTAGATCTTTGTGTATTACTAGTATGGGAACATTGCCAGTCACATTTGTGGTGACCGAGGATTTCATTCCCATAAAGATAAAGAAGGTCCCAGGTACTTTAAAATGTTTTAATTATTATTATATATAATCCAATTGAAATTTACTTATTGATCACTCTTTTTAGACTATTGATCCCATGATCATTTTGTAGGAAATGATGTTTTCTATAAACATCTAAGTGATATTACATTGGAGCTCTTCAGGCCCACCATACGTACATGATGGAATGCCCAAAATAAAGATTTAAAAGATGAGCTCATTAACCATTTAGTTGTGCTCTTCAGTGATAAAACATTCAACCAAACCAAGGTCCTTAAGAAAGTTGGTACATATCTAAAATATGTGAGGGACCAATATAGGTAACATTTAGAGAAGAACAAAAAGTATGAGCATCCCCCCATGATTTTGGAGAGGAAGTGGAAGGCCCTAGTGTCAAATGGAAAGGAGAAGGCTGAAAAGAAAAAAGGAAAGACACCACCAGGCCAAGGAAGGTATGTGATACTATCAACAATGTAATTATATACTGATTACTCTTTCTTTTTACATAATCTAACATATTTCAAACTTTTCATAGGCTTTCTGACACATCGAAGGAAAAAAAGGTAGCACTAGAAAAACACAAGCAACACAAACTTGGCTCTGGTGGTTATATGAAATTAGCCGCACGAATTGTAAGTATCAATAAATGAAATATAGTATCCAAATAATAAATTGAAAACAATTTTGGTTTTATCACACCATAGAAGCAAAATTCATGATCTAATGCAAAAATGTATGGCTCTAAATTCAATAGAGTTCTCATAGAAGATGACCTGAAGATTGCCTTCCAGCAAGGCTATGGAGTCATGGCTAAATGCCTAAGAGTCTTGACTGGGAAAACACAACCTTCCACTACATTCGACACACAGGTAAATAAACTCAATAAGTTTATTTAAAATTGAATACTTGTGCAATCTATTCAATATTAATTTCTACCATAAAGTAATTACATGCCTATTTATTTTAAACATTCAAGCAATGATAATACTGCACATGACATTGGAATGCATCTTGGTGAGGGTGGAGCACAACCTGCAGATGAAGGTCATGGTGTGCATCTTGGTACTTTAGAGCATGTAGAGCGTGATCAACATGTTGAGCATGATCAGGCTAGCAAAGATTAAGAACATGATGTGGCCCCATCAGGTAAAGAGGACCACTCTAAAATTCTTCTAAACATATTTAATTGCAATTGGTGTATTAATTAATGTAGCCTTTCGTGTTTCAACTTTAGAGAATGTAGAGCGTGATCAACGTGTTGAGCATGATCAGGAACATGATGTGGCCCCATCAAGTAAAGAGGACCACTCTCATGTTCTCTTAAACATATTTAATTTCAATTGGTGTATTAATTAATGTAACCTTTCGTGTTTCAATTGCAGATTAGGATTTAGAGGGTGTTCAACATGTTGAGCATGAGTCTATAAATTTTTTTTAGGAACATGATGTGGACCCATCAAGTAAAGAGAACCACTCTAATGTTCTTTTAATTAATGAAATACTTGTAACAATAATAATAAAACATATCACTTTAACATTTCTTTCTTATTGCAGCAGACCATTTCTTTCTTATTGCAGCAGCATCCACGTCATGAGAAGATGACTAGGTGTACATTAAGATCACGAGCAAAGGGTAGAACAACTAAAGGGGGGAATATATATTGATTTAGAAAATGATACTCCACTTCAAATTTTTGTAGCTTTAAAAAAGAAACAAAAAAAAAAGTGATTGTAATCATATCATGACAACCATATTTTTGATAATATGTTAAAACTGAAAGAATTAATATTATGTTAATGTATGAATGTGAATATGTTAGTTAATGAATTTTATATGTTAATGAATGAATGTTATATGTTATTAATGAATGAATGAATGATTAATGTTATATGATTGGGTATGGGGAATTGAGAGTGATGTGAGGGGGGGGAGGGGTCAAATGAGCTGCCACTGTCACATGGTTGGCCCTGTTAAGTAGAGAATATTAAACTATTCTAGAAACAAAGAGAAGCTCAATAAGGTAATGGACTTTTCAATATAAGAAATGCATTGTTTGAAGCATCAAACCAATATGCAAAGATGAAAGAAAGTGCTAACTTTTCACTATGGTGGCAGAAAAAATGATTCTTTATACCCTGAATCCATGCTTTGCATCATAATTTGAAGTTGTTTCCATTCCAATGTTCTAAGTTTAGTTTGTTTGTATGGCTTTGTATGAATACCACATTGTGTTGTGTGTGGATTTGGTTTTAAAGCTCTGTTTCTTCTATTTTTAGTGGTGACATAACTCTAAAATTTGACTTTGGTGCATAATAGGTTAGTGGAAAAATTGCTAGCTCTGAAGGGTTTAGAGGCTCGATTGAGATAGATGCATGGATATTTGGACCTTGTTGTTGATGGGGGGCTTCAACTTAACCATGAATTTTTGTACCATCTGTAGGTATGCAAAAGTTTCTACACTTACATTCATTCTTGATCATAAATGTTGTAAATGATATTAATGCTTCAAACTTAAGATTCGATTCATTGTTATAATGATCAAAATGTTATACTTTGCTATACATTCAAGCATTCTCTTGCCCACTACCCTTTGCTCTCTCCCCCCTCCTTTTAAGAATTTTCTTTGTCATAAAATATTCACATTTCTGTCTCATTTACACAAATTTATCTGAAGCACTAGGAGTGAATAAAGATATGTAAAAGATTATGGATTATGTCTAAACAAAAACTTTCCATTTTATAGCTAATTAAATCCTTAATATTTGAATAGTTTAGAGCTTGAATAATGGTTGTATATGCATGTGTATCAATAAGGGAGCCTATGTGAGGATGGAAATTTAAAACATCACTTTGGTATTTTTCCTTAGGCAGTGAAATGATATTTTGAGTAATACAAACCTATAGACACATTGATATTTTTCGGCATTGCATTGAATTTTTTTTTCTCTTATACATACCCTCGGCTAGACATGGAGGTATATAATATTGGTTTCTGGGTTTATTCTATAATTAGTTAATTTCATAGAGGAAGACTAAAATCCTCTTAATGTCCTGTGTCAAGTGTGAAAGCATATGAATCACTTGTTGAAGGCACCATTTTGTATTCATCCAAAAATTGGTTTGTTTTTTTTTTTTATGTTTCTTGCATGTGTTTTTTTAAGGCTCTAGAGATGTAGCTCGGCTCTTTCCTTTGCACTTTTCATCTATTTTGATGATTACACTAGATTGTCCTCATAATTTATCATGTAGATCTATTTGTAAGCTTATTTTCTACCAATCAATTTGCAAAACACTCACATATTAAGGACCATTTCACTAACTTGTAGTCATCCATTACTTCATATGTTGTAGGTTGTGTCTGTGTGCCAATAAATCTTGATGATTGCAAGAACTTTAATCCTACAAGTGTACCCTATCTTTCTCAAGTAAAAGTATTACCTTATCTATAGTACTTTAAATGGTTAATTGGAGGTGCTTCTTTAGATCTAAGATTGTTGAACCCTAGATTAAAATATGGTATTAGATGGGCACTATAATGATAAAACTGAGGTCCATTGAACAAAAACCATTAACATAATTTACTGGACTATGAATAGTGTTATAATTATAATTATTTCTCCTTTACCTACCTCTGCATTAATGAAAAAGATAGCAGATATTGGAAGTTCATTACATGTCTCATGTATGTGTTAGTATTTTAATTTTGTTTAAGTTGTTCAAGAGCTTGATTAGGTCAAGAATATGTTCTACAAGCTCTATTCTCTTGACACTGCTCAACATTTTCCCTACACATTTTCTCTTCAATCTAGACGTTTCTTGACTCCTTCTCTTGTTATCCCTTGGTTTTTCTCAAGTGTAATACTTTTTCTATGCATAGGATCTTGCAATCTATATGTATGATCAATCATCTCTTATGAAACATAGATAACCATTCATGGAATTGTTGTTGTAATTAGACAATTGCCATTGTTGGAATAATCATTTAATTTGTATGGAAGTAAGTCTTTTTCATATTATTTGACTTGGTATTGTAAACTTGTCTTTGTAGGATTCTCTCGGGGGGGACATCAAAACTATGATGATAGGTAGATTTGTTTCTTAACTCCTTCCCTTGTTAGCCCTTGTTTGTTCTCAAGTGCAATGCTTTTTCTATGCATCTTGCAGTCTGTATGTATGATCAGTCATCTCTTATGAAGCATGGATAACGTTTCATGGAATTTTTGTTGTAATTAGACAATTTCTATTATGAGAATAATCATTTAATTTGTATGGAAGTAAGTATTTTTCATATTATTTGACTTGGTATTGTAAACTTTCCTTTGCAGGATTCTCTTAGGGGGAACAACAAAATTGTGATGATAGGTAGAGTTGTTTCTTAAATCCTTCCCTTCTTAGCCCTTGGTTGTTCACAAGTGTAATGATTTTTCTATGCATCTTGTAGTCTATATGTATGATCAGTCATCTCTTATGAAGCATGGATAACCTTTCATGGAATTGTTGCTATAATTAGACAATTGCCATTGTGAGAATAATCATTTAATTTGTATGGAAGTAAGTCTTTTTCATATTATTTGACTTGGTATTGTAAACTTGTCTTTGCAGGATTCTCTCGGGGGGAACAACAAAACTGTGATGATAGGTAGAGTTGTTTCTTAACTCCTTCCCTTGTTATCCCTTGGTTGTTCTAAAGTGTAATTCTTTTTCTATGCATCTTGCAGTCTATATGTATGATCAATCATCTCTTATGAAGCATGGATAACCTTTCATGGAATTGTTGTTGTAATTAGACAATTTCCATTGTGAGAATAATCATTTATTTTGTATAGAAGTAAGTCTTTTTCATATTATTTGACTTGGTATTATAAACTTGTCTTTGCAGGATTCTCTCGGGGGGGGAACAAAATAATTGCGATGATAGGTAGAGTTGTACAACACCATAAATCATTTGGAATTATCAATATATTGCTTATAGAATACTCTGTGCAAGTAAAATGGAATGTGCAATGAAAATTGGTCTCAAATTCAAATATGAATATAAGTACATTATACACAAGAAGATGGTATCTATTCTATGATTTAAAGAACCCCAAAATAAGACAATTAATAGGTTCCATTTGTTTACTTGCTCTTAGGAACTTGTTTAATTAGAGAGACCCTCAGAATGTCTTGTTCATAACCAACAGTGTTCAAAACTCTTGATGAGGTTTGATTGGTGTGACATTGGATCTATCTTGCTAACGGAAGTCATCGATAAGACATGGACTATCAGAGTGAGTTTTCTATCCTATGATGATGATTGATCTCTCACCAATGGGTTGGCTTCCGTGGTCATCGCCAAGAGTCTCTATGATGGTACATTTCAACAAATATTTAAAGAAATAAAATTGCATTGGTTCATTGCAATTTCGACAAAAACCACTGACAAATCACCAAAAAGGTCCGACGAAGTTGCTATTGCTACGATGAAGGCTTCGTCATAACTCCTTGACCAATTCATCTCAATTTCGACGAAGTCCGCCGATGAATCACATAAAAGGTCTAAAAAAGTTGCTTACTTGCAATGAAGGCTTTGTCGTAACACCTTGCCCATTTTGTCGCAATTTCGACAGACACTGATGATTCACAGAAAAGGTCCGACGAAGTTGCTTACCTACGACGAAGGCTTCATGGTAACTCCTTGCCCATTTCTTCAAAATGGAAACAAAATTCTAGTGTTGTTTCGACACTTTGAAAGAGCCATTGCAATTGCATTTTGGTTGTAATTCGTCGGTGGATACATGAAGTTTTCTTCGATATTCTGATGAACATCTAAGTCATTTTATGATGTCGATGACTAGTGAATCTGTGCCGTTATTTTGACATTTAATGTGTCATCAAAATTTTGACGAAAAAATAGTGACAAAAGTATTTTCGTCCTTTTGTTGCTTTTCTGACAAATATTTGTCAAACAATTGACAAACGCTCATCGAAAAATGGAGTCAAATTCAGTAGTAGTGTGTGGTTGTCTGTAGAGATGCACAAAGATGTTATAGGTTGTTTTTGGTGGAGGATGGTTGCAAGTGGGTTTGAATCCATGAAAGAGGAGAGGAGTGTGGAAAGAATATGGTAGATGAGGTTGGGCTATGATGGATGTGAGTCCATGATGGAGAAGGGGAGCAAGATGTGGTGTTGTTGGAGGGAAGTGGTGCATGTTCCAGCACGATGCTAGAAGAAGCAAAATAAAGATTGGTTTCCACCACTTGGATAGCGAAGGAGTTTGTTGCAAGTTGATGTGAACCTAAAAGGGTGGTTATATCACTCAATTACACTATTGTGATCCTATGCTCACAATCTTTCTACTTGGTGTGTCTGATGTAGGAGAATCCTGGGTGAATAAGCTATCGACCTCACCCAAAGAAATTTCTAGGTTTACTTTCCACTTTTGGTTTGCTCTGGTTTGGTGTCCATATTCATTTATCATTCTCACAAAACTTTGATGTTAATTAGGTATGGAAAGAATCAACTTTCACTGACATCGATTATCATTACAAACCAAAAAGTGTCTTTATCTCACCTCCATAGTGATCATTTGGTAGGCTCACGGTATTGTGGGGAAACTACACTCTTACAGTGGTCATTTGGTGGGCTCGTAGTATTGTGGGGAAACTGCACCCCTGTGGTCATCGTTTGTTAAGCTTGAGGTATAGCACAAAAACATCATCTCCATGGTGGTTGTCCATTATTTTTGTGGTTGTGTGGGGAGTTAGTGATGTTATAACTATTGTTAATACTAACCCATAGCGGTTAAGTCATGATGTGGGCAGTGTTTTAGGATGAGTTGGAGGTTACTACATACCTGCAAATGAGGGTTGTATTGATTGTAGTACTATGGTGTGTGGTTGGCATAACTGTTATGGGTTAACCATTGGCCATTGTAAAGGAAGCTAGGTGGGACTACACTATGGATCGTCGATCTTTTCTCAGATTGAGGGTGAGTATTCAAATAGGTATAACATAATTCCAAATGTCATACCAAATGGAATTTAGCAAAAAGAACAAAGAGACAAATTAGGAGGGAGGAAGAGAGATGGACGAGGACGTTTGAGAATGAACCAAGAGCTTGAAGGAATAGAAAGAGAAAAATCTTGGGGCAGAACTATGATGGAAAGGTTGCAGGGAAGGGTAAGGCCACGAATGGTCACATAGTATAATTTTTAACAATTAGATATGCACCCTTTGTCAGATTTGAAAAATATCATACTATCTATTGAAACATGGAAACTCTTTTCAGATGTGGGTGATCTATATGAAAAGAGAATCTCTAGAGTGAGCTGGTTCTCCAAATAATGGATCCTATTCTATGTGATTTTCTAGGAAAAAGGATAGAGAATATGACTGAAATGAAAACTATGACTTAAAAATGATTTTTAGGACTTGATGATAACTTAATGATGACTCTGATTTTTTACTCACAAAATTTTTTTTAGTAACCAACAATTTTTCACAATCTCTCATGAACACTTAACACATAAATAATTTGCATGAAGATTCAAATTGAAATACAACATGCAACCTGTATCTTTGAACTTTTCGCATCAAGAATTACAATATTAGGACATAACAAGGATTCTATAAACAAAAATCATAATATGACATCAAACTAAAACTACAAAAAGACACAACATTGAGAAATAGGAATGTTGCTTTATTCAACTAAAGGAGTATGCTAAAATTTGAAACTAAGTACAAAGAAGTTTACAAGCTCAAAAATGTGTAAGAGCAAGAAACTAGAATTTGCTAGAAAAACACTAAGTTTTTCTCAATATATATCTCCAAAACCCTAACATGAGCTCAAGAAAAAAGTTCTAGGAAAGGTATCAAAAAATGCCCCAAAAATCTGAACAAAAGCAAAAAAAACACACTTTTTGCATGTACATACTAAAAAACTTCTCAAAATAGGCCAAATCTACTTTTAAAGAAAAAAAACACCTTATCACTTCATTAGGAAGTTCAAAATCTGGTCAAGGAAAAACCACACACAAATCTGCTGAAAATAGAATAGCAAAGAGATAAAAAAATTTGTTTTATTCTTGCTTTGCATGGCTTGTAGATTTAATGCCCTCATAATTTGATTACTTTTGCAATTAAAGATTTGGAAATATTTTGCAAAACAACATTATTTCTTCAATTACAATGCTTGATTTTCTTAAAAAATCATAAAATATAATGAATATCTCTTATCCAGATCTCCTTTGGAAAACAATTTCCCATTCCACAATTGATTTCTAAAAATCAATCAAAAAACAAATAATAAAGGCATGGATATTTAAATTGATTTCTTTAAAATCAATATAAATATAATTCAAGGCATAAATGATCTGTATAGGATCTAGACTAATTGTGAATCTGAATGCTTAATTATAACAACTTAATGGAAACACAATTCATGCATAAATTATTGAAACTTATGCATTAAAGTCTTAAAAATTAAGATAAAAATTAGAACATGAGAGAGAAGGAGAGAAAAAGTGCAAATAATCTGATAACAGAGTTCGCCACAATCGTGACTACGTCTCCAGGTCCGCTCCAATAGAGTGAGACCGATCTGATTAATCTAAAAAAAAAAGATTACAAATGCACCAAGACCATTCCTTCTAGCACTTCGGCAGCATAACAATACTCCGTTGCATGAGAAATGGCTCGAAAAACTCCACAAGAAAATCTCCCTATTTCTCCAACACCTAGTCTTGAAAAATCTCCATGAAAAAAACTCTCACACCTAAACCCCCTTTTATACATAAATTTTGCATATGGGGTTAAAACCACCATAATAAATAAAATAACAATTTAACCCCCCTCCTTTGGCTTTTATAATTATAAGCCTTACAAAAAAACACTACCTGTTTATATAAAACCAATAACTTCCCCCTTAAAAATAAAAACATTAAACAGCCCCTTAATAAAACATTTGGAATTTGTTTTTTAATCCCTTGTCTTATTATATTCACGGGCTATTTGAGTTTATTCATTTATTAAAGGGGTTAATATTTGTTTTGTTTTATAAGATTTTGTTTTAATCCCACCAAATCCACTAATCCCACAAAATCTGATCCCACCAAATCCTTTTGGGATCCCACAAAATTTGATGGATTTTTTGTGGGATAAATTAAGCCTCCACACTTTATTTTCAAAAATAAAGAATGGTACATGAATTATTTTTTGAGATTTTTCCACATCACCTGAAATTCTATGTCACCATCTAGTCAACTGCCATGCCACATGTTGACATCATGCTGATGTCACCAGTTGTACCACCGAGTCAACTAAACTTTGACTATTGATATCTCAAGCATACGGTGTCAGATTTTGATGAAACGAACATTTCCGGAATTATTTCAATGAGCCCTTCAACTTGATGCCACTTCTATCAATTTTTTAGATGATCATTTTTTCACCTTTTGGACAACCCCTGATACCAATTTGACCCAAAGTTTGACTGTTGTAAATTGTGCAAACTGACTCCTTTTTGGTCCATTCAAGTTGCACTGGAATCAGGACGTCGAGATCTTTCTGATGGTGTAGAAATCTAGAGTATTGGAGACACTTCAATTTTCACTAAAAAATATCCCTCAGATTAGGCCTCCCCACTGGAGAACTTTTGGACCTCCAAAAGTGACATTTACTCTGACATTAAGTGAGGACTTGGCCTCCCCACTTGTCCTGTATCCTTTGTACATCTGAATACCTGGCTCACAAGCACAAAGAAGACTGCAACAACATTGTTGAACATAAACATTATTCTATCACTTCCATAAGCATCTACATCAACTGTCATAGCCACTACCCAACAAAAATTGACTAGCATCAAGCTGAACAATAATGTAGAAATGAAAGAGAATAAATCAACCAGATATCGATCCTTTACAACAGGAACATTTTTACCCAAGGAACCAACAATGCTTTCAATCATCATTCCCTCATGCTATACTGCGGGTGCATCCTGCAACATCTAACCCTGGTTAGCTACTCCAAGTTCAAGTTTAGAACCACCTGTACTGACAGACATAAGAGTTAACTCTTTAATTGCATTAATTACCCTCTTTAACTGCCCTATGTTTGCAAAAGAATGACCAGTCTTAATCTTGTGAGAATGTACAATATACTATATGCCATCTTTAAACAAGTGATAATGATTCTTTTCCCTGTGGAAAATTGCTTTTCTGTCATAAAGATAAGGGCTACCAAGCACTATCCCACAGATATCCAGTGGAACCACATCAAACTGTACTTCATCCACAAATTTACTAGTGATTGCCAATCTTAAGGTGCCTTGTCTTCTTACTTGCAACTTATCATTTTCACAAATCCAGCCTAGTGGAAAAGGTTTCTTATGTTGTGTAGTTTTCAATCCCAAGTTCCTTACAACACTTTCAGAAATTAAGTTAACTTGAGAACCACTATCTATGAGTGCATCAATCTTAATGTTCTTAGCAACAACCCTTAAATGAAACAACTCATTCCTTTCCTTATCTTCAGAGACATCATTAACTTTAGAAGTAGAAGGACAACTATCAAAGGAAACAATGAAAGTAGGAGTTTTACCTTTCAAACCCATAGCTGTTATCTTAGTTTCATCATCTGAATCGGAACCAAGATCCATAACAACATTTGTGGCTTTCACCTTACCTTTCTGTTTCTAATTCTGTCTTTGAGCCCACTTAGGCTTCAATTTGGGATGCAACTTCCAACAGTGATCTTCATCATGACCCTTCCTGTCACAATGAGTGCAAGAAAACCTGTCATCCTTCTTGACTGTAGCTTTCTTCTTTCCTTTCCCTATCTCTGCAACCTTAGAAGATTTCTTTACACAGTTATCATTATCAATGAAATAACCCTTTCCCCTTGACTCTAAGTGTGTAGCCTGAATAGACACTTCATCCAAATTACAAGGGTTCAATACCAAAATAGAATGTCTAAGATATGAATGAAGACCTCCCATCTACTTTAACAAAGTATCCTGGGTGTACAAAGGTACATTTAATGCAATAGCCTTCTTTCTGAATTCATGGGTGTACTCTTGGACAGTTTGACCTTTCCCTTGCCTAAACATTTGCCAGTCCATCATTAACTGTTGCATATGTCCTAGGGGATAAAACTGCTTCTTAAGAGCATTAACAAACTCTGCCCAAGTTAAACTGACCCTACCATGCTGTGAAATTTATGCCTTAGTCTTATTCTTCCACCAAGTTAAAGTTGTCCCTTCTAACCGAAGAGTAGCTAATTGGATCCTATCAACATCATCTAGTAGGTTTTGGACTCTACAATAGACTTCAACTTGTTGAATCCAATCATCCAATTTTTTAGCATCTAATTCACCATAATACTTTGGTAAGTCAAATTTTACATCCAATTTGATCTTAGGCTTATACCCACTCTTGAAAGGATTAAAAGAAATAGAATGAGGAGAAGATGGAGAAGAAGGAGAAGAGGGAGGAGAAGGAGAAGAGGGTGGATGTAGTTGTTTGTCACCATCTCCATGATGTTTCCCTTTCTTGTCTTTACGAGCATCTTGCTTCAATGAACCTCCTTCAAGTTCCTTTCGCTCTTATCTCTCTTGGAAAAGTATGTCCACCTTAGCCTTCATCTTGAGGAATGCTCTACAAAACTCTTGCTCATTGATTTCTTCAGGAACCTCCATTCCAGACACATACATCTTTAGAAAACTTCTTTGCTTCCCGATCTTAGGATCAAATTCTTCAATCTTTCCTTTGCCCTTCTGAATCCTGGATCTTGTTAGCATTCAAAACAAATATGCAATACTAGCCACCAAAAGCTCTGATACCACTTGATCTGTATAGGATCTAGACTAATTGTGAATCTGAATGCTTAATTATAACAACTTAATGGAAACACAATTCATGCATAAATTATTGAAACTTATGCATTAAAGTCTTAAAAATTAAGGAGAAAATTAGAACATGAGAGAGAAGGAGAGAAAAAGTGCAAATAATCTGATAACGAAGTTCGCCACAATCGTGACTACGTCTCCGAGTCCGCTCCAATAGAGTGAGACCGATCTGATTAATCTAAAATAAAAAAGATTACAAATGCACCAAGACCATTCCTTCTAGCACTTTGGCAACATAACAATACTCCGTCACATGAAAAATGGCTCAAAAAACTCCACAAGAAAATCTCCCTATTTCTCCAACACCTAGTCTTGAAAAATCTCCATGAATAAAACTCTCACACCTAAACCCCCTTTTATACATAAATTTTGTATATGGGGTTAAAACCACCATAATAAATAAAAAAAAAATTTAACCCCCCTCCTTTGGATTTTATAATTATAAGCCTTACAAAAAATCACTACCCGTTTATATAAAACCAATAACTTCCCCGTTAAAAATAAAAACATTAAACAACCCCTTAATAAAACATTTGTAATTTGTTTTTTAATCCCTTGTCTTATTATATTCATGGGCTATTTGAGTTTATTCATTTATTAAAGGGGTTAATATTTGTTTTGTTTTATGAGATTTTGTTTTAATCCCACCAAATCCACTAATCCCACAAAATCTGATCCCACCAAATCCTCTTGGGATCCCACAAAATCCGATGGATTTTTTGTGAGATAAAATAAGCCTCCACACTTTATTTTCAAAAATAAAGAATGGTACGTGAATTTTTTTTTGAGATTTTTCCACATCACCTGAAATTCCATTTCACCATCTAGTCAACTGCCATGTCACATGCTGACATCATGCTGATGTCACCAGCTGTACCACCAAGTCAACTGAACTTTGACTATCGATATCTCGAGCATACAGTGTCAGATTTTGATGAAACAAACATTGTCGGAATTATCTTGACGAGCCTTTCAACTTGATGCCGCTTCTATCAATTTTTGAGATGATCATTTTTTCACCTTTTGGACAACCCCTGATACCAATTTGACCCAAAGTTTGATTGGTTGTAACTTGTGCAAACAGACTCCTTTTCGCTCTGTTCAAGTTGCACTGGAATTAGGATGTCGAGATCTTTCTGATGGTGCAAAAATATGGAGTATTGGAGACACTTCAATTTTCACTGAAAAGTATCCCCCAGATCAATAAACCTAATGTTTAAATGAAATACTTAAGGCATTGGGCTTCAAAATATTTTATGAAAACTTAGCCTAAGACTTAGGAAAATGACTTCTAGTCAAGTGGTTGATGTAAATCATGAATGATCAACCACATAGAGTATTGACTAAAGTCTGATATAATTGCAAACCATGATAAACCCTAAGTTCAAATTTTTCAAACAGAAAACATTAAAGGCATTGACTTAACCCACGATGCTCAACCTAAACTTGAATTAGGGAAATGGACAAAACCAAACTCAAACCCTAATTTTCACTCAATTTGCACTTTGTCGTGCTTTGAAGATTTGTCTCTGCTAAGAAAGAAAACATGCTGCCATCATGCTAGGGTTTCAGTTGAGACCTCCATTTGAGCCTCCAAACTTTCTAACACTCTCCCAATCTTTTGCAAGTTGAACCTCCATAACTCAGGGTAAGAGCTATTAATCATTCTCTCTTTATTCCTTAGGTTTTGATGAGGAAATGGCCTCATAGGCTGTGACTATAGGATGATTTTCTAATGCACTCTTTGCTCTGTGTCTCCTTCTTTCTATTTTTGTGTTCTTGGTCACCATTGTGAGAGCTTGACTTCTATGTTGGGAAGTTCCTATGAGGCTCGACTGTGTGTTTGAGAGCTCTATTATGGCATGCATGGTAAGTTTGTATTTCTGTTAGCATTCTTCTTAAAACAAAAGCTTATTAAAGCTTTATACATTTGCAAAAGATAATATTTTCACTTATAAATTCATGGTCATACATAGGCCACACCATGTAGACTTGAATCTAGACTTCCTCAAAGAATTTCTTGTACTATAACTATTGTTTGCTTCAGGTGTTTTTAGCTTTGATGGAAAACTAATCATGGGCTTTTCCTTGTTTATGAAATGGTAGACTTTGAAAGAGCCGAATGCTCCCTCCAGGCCTAGACCATTCATATGCTTGAAAAAACATTTTGAAGATTTATGGGCTCAACCCATGGAAGGAATTTCTTTCTTCTTTATTATTTCTATCAAACCCTCATATGGGTACTTGTAAAAAGTGAAGAAATCTATATTTTAAAACAAAACCCTAATATGGGTATTTTGGGACTTGGGAAAAATCCATGTTTATCTATTTGGAGCTTGATCCACCATGATAGTATTGTGTGTATTTTTCATTCTTAACAAAAACCCCCATGTGGGTATTCTAAAAAAGTAAACAAAAATCTGTATGTTTTGTCATGTATTCAAAATTTTGGTTTGACCCACAATGGCTTTTGTTTACATTTTGAATTATGTAAAAACCCTTATGTAGGTAAACGTTATCTTGAAGAAGACTACATTTCTGAGATAAAAATTCATATGGGTATTTTGAAATTTTGTACAAACTACATTTTTGTACTCTGGCTATTTACCCTTCATTTCCTGCAAATGAGTATATATGATCTTTGCTCCACTTTATTTCTAGTTTACTTCTTTTATCTTGCATTTTCATCTTTATGAGCTCAACTCCTCAACTCTATTGGAAATTAAAATGAAACCCCATAATGGCTTTGAAATTCTTATAGAAAAAAAGACTATGAACAAACCCTTGTTGCAGTTCATGAAAGCATTGGCCGTGTCATCTTGTTTGTTCACAAAATCAAAACTCATATAAAACATGAATGACAAAAAATATTCTTTAAACTTCATTTAAATTTTTGTACTCTCTTGGGACAACTAGACTAGTCCTTCAGATGTATATTCAGAGTGAGAACAACTCTGTAACCTATTTTCCTTAATGTAGTAAGTATTCACAATATTGTACCTTCCATCTACTGATGACATCCACTTGTGCATGCCCAAAAATGCTCTCTTCATTCTCCAGTTCCCTTACATATTCTTGGTGGGATAATACCTTCTACCTGACACTCTTCATGCATTTTTATGCTCCATTATGAAAACTACTCTTTGCATTTATTCTCCTTAAAACATTCCAAATTAATACATCGACTTGATTTAATGCAATACCTACATTCAAACATTAGTGATTACTTGAGAATCACCTCATGCTTGTTATCCTCATGTCAGAACCTGCATTCTTATAGAAAACAATAGTCATTCTAGCTTAAGAACTCTATGAGATAAAGCAATACTAAAATTCTGTGAATACTTCCTTGTTTTAATTGCTCATTAGTGCTTGATTGATAAGGAATTATGTATGCATGTTCACTACCATTATTTATGAGATAGAACACTGCTGCTCCAACACAAAAAAATATGAAACAAAATTTAATGTGAACATACTTAAAGCAACAATATAATACTATGGAAGCAAAAGCAATAGTACAACAATATTTTAGATTTGCAATCATGAAAATGATACATTTCAGTTGAATTTATTGAACTCATTAACTCTACTGTCCACCTATAGCTTTCAGAAAAGCATATTACTTGATTGTTATGAGTGAGCAATCAACTTAATAGCTTTGATGAATGAACTCTACTTTACTCTTTCATTTGTATAGTTCAGATGAATATGGTGATTGCACTCCTTCTCTCAGCCCCATCTGTAATACCAAAGGGGCAGCATGCTGAGCTCTAACCTTGTGGGAGCTCGTTCTCCTCCACATGCCTAGTCTTCAAAATATAATCAACTACATGACTTTTACTATACACGCACAAGGAAACAAATGAAGTTAGCATAAAAAACAATATATGATGATGATATTTCCTTTTATAGTTCATGTTTTTGTTCCTTCTTTTAGTTGATTCTATGCATTGCAAGGATTGAAATATATCTTTTGTTAGTATGGCACGTAGGATAGTTCATATCCCGAGCTCTTTATTGACACCTTTCTCAATCTTTTGTAGGTCCATTCAGGAGCGGAAGCAGGATGGAGAAAACTATGAAGCATCAGCTGAAGATCGACTTAGGTAATGATAGATATGTCCCATGTTATTTGATTTTCTCTTTCAGTTGTATATTTCCTTTCTTGTAATGAATGGAAATGGCTAAAACCACGACTTGTGTGGATATTTAAATTCTTCTTTCATTTCCATTTTGAAAGAAATGCATTAAAATGAAAAATTGTACCATCATTTGTATTCTTGCAATCAAATGAAAACATGTAATGTGAATCACTTCATGAAATAATTGAAAGCACTCTATTATGCTTTATCATTTGTATACTCAGTTCTATACTCCATTTGATTTTTCAATTATTTGAGAAATACTTCTGAAACTCATCTTCCTTAAACCACTTGCACAACTATCACTTGGTGAATGGTAAAATTATAGTGCAAAACAACACTTAAGCACATGCATAAATAACTGTGTTTTCACTTTCAAATATAACAATATTTAATCATCTCCACCAATTGAGCTATAGCAAAAAATTGGTAACAATAATGTAATTATGTTTTGAATTAATGAAAAATTGTTGTTCATCCATTGTTTTGAGTCATGGTGAACTATGCAATGCAATTCATTTGATGGTGAGTGTTTGAATGTTGAGCAGAGGGGAGTACTCTCTTACATTAAGGAAAGGAGAAAAACCTTGTGGGAAATAAAGCCCCCTCTCCAAAAGAGATGATATATAATAAAGAGAGACTATGTAGCCCCCCATAAAATGATGATTACTTCTTTGCATGTTCAAATGTTCCCTGTGAAGACCGATGTAGAACAAGTACCAAAAAAGTGATGTGAGGAATTTTTGGATGCTCTGAATGAAGCATCTCCAGAATCTCATGTAATAGATGATGGTGGATGAGTTGATCATCTTTTCAAGTATTGTTTTTAATCATTCCCACATTATTTGAGTGTCAAACTTAGAATCACAAAAGAAATGTAGAAGAAATATAAAGTTCCCAAGGCACGATGACAATGAGAACCCCCCTTGATTATTTTGATCTCCCCTAACTTGGAATTTTATATGTTTTAGTGCATATAACAATTTCAATGTAACAAATAGTGACACTTTATAATTGAGTGTGAAATAGGCAAGTGATATTCACTTTCACAAAAGCAATACTCATTTTGAGTAGCTAATCAAAATATATAATAATCATATGTACCTAATTTTGCATTTAGAAACTTTAAGTTTTCCTATTAAAGGAAGAGACAAAATATGTGTCAAACACAATTTGACATCGTCTTGACGCTAGTTTGTCAACTCAAAAAGAGATTTCCAACAACTATTCGCAATCAAACTTTTGACTTAGTGTTTGAAAGTTATGGAAAAATGAAGAAAATCCCTCCTTTATGAGCACTATGTGGAGTTTGGCGAACTCTCTAGCAAAAACTATCAGTTTTGATGATTAATTAACTGTTAACTATTACATTTATTGCTTGTGGTTGAACTAATTTTGCAATTTATTACAATACATGTTATTAGAACAAAAATCTCATTATACAACATAAGTCTAATTTAAAGACTAATTATAATGTTAATACAAAAGCCTCTAGTCTTTAACCATTGAAAGATGTCACCAAAATCAAGTAGCTCCTCTTTTACAAACTCTTTATAGATCTTGACGGCTCGACTTGACCACTCAAATTTACCATCAAATGTAAATTGTTATATTAACTAAAACTAACAATTAGTGTTAACAATTTTTATTAAAAGCTGAAAAGAATGAAAAACGTTAAATGGTCAATGGTTATGTATCACTATCTTGATGAGAATAAGCCGCACGGTAAGGAGATGTCCACGAAAACTGAGGGAGAAGTGTAGAGAATTAACTGTTCGTTGGATTGTGATGTGGTCATGTGGGAGAGACGAACATGTATGTAGGCACTTGCTGGTGACTAATGCCCAAATGGAACGGTATTCCCAACTCAAAAGACTCTTTCTTGCGTGCGGGGAGGCAGCGTGAGAGGGAATATAGTCCAGATCTTGTGCATAGGAGACGCCTTTCCAGCTGCAGATCAAGTCACAACAGTATGCCTCCACCATGTAAAAAGGAATTCGAGGTCTCTGATGATGGCAAATCGTTGCAAGAAGAATGAAATAGGAGAAACCTTTTAAAATACCCTCTTCTCTTTGCAAACTTCCTTTAATCTGGAACAGCAGAGGAATTGTGAAGATCATTTTGAGGGCATGTTCTTATCTTCATCCAACAGAAGTAGTCGCCGCACGTCAGGAGGGAGGAGGCAGACGGATATTTGATCGAGTTCGTGGGACTCGTGCTTCAATATGGATCGCAGCCTACAAACGCCTTTCAGCCTACTCGATGGTCTGCACCTTTCAATTCCCACGATCGCAGCTATGTGATATGGTTACAGATTTCTCGTGCATATCTCAGGTTACTGCTGAGTGAAACGAGGCCTGTGCAAAAAATGTTTAGAAGACACAAAACTAGATCAACTTATGGCACTGGAATGAAGTCATTCTTCTGCTTCTTTCTAATAAAGATTCTACTATATGCAAATTGCGACTGCCCTGAATTCAAACATATTGATCATCTAATACATGGGAATGCTGCTCCAAAATATTAAACCCGACAATGTAAATCATAGGACTTCTCTCTAAAAGAGATCAACCTTAGTGTAATCGCATAGGTGCATGTGAACCCAAAGAGAATTTGAGATGACGCCCAAACAGGGACCAATATTACATGTAAATAAAGTTATATGGAACTCTAGACTAGGCTAAATGTGGGATTTTCTCAATTAAGGGAAAGGTTTTGTTAACATATCTTTGATATCATGTTGGGATTGGTCACAAAGTAAAAAATATGAGATAATTTCCACAAGCTATGAACACACAATAAGACAAATGACATTATCAAGAGATTGATACTATATAGAGTTGAATGAAATGTATAATGTAACCTTGCTTAAATAGGCAAGATGGTGAAAGTAGTCAAGTCGAACACAATGACTAACCCCTCAATAATGGAACACTTGTTAACTCACATGGCAAGTGACCATGCAAGAGGTGTCTAATAAAGTGATGACACTTGTCTCAATGATGTGAGGTGAGCCAAAACTCTACAAGTCCTTATGCGTATACTTAAGCAATGTGAATAGGACTCTCCTAGTCAGGTTAATAACTAACTAGTTTGATAAAAGTCACTATTTATACCAATCAGAAGGAGTTTCTATCAACATTGTTCTAGGTCTAGAAATAACTCCAAGTTCTAGTGATGACTGAGATTTATTAGTTTTAAACTAAGGAAAGACATGGGTATTAAATTTAGCCAAGATAATAAAATTTGGTGATATTCTTGGAGGGCTAGTAAGAAGTCAACATGTGGGTCATGTAGTGATATGCTACAACATGATAGAGCCTTAATGTGGATTTGTGTAGTACAAAAATGATCCCTTGTCATTTTCATGGCCTTTTGGGTCTTGTTTCATGGTGTTTGATCTATTTTTCTCTAATTTTATGATGTAACATGGCTTTAACATGCATATTTAGGTACTAAAATTCAAATAATGATGTCCTGTGAATTGTGAAGTGTTGTAAGACATTTTTACACTCTTTTAGACTATATTCATTACAATTTACCTAAAACTCACCTTTTTATCACTAATCAATTCCTATTTTGAAATGTTGTAAAGTCTTCTATCAAGATTTCATGTTTTTCTAGGCATAATTTCACCATCTACCCCTTTCTTATGCTTTATTTGACCTTTTTATGCCCTTATAAGCTTTAATTAAGTGTATTTTTGAATGTAAGCCCAACAAACAACATTAAATACAAGATAATTCTTGACAACCATTTTCAGGTCCTAGGTGGGACCCATGCATTATGGGTGGCAAATGAGTCCCCTTTGGCTCCAAATTCTAAATTTTTAAAATTTCCTTTCAGTCTTTTATTAAAAAAAACTTGATGTCAGCCTATGATGAGGTATGAACAGGTTACTAAGGCACAATATTGTATAAATAAGTGATTTTCACCTCATTTTACATCCTCCAACATTCACACATCCTATTCAAGCAATCTCAAAGTATTCAAGCATCTTACAACATCTTATCAAGCATTATTCAAGCATTTTGGAGCATCCATTGATACTACTTCAGATTTGCATCATCAAGGTTTTGGTAAGTTGATAGCTTGCATGTTGTTAGTTTATCATTCTCTTGCATTTCATTATTTCATTAAGGGTTTGATTACCAAAGTGGGGTTTGACCAAAGTAAACCCCTATTTGCTAACCCTCAACCATTTTCCCCATCTTGCATGTGTGTTTGTAGACCTTTGTATGCAAATTTTACAAGCATTTTGGTGTTGAAGATTGGTCAACAAGTCAACTAGGTGCTTCAAGTCAAATCAATCATATTTCACGGTTGAAGAATGTTTTATGTCCATTTCCTACATAATTGACTTCGATAACCCGATAAGTAGACATTTCCAGATCTGGTGTTGCATATTTGTCTCCTAATTTCTCAAAATTTTGGTAGAGGACTGATTCGCCATCAGTGATGAATGAGTCCCACCTTAAGGCTAAAAGTATGATTTTTTTTAGATTCCTAATCCCGATAGTCAGAAACCTGCTTCCAACACTTTTTCACTAGTAGTAGGACTAATTTGCCACCCTGGGCGAATGAGTCCCACTATGGATTTTTCAATAATTTTAGTCAGCATTCACAACATTCTATATTCCTCACATCTTTCCCAGGTGCACTCTATTTCATCCCATTTCTTTTAGTTCTACATTATTTCATTTTTTAGTTCATTGTTTGCATATCACAATGTGTTTTTCAGCATAGCTTAAATCTTAGTCTTGCATTCATAATCATTCATATAAATCACTTAATTGGATTTAGATTACTATATTTAGCTTAGAAAATATCTCATATAACATAATTTGAATGAACCCTTAGCAATTTTGGCCCCTATCTCTCTCCTTTTAGGTGAAAAATGCTAGAAGAGCTAGAGAAGTCTATAGGAACCAAAACTCTATGGTCCAAGATTTCATGTGGTGATATACTATAAAATATAGAGCCTCTAAGTGGATATCATTCATTTACATAGTTGGAGTGCTTGTATAGCCTTGGCATATGTGCCATGAACATGCCACCACTTTTGAGGTGTTGGATGTTGAGAGCGCTTTCACCTCAAGAAAGGGTTTAGGAACTCTATCTCATAGAGACACGAGGTTTCTATGATAATAGTCATTTCCTTTCTCTAGGATCCTCATCTTTGATATTATCAAAATTTGTATCCAATATGGGATAATTTCTCTAGCCATGTATGTGATTGATTGACGCATTGATTGTTCCATGCTCATATCTCTGGTTTAGGCTTAGTTTTGGCATGCATATGTTATTTTTTGTGGATAGCTCTTATACCTATTTGGTGGTGATATTTTCCTTGGATATGGTGTATGCTATGATGACTTATCTCATTTTTTCCATGTTTATATTATGATTCTTATTAATTTTGACTAGTGTGTGTGTCATGTATTGGCATATACTTTATTATTGTGTGTTTCATGTATACTATGTATGTGTGCAGGACCATGAAATTTATACAAATTTTTCCATAATATTCTTCTCCATAGCTTGGGGGTTGCATAGAGTGGCAGAGAAATCTATTACACTTGTGAACTATAGATTTTTGGCACTCACTTGCTTTCTAGCACTTCTAGGGTTTGTCACCTAAAAGGAGAAAGTAGAGCCAAAAGTCTACGTAGGTTCACTCAAACTAAGGATTGTATGATGTTATTAATGTTAAATGAGATTATCTAAATACAACTAAGCTAAGTAATTGATTAATTATGAATGAAAAACCTAAGAAACAAGTGATGTTTGAAAAAAAATTGTGTAACACAAAATGTTAGAATTCAACATGCTCTAATACCATGTTGAGATTATGGATGCATAGGGTCCCTGAAGCTGCAGTCTTCAATGGTGTACCTTTGCCAAGAAAGATAATCAACCGCAAAGGAAAGTATTGCAACTATGGAATGCTGAATAAATATTCTATATTGATATGATATAATGTGATGATATGTTACAAATGAACTAAATTCTTGATTATATAGGCAAAAAGAGAAACCTAAGATGCATGAGATGTTGCCATGTGTCATGATCTAACAACATGTGACAACATGTGAACCCTATCAAGGAAATTATTAAATTTTAAGATAAGTTCTAGAATGACAACTCATCTTCTATAAGGAATCTTATCCCTACAAACATGGAAGGGAATATAACCCTTAAAAGTGCAACCTAGGAATTAAAATATTACCTAAAAAAAATTATGCAGTGTAATTAAATAATTAATTACACCACTCAATATAAGAATTGTATAATGTTATTAAGGCTAAATGAGATGATCTAAATAAAACTAAACTAAGTAATTGATTAATTATGAATGCAAAACCTAAGAAACAAGTGATGTTTGAAAACACATTGTGTAATACAAAAAGGCATAGAAATAGGTACACAACTGAATAGAAATGGATCAAACTGAAATTATGCACCTGGAGTGTGGATGAAGACTCAAAATGAACTTTGAAATGCTGATAATGTTTAGTTTTAGGCCTGTTGGGACTCATTTTCCATTCTAGGTGAATGAATCCTAATTTTGCAAAACTAATCCAAAACTCGTTTCAAACAAAAGGGTATCCAAAATTGCAAAAAACTCAAAATTGACCTTGGAGTGGGACTCATTTTCCACTCATGGCAAATGATTCCACTTTTGAGTTTTTTAATTTCCAAAAGTGGAATTCGAAGCTTCTGATCTGCACTTTAGCTTCCTACAGGTGTCCGCTTTCAAAACTTTGATTTTTGAACCTAAAAATTAGTTTTTGTTGATATTTTGACTTGTTGAATGAAGAGAAGACTTGAGAAACCTTGAAAATTGATCTTCAATGATTTCCAAGCTTCCAAGAGACCTAAATCTGCAAACACGAAAAAAGAGAAGAATAAATGTTGGATGTTAGGGCATGGGGGTTTTCCTTGGTCAAACCCATTTTAGGTAATTAAACCAAAATGATGAAATAATGGAATGAAACATGCAACAATGGAGGTTATTACCTTTCCATGAATATTGATCTTGAAAGTTTGTAGCAAAAAATGAAGAATTTTCCCTTGAAGGTATGAAAATTGATATCTTGGTGACTTGAAATGATAAAACCCTAAGTTAATTGACTTGAGATGGAAGATTGGTGGATGAATGAATGATAAGAGATAAGAGATGTGCAAAATGAGTTAAAAGACTTATATTTATAGGAAATTCACCTATTTCACGTATTAATACCTCATCATAGGCCAACTTGAAGTTATATTAAACTTAAATTTCACCTTTTTCCCACTCAAAGGTCAAAATTGAGCCAAATGGGACTCATTCACTACCCATGGTGAATGGGTCACACTTGGATGGGATTGATTCGCCATGGATAGTGAATGGGTATGCACCGTAGAAAAAATTACCCTTTTCTTGACATGGGATTAATTCATGGTAAACTAGACATAATGAGACCTTGATGTGAGTCATTTTATGCATCCACACTAGGTCTTGGACCCTTATAAATTGAATAACATGCTTTTAACAATGTCTTGTAAAGGTGTTGTAAAGTGTTGTAAGATGCTTTCACACTTTTCTAGACTTAACGAACCCATTTCTCCCTAAATCAACATTATAAAATTTATTTAAATACATCTTCACATCAATCTAGAAGGTTTTTGTATTAAAATTAATGATAAACTAGTGTTGTAGTGTGTCCCACAGATTCACATTGGTTCTTGTGCCTTCCTAGGCTATGTGCACCTCATTTTAGTGTTGTAAAGTACATTCAATCACACTTGCACATTGAATTCTAATTCCCAATCCCTATTTTACCTTCACATCATCATCAATAGGCCACTATTAACCCATATTATGCATCTCAAGGCTCAAATTGATCAAATACCCAACAAAGGTGCATTTTAAACTTTATTTATTTATCTCTTGGCTTCATAGCTATCAAATTAGCCCCTGTGGGAGCCATTCACCATGCATGGTGAATTAGTCCCATTTAGGTGGAACCCACTCACCATGTGTGGCAAATGAGTACCATTTGGCCCAATTTTAACCTTTGAGCAGGAAAAAAGTGGAATTTGAGTTTAATATTGCTTTGAATGTCAACCTATGATGAGGTATTAATGGGTAAAATAGGAAAAAAAATCTATAAATAGAAGTCTTTTAACTCATTCTACACATCTCTTATCTCTTATCATTCTTCTATCTCAAGTCAAACAACTTAGAGTTTTATCATTGCAAGACATCAAGAAAGCTCCTAAAGATATTCAAGTGCTAAATATTCCTCCATTGCTATAGAAATTTAAAAAAAAACATCATGGAAAATTAATCAATTCCATTATTACATTTTTCATTAATTACCTAAAAGAGGTTTGACTTAGGAAAAACCCCATGACCTAACATTCAACATCTCTCTCTTTCTTGTTTTGTTTGTTTGCAAATTTAGGACTCTTGGAAGCTTGGAAATAACTGAAGATCAAGTTGTAAGATTGATAATTTTTTCTCCTCATTGGAAAATTCAAAATATCAACAAAAACCCATTTTCAGATCCATAAATCAGAGTTTCAGAAGCAGATACCTATAGGAAGTCAATTTGTAGATCGAAAGCTCCAGATTCCACTTTTGAAAATATAGAAATTCAAAAGTGTGCTCATTCGTGATGGGTGCTGAATGAATCCCACTCCAAGGTTATTTTTTAGTTTTCTTCATTTTTGGGCACCCTTTTGTCAGAAATGGGTTCTAGCTTAGTTTTGCAGAATTGGGACTAATTCACCTAGAATGGCAAATGAGTCCCACTAAATCTGAAAACCAACATTAGCAGCATTCAAAAATCCATTTCTAGTCTTCATCCACATTCAAGGTGCACATTGATTCAACTCATTTCTTTCTATTATGCATTTATTCATTCTTATTTTATTGTTTGCATATCATATTGTGCTTTCCAACATAGCATAATTCTTTTTTTATATATATATAATTAGTCATATAGATCACTTAATTTCACTTAGTTCATTACATTTAGCTAAAAAATATCATACATAACATAATTTGAATGAACCCTTTAGCATTTTTGACCCTACTCTCTCCTTTTAGGTGAAAATCCCTAGAAGAGTTAGGGAGTCTTGTGGGTGCCAAAAATCTATTGTTCATTTTCATGAACCTTCTTTTTAGAATAATTTCTTGTTTAATTTGGAGTCGTTCATCACGCATCTATCTTGCATTAGGAATTGCATGAATTCATTTGCATGATAAATTTCAAATTTTACATTCATAGAAAAGTGCATTTAGGTTGCATTTTTTGGCATCTAAATTAATTTCAATTCTCTGTAATTCTGCATTTTTCACCTAGGTCTACATCATATCACTTAGAAACCATAAAAAATCCTTCAAAAATTCTAAAAATTATAAAAAAATTCCATACTGGGACTCATTCGCCACCCCGGGTAAATCAATCCCTTTTTACCTTGAAACTACATTTTACAAAACTCAGAACTCTATTTTTAAGCCTTTTTTTGGTGCCTTAACCTATCTATATCATTTAGTTGCATTTCTATAACATGTATTTCACTAGACCTCACTTAAAATAGCTCATTTCATGTATTGTTTAATTTCACATTTACATCCTCCACATTTCATTTTTCAGATTATTGCATACTGTAATCAACAATTTACATTGTTTTACATCTAAAAACTACATTATACTTTATTTACTTTTGCATAATATGTTCTTTAGATGTTCCTTTGATTTGATTAAACATGGATTTTATAATCATAACATCCCCTCTTATGAGTTTGATTTTGATTGCAACAATAAGGAACATGTTAGTCCTGACCATATATGATTACATTACCCATTGGTAAGAATGGAAATGTAAACAATCATAACACACATACTTGTTCTTCTCCTGATACCTCTCCTATTAGTGATGAAGGTATATTGGTGAAGGAAGTTACAAGAATTGATGGTCTTGATTTTCCATTTCCTTATTCCCCTTTGGACGATGTTAGACAACAAGAACATGAGATCATATACACATTCCTACAAGTCACCTTACCTAATCTCCATGGTCATGACAATCAATCTTGTCCATCTCCTAATATCCTTCTTCAATGTAAAGAGGATATGTTGATGTTAGAAGATATCCCTATTAAGAATCATGACACCCTTGATCCTCCCTTCCCTAATGCTCCTCCCATTTGGGAAGATCTATTTGAAAATAATAATGGTCCTTCTCTTGATGTCTCTTCCACTTGTGATGAAGCTACTTTGCAAAGTTCATCCTTAGATGAACATATTACAAGCTCTGAGCCTGGTATGTTAGATAATATGGAACAAGAGAATGAGACCTTATAAACAACCAACAAACAAATACAATCTTCCCCTAATCTACCCACTATCAATAATCAAACACATTCAACCATTAATAACTCCCTTAGTGGAAATGAAGTTATTTTGGATGAACCAAACCTTAATTTTCATGAACATTTGGATTGTCATTCTCTTAAGATCTCCCCTTCTAGGGAGGATATTATGACCCAAGACAAAGATAACATTCCCTTCAAAGACAATGAATACTCTCACTTATTATAGAATTTTAACATTATTCTACCTCAACTCATCCTTCACTCCCTTCACATAAACCTCTATCTCAAAACAAACCTGCACTCATCCTCTACCCACCTAAGAATAATGTATCACAACAATTGAGTTATAATACCATTTCTCATACATATAACACTCACAATAATCCATAATCACCACAACCAATCCCACCCTCCTTACCTTTACCCAATCCTCCTAGCGCCCCTTGCTTCATCCCACACACAAAGGAGTATGATCTTGTTGAGAAACTCAAGAACACTCTTGCTAAGATATCATTATGGGACCTTATTCAAGCATCCCCTCACTATCAAAACATGATCCAATATATCTTGCAACAAGTTCATATCCCTTCTAATGCACAACCAACTACATCATAACCATAATCCAAGGAATACATCCTGACATTGTTTTCCACCAAAATAAGCTTCCTCCTTTGGAAGTGCAAAAAAAAAATGAAGCTTTTATGATTATTTCTCAATAAAAATGAAAAGGGATTAAGAGATCTCTTATAGATACTAGTTATGATCTTAATGTATGTGAAGTGAACTTTCTCGATAGACTTGGTGTCAATAGATCAAACATCCAATCTGATTCTTTATCCATTAGGGGGCTTGAAAATTTAAGCAAACAACCACTTGGTGTGATAAATTTACCTCTTACAGTTGGACTGGCAACATTAGATACACCAATCCATGTTATTCCTGATGATCTTTCATATAACCTTCTTCTAGGCAGGGCATGGATTCATGCAATGAATGGCGTGCCTTCCACTCTTCATCATTAAATGAAATATATCCACAACAACCAAGTGTACACACTGGATGCTAATGATGAGCCTTATAGTGTATTACAACTTGTGAAACCCAAAGAGAACCCCTTGAACACATTAAAAAAAACCACACAAGTGGAACCCGCACAAAAAAATGACGAACAACAACATATTGACCAAATCATGATGCTATTAGAAGATGATTGGGGTTCCTTGGATTTCAAACATGACTTCATGGGGCACGAATACAAAATCATCCACAAAAATTCCAATAAGGAAAAATACACAGCAATAATGTCCACTCAAAATTCAGACAACCTTTCAAAAGCATTTACCTCAACCACTTTAGAAAAAGAAGAAAAATACACAGTCACCTTTGATGACACTTATGACCAACCACCATCGGATCCAAAAGCAATGAAAAATATTTATGGAAAAGGTTTTGAGCATATGAAACAACTTGTCTCTAGTAGACAAGGATGTGGTGCTAATGAAAAAGGTATCCACAACCCTATTGACCCTATCACACAACAAATAACTCATGGTCTTGGTTATTATCCTATAATAGAGATCACCAATCCCACAAAACATACTCCTAAATTCTTCTTAACTGAACACCTCAACACTTATGGTCTTGAACATCATCCAAACATGCAACACACAACTACACCTTCCCTTAATGTCAATGTCATCTCACAAAACACCAAATATTTACATTCGATAGATCTTCCCTCCTCTTATAAGAGTGAGAACAAAATCTCGCAATCTAGAGAAACTTGTGTCAATATGACATCTACTACTAAGTGAGATGTATCTTTGACACAAACCACAAGACCATCTTCTCCTCTTAAACAAGAGAGTATCTTGTCAAGACTCCTCCAAGATCACTTGATCACCCTTCCTCCCAGAACTCGAAAGAAATTCTCTTAATTCTGCACCCATCATAGAGTTCATGGACACTCCACTAATGAATGTAGGGCTTTGAATTTTAAAATGCAACATTTTCAAGAGTTTGGTATGCATGCCTATGTGGGGGCAACTACTTCCTCTAATTGATACTAATTTTCACTCTCACCTACATTTCCTCAATCATTTTGGCTCACCTTTTTCCTACACTAAGTGGGGGCAAGGGGTTTGATAGCCTTGTCCTCGTATGTAACTTATGGTTGCCTCCTTTCGGCTAGTCATTAACCTTTCATGGAAACATAAGAGAAAGCTTGGGATGTGGACGACATGCCTTAAGTTGTCTCACATGTGACATACTTCCCTTATTCATGACATATCTTATCAAGAACATATGACTTGGCACATGGATTTCCGAGTAAGCTCTCATGTCTTCTTCTCCCTTATACTTTAAAGAAATTTCTCACAGTATTGGTGAATCACAACTACTTTAAAGTGGGAGCATACATCACCACTCACATTTCATTGTGTGATTTTATTTTTCTTGCGATTCACTCTCTTGGAAACATTAGGTACAATGTTGTTCAAGATGAGGCCTTGCAATTTTCCTCTCTTGGAAACAAGATGAGACTGTTTTTACTTACCCTCTCTTGGAGACATTGGGCATGATGTTCCCTAATATGATACATTGCGCGAACAAAGAAAAATCTCTTTGAACAATCCTTACACTATTCTACATTAACAGTGACTATGAGTGCCAAGCTTACAAAGTTTTTCTTACCTCATACAGATCAAAAACCACTCTTCTTTGTGGCACCTTATTAAAGCTATTAGGAGTTATAACTTTGATATGGTTGAGCAGGAAGCCCATCCAGTGGCACAACTTTCCTTAATAAAAACCTATGTATTTGTGAATGCATACCAACTAGTGTATGTTTCTAATATTTTGGGACTTCTCAGTTGGCACAAATTCAAGAGTTTTGTCATCCCAGAGTGAGTATGCATTTAATTTTTGGAAAACAACCTAGATTTGATCCACAACTGGGTATGTAGAGGATCATGATGGGCCAAAAAGTGGAAATATGATGGGTATGTGGCTGATGACTTTTTTTTAACCCAAAATTGATGAAATGAAAAGGGTTTTTAAAGGAGATTCTCAGCTTTCCACCAATATAAATTATTCTTTACATTGAGTTTAATAAGTAATTATTATTCATTTTTTATTCAAATTATGACTAAAGTCCTAATTGATAGACTAATTGAAAAATATCTATAGTTTTCAAATGGTATCACATTTTTTGAATCCAAAACATAGGCCACATTCTATGCTTCACATAATATAGGATTAAAAAAAGAAAAATTTAATTTTATGAAGTTTTGACCAAGTTAAGGTGGTCAGGACATACAAGTTTTTTATATTTTTTAAAAGTTGTAATAAAAAATTCATAATTAATTATTTACTTGGAAAAAAATTACAAAAAAATGCATCACATCAGGTCATGAGTCCTCTAGTTATATCTAAAATATTATTAAAAAAAAATAAAAAAATTTTTGTTTTGGGGTTGGGTGGCCGGACACCTTTCTTATTTTTTCCCGAATTTAAGTACTATTGTACTGATTTTCAAATTTTCAAAATTTTTTTTAAACAAACCTAGTAGTTTAGAAACTACATTCAATTTTCTATAGATTCTATTCTTACATTTTTAAAAATAATATAGATAACTTATTCAAATTTTTATGTCAAGTTGCCTAACTCTATTTTTTTTGCCACTTAAGGGCCTATTTTATCCATGATGATCCTGCACATACCCAACTAGTTGGAAAAATGATCAAAGCTTTATCCACTTTTTTATTTTTCAAATTACTTCTATGGGTTAACTCATCCCACAAATGACTTGATGTTCTATGGCTCCAAAGTGAGCACATCTTTTCCACCCCATTCTTGCCATTGCATGATTATGTATCTTGATGGTTTGACTTAGGATCTCTGATCTTGGGGGCTTGCACAACCTCCTTTGATCTTTTTCATTCCTTTTCATCTGCATCTGTACACTTGGATCTCTCTTGAATGTCTTCTTTAGTGTGATTTTGAAGTAAGTTCATCCTCTCACTGAAGTGGGGGCTAAATGCGCCGTAGAAAAAAGTATCCTTTGCTTGAGATGGGATTAATTCATGATAAATTGGACATAATGAGGCCTTGATTTAGGTGTTGTGAGGCATTTTATGCATCCAAACTAGGTCTTGGACCCTTATAAATTGAATAACATGCTTTTAATGACGTCTTTTAAAGGTGTTGTAAAGTGTTGTAAGATGCTTTCACTCTTTTCTAGACTTTTAATGAACCCATTTCTCCCTAAATAAACATTATAAAATTTATTTAAATACATCTTCACATCAATTTAGAATGTTTTTTAATTAAACTTAGTGATAAACTAGTGTTGTAGTGTGTTCCACACATTTACATTGGTTCTTGTGCCTTCTTAGGCTATGTGGACCTCATTTTAGTGTTGTAAAGTGCATTTAATCACACTTTCACATTGAATTCTATGTCCCAAGCCCTATTTGACCTTCACATCATCATCAATAGGCCCCTATTAACCCATATTATGTATCTCAAGGCTCAAATTGATCAAATACCCGACAAAGTTGCATTTTAAACCTTAGTTCCTTATCTCCTAGCTTCATAACTATCAAATTGGCCCCTATGGGACCCATTCGCCATGCATGGAGAATCATTCCCATTCAGGTGGGACTCATTCACCATGTTTGGCGAATGAGTCTCATTTGGCCCAATTTTGACCTTTGAGCTAGAAAAAGTGAAATTTGAGTTTAATTGCTTCATGATGGACTATGATGAGCTATTAATGGGTAAATTAGGTGAAATTTCTATAAATATAAATCTTTTAACTCATTTTACAAATCTCTTATCTCTTATCATTCATTCATCCATCTTTCTTCTATCTCAAGTCAAGAAACTTAGGGTTTTATCATTGCAAGACATCAAGAAAGCTCTTAATGACATTGAAGTATCGAATATTGCTCTATTGCTGCAGAAATTCAAGAAAAAATAATCATGGCAAGGTAATAAATTCCATTATTACATTTTTCATTCCATTCTTTCATCATTTTGGTTTAATTACCTAAAAGGGGTTTGATTTAGGCAAACCCCCATGCCCTAACATTCAACATCTCTCTCTCTCTCTTATTTTTTTTTGTTGTTGTAGATTTAGGACTCTTGGAAGCTTGGAAGTCTTCTCCTCATTCAACAATTCAAATTATGAACAAAAACCTATTTTCAGACCTATAAATCAGAGTTTTGAAAGCAAACACCTATAGGAAGTGAAAGTGCAGATCAAAAGCTCCAGATTCCACTTTTGAAAATCAAGAAATTCAAAAGTGGAATCATTTTCTATAGGTTGTGAATGAGTCCCAGGGTGTTGCCACAATAATGGGTTACACTTTCTGGGACATCCTGATTTTTTACTTAAATCATATATTTTTAGAAAATACAATGATTTATGACTTTAAAGGTTCTTTTAAAATTATTTTAATTAAAAATGGATTGATCAAACCCCCTTAGATCAAACCCCCTTGGATAAAAATTTGTTAGATTTAAACCATACCTATAATCGAGTCTCCTCTACATCTATCAAAATGTTGATAAAAAACCACTTTTGATTTAATTTTTGGGTGATCAGATGAATTCATTTTAAAATTTATTTTTTGTAATCCTGTAGCCCTTATTATAAGATTCCCAAAAAGTATAATTTTAAATATGTTTAATTTGATTATTTATTTATTTTCTATTTCTTGTGAATGTAGGATTTTCAATGAACATCAAGTTCTTTATTTCACACATACTAAAAAATAGAAAAATAGAGATTTTTTTTTCTAAAATGTACATGTGCACTAGGTATTTATGTCCTTATTCCAAAAAATAATAATAAGTTAATTCAAATGAATACAAAAAAAGTTATGCAAAGTACACCTCTGTCCAAATTATAATTACCCTGACTTGGAAAATTAATTTAAAAAAAAAAAAATGTAACAAAAAATTATGAAAAAATATCCATTCCCTAGATATTGGTGTGTAAAATTTGTATTTTAAAAATTAGAATTGTATCCTATCTATAAAAAAGGTTATGTGGGCCAAAGTAAACATCACTTTTTAAAAATGTTGATTAGTAGAAAAAATAAGTTATTAAAAATTACATAAAATGATTGACAATTTTTTTTATTTTTTATTTTTTAAAATATAATTAGAATCTACACAAAATATCTAACAAATAACTAGTTTGATTCATCTTCAAAACCTTAATGGTTTAGTTGCTATAGGTGTAAGAAAGTGAATGTCTGGTGAAAAATCCTGATTTTAATGTCAAGTTTGGCCAAACACTATAACCCATTATTGTGGGATCACCCCCCACTCCATGGTCAATTTTTAGTTTTTTGCATTTTTGGGTACCCTTTTGTCAGAAATGGGTTCTAGCTCAGTTTTGTAGAACTAGGACTAATTCACCCAGAATGGTGAATGAGTCCTACCAAGCCTGAAAATTAGCATTAGCAACATTCCAAAATCCATTTCCAGTCTTTATCAACATTCTAGGTGCACACTGATTCAACTCATTTCTTTTTGTTCTACATTTATTCATTCTTATTTCATTGTTTGCATATCACGTGTTTTTTAGCATAACATAATTCTTAAGTTTTGCATACATAATTAGTCATATAGATCACTTAATTGGACTTAGTTCATTACATTTAGCTTAAACAACATCATACATAATATAATTTAAATGAAACCTTTAGCATTTTTAGCCCTACTCTCTCGTTTTAGGTGAAAAACCCTAGAAGAGTTAGGGAGTATTGTGGGTGCCAAAAATCTATAGCTTAGGGTCCCACAGGGGCTATTTTGATAGCTAAGATGTCAAGAGATAAGGAAATAAGGTTTAAATTGCAGCTTTGTTGGGTATTTGATCAATTTAAGCCTCGTGATGCACAATATGGGTTAGTCGGGGCCTATTAGTGATGATGGAAATTTCAATTAGGCCTTGGGACACAAAATTTAATGCAAAAATGTGATTAAATACTCTTTTCAAAACTAAAATGTGGTCTACACAACCTAGAAAGGCACAAAAACTAATGTGAATGTGTAAGACACATTACAACACTAGTTTATCATTAAGTTTAATTCAAAAGCCTTCTAGAGTGATGTGATGATGTAATTAAGCACATTTTATAATGTTGAATTAGGGGTATGTGTGGAATCATCATGGAAAAAACAGGCCCTTAAGTGGTGAGAAATTTAGAAAAATTAGAGTTAAGCAACTTGACATAAAAAATGTATAATTTATCTATATTATTTCAAAAATATATAAAATAGAACTTGTAGAAAATTGAATGTACTTTCTAAACTACTATGTTTATTTTAAAAAATAAAAAATCTATTAAGTAAAAATTTGAAATTTCAATGCAGTAGTACTTAAAGTTTAGGGAAAAAGTAAGAAGTAGGTGTCTTTCTAACCACCCTAACCACAATAAAATGATAATATTTTTTTTATAAGATTTTAGATACAAGTAGAGGACTCATGTCCAGATGTGATGCATATTTTTGTAATTTTTTCCAAGTAAATAATTAATTATGAGTTTTTTATTACAAATTTTTAAAAATATAAAAACTTGTATGTTTGACCACCTTAACTTTGTCAAAAATTCATGAAATTCAATTTTTCTTTTTTTAATCTTATATTATGTGAAGTATATAATGTGACGCATGTTTTGGACTCAAAGAAAGTGATATCATTTGAAAGCTATATATGTTTTTCAATCAGCCTATTAATTAGGACTTTAGTTGTAATTCAAATAGAAAATGAATAATAATAATTTATTAAATTCAAAGTAAAGCATAATTCATATTGGTGGAAAGTTGAGAATCTCCTTTAAAAGCCCTTTTTGTTTCATCAAGTTTGGGTAAAAAAAATGTTGTTAGCCACATACCCTACACATACCCATCATATTGCCACTTTTTGGCCCATCATTATCCTGCACATACCTTTAGCGATAAATGGATTTATTAAGTCTAGAAAATCATGAAATTCCTTTACAAAATTTACAACTTTAAACAACGTCGTTAAAAGAATGTTATTCAATTTATAAGGGTCCAAGACCTAGTGTGGATGCATAAAAATGTCTCAAAATACCTAAATCAAGGCCTCATTAAGTCCAATGTATCATGAATTAATCTCACGTCAAGCAAAGGGTAATTTTTTCTGTAACACAACTTGATTATGATAATTTGGTAGGGTTGTGAGTAGCATTCCATACACGGTCCATTTTGTAGGATCTCTCAAGAGCTGGAAGAGTACTTGGTTTAGTATTTTATGTTATACTTTGTGATTATTGGAGCATTTTGGAGGTGGTTCATTATTAATGTAATGATATTATTATATTATTTATATAAATTGAGTGTGATCCTTCTATTTTTGGGAAGTAGACTCCACCTTGTATTTATGTAATAAATTAATTGTTGATTGAATCTTTATTAGAGGGTTTCATGTGAAAATTATAATTACTGTATAGTTATACTATGATTTGGTTTTTGTATTTTATAGTTCATCCATTCCTAGGATGAAACCATTTAAAATTAATTATTTATGTATAACATTTGTTACATTTTCATGCCTCATCTTGTAAGGATGTTGGTATGGTTTTATAGCTAAATTTCAATGATGTGTATGTTTGGATTAAATGATTATATCTTGTAATTCTAGTTATGGGTGTGCAGGGGTGAAAATATAATATATTATCATAATAATTGAAAGTCCTATATTGTTTTTGGGTCATCTTGATTTTCATGTTAGATGAGTATACTATTCCACACTAGTTTTCTCATGTGTTGCTATGTATTTCATTTTCCTTGTGTTAGGGAGGTAGTGTTTATTTATGTCTCGTTGTATTGCAATAATTACTTTGAAAGGATCTTATGTGTCCTAGATGGTACACATGGTCCTTTAATCATTTGTGTCAAACCATTTTGAAATAATTCATAAATTTAGGAAGTTATGCCTTGTTGAGTGTGGAAGTTGAGCTTGGTAGTTTTTTGTGTAGGGTTTGCTTATGTGTTAGGGTATCAAATTTAAAATAATTTTGTGGTAGAGGGGCCCAAAGTAGGGTGGATCAACTTTGCAGGTCCACATGGTAGTCCACGTGGACCTAAAAAAAAAAAAAATAGCCTGCCATCTCACTGTGCCACTTGTGTATCGACCCATATTATTTTTTTTAAAAAATCTATCACCTCGCCACTTGTCAAGGAAATTTTATGCTGACCTGTCCAAAACTGGTCAATTTTTTCCTTCACCTAAAAGTGGAGCCCACCCGCCTTCTTAATTGGCAAGCACATTTAGGCATAGTAGATCGGATGACCACATGTAGACAACAGCCTCACCACCCTCTACCAATAGTTTAGTGCATTAAACGCTCATCTCCTTCTTCATTTCCTCCACTGATCAACTTTTGTTATGCATTGCTTCATATTTTCTTGGTCTATCAAGCATGTTAGTTCTCAAAAATGCTAGTTGAGAAACCACAAAAGGTTTCCAAGCTCTTGGTATGTTTTAAGCTAACGTATATATGGCCCAATGGTGTATTTGAACCTTCTTCTCTTTAGGCTCTGATAGACCTAGGTGGGTATACCTATGCAACTGGAGTAGACTTAAATTGTGTGTTTCCCACTTAAGCAATCAATCCACAATGACAATTAGAAGTGGAGAGATGCAAACCTATTTGGTATAAATTATATAAGCATTATCAAGGTGGAGTTTATGAATATATTCAGTTAAAAGATGTAAGGTTTTGAAAATAAATTGGTTATTTAACTAAATAATGAAAAGGATAAGACTAGTTCCTTGTTGGGTAGATGCAGTCGAATGAAGATCTTAAATATGTGACCTATATTGGCAATAAGTCAAACTGTTTGACACACTAATATTGGTTTATAACTTGTATAAACGTGCAGGTAAATGATTGATAAAATCTACTTATGGATCCAATTGACACAACTAGGTTATTTATAATCTATCAAAAGAATTTAATCTTTACTTGAAAGAACCAATTGAGTAAATTATGCAAGAAAACAAATTGAAAACCCTAACTATGTGGCTCTTCTTATTGATCAAATTAACACTTCTAGATTATTGTGATTGACTAGAAAGATGTTTAATTCCTCTGGGGAAACCAATTAATCACATCACATAGATATAGAAAATGTGCATCGATAAATTGAATATATACTTGATATATATCAATTTAAATAACAAAGAAGCATTAAAATTGAGACAACCTAATAATTGAATAATTCCAACAAATAGTTGATACCAATATTAGGCCACAAAATTAGATATCTTCCATTGAATTCTTCAAAATTTATACATGCATCATGGTCTTTTGAAATGTAAGCATTATATCTATCCCTATTCGCTTGTTACTTTCTCCTATATGCACTCTAATGATGTCCTTTGGTTTTGGTCTCTCTTATTTATACAAGAGGTAACAAGCTTCAAACCAAATGACATGTCTTTTGATAAAAAAACTTAATTTTGAAATTAAACATAATAAAAGTAAATTAACAACAAACATGTGTGTTAATCTATTAATCTCCTAGTAAAAGTCTATGGTCACCTAAGATCTGTTCAATGCCTTCACTATATGATATTTTCTCCTCGTGATGCTTATAATCAATATTCATCAAAGCCCAAATATTTCTCCTACCACTTATTAATTGTCAGATCACTCGGCCATTTGAATTATTGTGTAGCTGTGAAATTTGTAAGATGGCTTTTCCATCTATTATCTAGGAGGTTTCTGACATCCACCACGAACTTTGTGTATCCATTATCCAGTTTGACAATCCCATCAAGTAAAGTATAAATTTTTTTGAGATTGATCTCCCCATCATCTTGTACATGTGTTAATAATTTAGGAATCATTTGATCAAATTCTCCTCTCCATTCATCCATTCCTTTTAATTGATTATCATCTTTGAAGATTGATGAGATGAAGATGTATTTAATAAAGTCAAATGCAATCCTCCTACTCTCAACTTTCTTCCTCATAGCCACCAAATACTTATATTCTTCAATTAATCCTTTTACCATTCTTTGTGTTGGTTTAAGTCTTGGTGGGGCATTTGGATCCCTTTGTGTGGCTTTGCACATAGTAGTCAGTATGTGATAGGTAGGTTGCCATCTCTTTTGGAGCTCTTCAAGGATAGGGGAGTTAGCATCTGTCTACTCCAAAGCTTTAACTAGATTGCTAAAGCTTTCATGTAATCCACTTATCTTCTCCTTTAATACCCTGACTCTATGCTCTAATATCTTTCTTAGAGTCTTCATGATATGTTGCTTGACATCCTCCATTTTATATTTCTTTAATTTATCAATCTCATCTTTTAATTATTGTATTTGTGGATCCTTTCCCTAGACAAGTGGGTGATAGACAATTAATTCATCCCCTCTTACTATGGTAGCTTGCTACAACTTTTGCTTAAAATTCACATTTTCAATAAAAAAAAATTCATCTCATCATTTGATAATTTTAATCTCTTTTCCATATTTTCTACCACATCTTTTATGAACATTGTAGAATGCATAGTCATAGTTGCAACTTTTGTGGGGGTTGTATCTTTCATTGTTCTCACTATAGTTGACCCCCTCATCTCCTGCACTACATCAAAGAGTTGAGGCTTCCTCGTGTTTTTTTGTTTTGTTCACAGAGAAAGTGTTTGGGTAGTAGGATTATACTAGGTGTTCTTGAGACACCTTCCTCTAAATCAAATTCTGCTACTAACATAGGATCATCTTGTGCTCTAATATGATCTAGAAGAAACACTTTGATAGCTCCATCCTTGGTATAATCAACATATCACTTTTCAATACTATTTATCTTGCCTCCTGGGGGGTTGACATTGATGCTATCAACATTTAATTCTACAAATTTCTAAGCCCGGATCTCAGCTTGCTTTGATTCATCAACTCCTATAAGATTGATTTTCAATATTTCATCAAATTGTTTCATCTTCATCTAAATCCAAAATTCCTTAAATTCATTGGTATGGATAAAAACATCATCTTCCATAAACCTTAGAGAGGCCACTACCCTCTCATCCTCCTAAATTTCATTAGCTCCCTCATCTGAAAGCCCAATTTTTTGATCATGAGGTTCTTGAATTTTTTTTTCTCTGGTACCTCCTTCATTTCAATTAGAGTTATGGCTGCTTCTTCTTCTTCGTCATCACTTGAGCCATAATCAACCAATGACTTAGTCTTCTGTCTCTTGGCCTATGGTTCATGAGTAGGAAATGGAGGGGATGGATGTGCAGGTGATGGAGGAGGTTTCTATGATGTGGAAGCTTCATGTGGTGGTTGTTGGGGTGTGGGAAGTGGAATCAACCCCTCATGTTGGAACATTTTGTATAACTTATCAAATTTATCAAGGATCATTTGCATCCTTTTCAAGAGGTTAGGTTCATGAGTGTAAAACCCTTTGAAGCTTCTATTATTCTCCTTCTTCTAATTTTCCCACCTCAGCATCATTATCCACCTCTTTCTAGTCTGTAGTACACCAACAAAATACACCAAATATCTTATGACATCCTCCTCAAGGTCAAATTTGTGAGATATGGCCCTCTTTGTCACCAAGGTCCTTCTAATCATATTAATATGACCCTCTAGGTCACACACTCTCTCCTTTCCATACTTTAGGGGATAATTAACCCTCATGAACCTCTACAATGTTTCTATCATATTAGATCCAATGGCCAATTCTTCAAATACTATCAAATCAGTAAAGAATGTTCCTTTCCTTGATTCCTCATCAAATCACGTTCCTTCCAGAACAATTGCCACATGAATTCCAAAAAACATACTCTTGTAGGTACAAATTTGGGCAAGAAATGTGGTGCTTGGTTACATCCATATACTTTGATAATGGTTTTTTGTGGCATAAAGAACCAATCAACATAATTATAAGTACAACCTTGGTTTGGCTTATATTGTATAGGCCTCATTACTCTCATCAATGATTCAGGTAACCTTGGTGTTGGGTAACAAAGGGCATCTATCAGTCCAACAACAAAGTCATCTCAAAACACAATGAAATCACATTTTGTACATCTTCTATCCCAGGTGTAACACTAATTCTGCATAAGGAGTTGTACTCTATTCTCTTGTGTACAAAAATTCCTTCTTCTTGTCCATTTCATTTCATTTTCATACAAGATTAAGTGCCACAACAAAGAATATTTCCTAAAGGCAATGGGAGCCTTAGCCTTTCTAACCTGCAACAAACCCTCATGTATTTGCTCCTCAATTATAGATGCAAAATAAAATTCTACAGTTGACTCAGGATGTTGAATAATCATGGCTATTCTCATCAATCCCACTTACATATTTTTTTGCATCTATCCCCAATACTTGACACAATGCATGATAAGTGTTTTTGAAATAAAATTGGAAATTTGAAACAAGGAAAGGCTCCATTTTAGAGGAAGAGATGGGGAGTATTCTATTATTATCACCCCTCTTCATATGTAGGGGAATCTCATCACTTCTATATGTCCTTCTCGGCCTCTTGTACTCCTGCTCCAGTTTCACTAAATTTACCTCTGTTACAATTGGTTTATTCTTGTTAAAACAATTGATAATAGCCTCTCTTGAGACATCAACTAAGCACCCACCATCTAGAAGCCTAAAAAATTTTTTTGGGGCATGGTAGCTATGGGAAAGGCCTTTAATCAACTCAATATCAATGAAAATATTGGGAACAATCAGTTTAGCTAAATCAAGGGTCCACGGGTTCGATGTCAGAACCTTATCATTCCTATTTTCATAGAAATACCAATAGAGGTTCCAACCCAACTAAGGAACAATGGGGTCTCTACATCCTTGAGCTAAATCTCTAAGAACCCTTTTGGTCCCTTTGTCTATTGAACTAGGTAATAAAGAAAGCAATGAGGGTTTACTAGTTTTGGCTCCATCCCTTTTAATTCCTGCTTCATCCTTCTTTGGAGCCATTTTATAAAATTCAAAGAGAGTGATGAGAAAAAACTTACTTGGTGATATAATTCTCCTTGAATAAATCCCTTTACCTCTGCACTTTGTGCTCATCTACAACTTAGCTCTAGCTATTTTGGAAAATTTCTCAACTTATTTTGTGTACTTTAACACCAAGATGCATTTACTCCTGAATCATAAATTCACACAATTTAAATCTTTGTATTGAGCTCAATTTTATATTTTGATGATGAATAATGTGATTGGTGTTCTTTAAATGATCCAATAGCTAATTTACCGCACTACCTCTTGTTACTTTTCACTCCCTATGGTACCACAGTGTCTCCTTGATACATATATTCAATATACTGCTTTACTGTGGGTCACCTTTTTCTCTCCTGCGATAGTGCAGTGTCTTCCTAGTACTCTTCCTTAGTATACTGCTTTACCACATGCTATTTTTTGGCCCTCTATGGTACCACGGTGTCCTTTTAATACTCCTCTTTAGTGTACCACTCTACCGTGGGACATGTCTTGACCTCCCGAGGTATAGTGGTAAAGGGTGAAGGTGGCCAAGTATAGTGTTAGCTCCTTTTACCATCATACCACGAGCTACTTTGTAATGGGTTGTGGTAGAGAGATATTATGTGAGGGCTATGAGGGGTGCCCAATATGGTAGCGGTATTGTGGTAAATGGAAAAATTTACATTATGAATGGCGATAATGTGAGTTTTTATGAAAATTTTATTTGGAATTTTAGATTTTAATTGATAAATTCCTTAGAATTTTTATGAAAATTCTAGTTCTAATAGGGTGTGTTAATTGGATATCAAGGTTCATTCAATAATCCACATTCTCACATATCCCACTCACTATCATTCCTTTTTCTTGCAAACATTCTCGACTGTTCATTTTGTTTGTCATTGAAACTGGTTCAGCTCTCCATGCTTCTTTGTTCGGATCTTCACGCTTCTACATTCAACTCTACACTATTGACAACTCCCAACCTCTTTCAGGTGAGGTTTCTAACCTCACTCAACCTATACAACTGTCTTTAGATTAATCAGTATTTTGCAATGCACTTTTTTTGGCAAAAATTTTCATTGCAAAATTTTGTGTTTGAAAAAGATTGCCTTCAATAAAATGTGGGGAGGGTTTAACTTGTTTTCATTTCCTCTACACTTAACCATGCACTTGTAATCCTAGGATATTCATTGCACCTCTACATTTTTCTTTTCATATTTTCTTACTTACATGAAATATGAAATGGGTTTGAGTGGATTAAAATGGTTTTTCATTACTATTAGACTTTTTCGACAAAATATGGAAAGGGATTGACTGGTTTTCAGCCATGCACTTTTTTTCATGTGTTCGTCATTGCACAAACTTTAAATCTGCATTTTTCTTTTTACATTTATTTGTTATTCTAAAATACGAAAATGGATACAATATATTTGCTTGTTACTAGGAAATATTCATAGGGTTTTAATGTTTATCATTTTGAGGGTTTTTTCCATGTAGTTGCATTTGTGTCTTCCTCAGTGCACATACTTTAATTCTACAATTTTCTTATAATATTCTCATGTTATTCCCAAATATGAAAATGGTATGACTGGTTTTCATTTCCAAGATATTCTAGCATGTTTATTGTTCTATTCTTCCATGCACAATACTTATTTATGCAAAATGATTTCTTCATTTCATTGTTTCTACCAAACATGGTAAGGGTTTCACTAGTTCAAAATTATAGGGTTTTCTCTTTGACAATGCACACACTTTAACCCTGCATTTTCCCTTTTTTTTTGTTATTCCCAAATTTCAAAATGGATACAATATATTTTCTTTTTACTAGGAAGTAATCATACGGTTTTAATGTATATCATTTACAAGGTTTCTACGATGCACTTGCATTCTTTTCTTCCTCACTACACACACTTTAACTCTATGATTTTCTTTTAATATTTTCATGTTATTTCCAACTATGAAAATGGTATTACTGGTTTTCATTTCCAAGATATTATTGAATTTATTATGTATTATTTTATTCTTCCATGATGCACAATAGTTATGTATGCGAAATGCTTTTACCATTTCATTAGTACTACCAAACATGGAAAAGGTTTCACTTGTTCAAAATTAAAGGGTTTTCTCTTTGACAATGCACACACTTTAACTCTGCAATTTCCCTTTAATATCTGTTTGTTATTCCCAATTATCAAAATGGATAGAATATATATTTGCTTCTTACTAGGAAATACTCATACAGTTTTAATGTATATCATTTAGAGAGTTTCTGCCATGCACTTGCATTCTTGTCTTCCCCACTGCACACACTTTAGCTCTGCAATTCACTTATAATATTCTCATGTTATTCTGAAATATGAAAATGGTATGACCGGTATTCCTTTCAAAGATATTCTGGCATGTTTATGTATTATTTTGTTCTTTCATGCACAATAGTAAGGTCTACGAAATGCTTTTTTCATTTCATTGTTATTACCAAACATTGGAAAGGCTTTCACTTGTTCAAAGTTACAAGGTTTTTTGCCATGCACTTGTATTCCTCTCTTTGACAATGCACAAAATTTAACTCTTCAATTTTCCTTTAATATTTGTTTGTTATTCCCAAATATGAAAATGGAATCACTTATTTTTCATTCTGAAGTTAACCTTCCATGAAAATATATTATTATGTTCTTCCATGCACATTTATCTTTCCATACATATATACATATTGTGCATGGAAGAACAAAATAATACATAGAAAAATTTCCATACATATACTTTTTTTCATTTCAAATATTTCCTACCATGTAATTATATTATTCTATTCTTACATATATATTTATCTCTCTTTCTCTCCCTCTATATATACATATTGTTCATGGAAGAAAAAAATAATACAGACATATTTCCATACATATACAAATATATGTATATATATATATATACAGTGCATGGAAGAACAAAATAATACATAGACATATTTTCATACATACCTTCATCCTCAATCTAATATTGACCCCCACACTTATCCTAATCCTCCACCTACTTGTAGTCCATTCATTCTAATTTTCTATCACATTTAGCTATAAGGGAGAGGGGTCATCATTTATAGTCTGTTAAATTGAAGAACAAACAAAACATACACATAAGGGAGAGGAGCTATGTGTGGTCATAGGATTCAATCGTGGGTATAGGTTTGGACATATGACATATGGTGGGTATGGTATGTGAAAGCCTACTACAAGAAACATGTATACATTGCCAGTTTAATTGAATTACAAACAAAGAAATAGAGGAGCTTTTTTTTCTCTATAGAGAATGCAATTAAGTGGTGTAAAGTTCATGGCATTTGCTATGAAATTAAAATTCTTGGCATTTTCCAAGAATTTATAAGTCATGCTATTTTCCATGGATTTTATAACAGCTCTTACTAAATGCACTATAGGGAAAGAGTGTTTTGATGCAACATATATGTCGATGTGTTCATATACATATATGCATATGTACATTGAACCTAACTAGATGCATTCTTTGTTTTTTGTTCAATTAAAGTGATTGTAAATATCGACCCCTCTCTCTTACATCTAAATTTGATGATGGCTAACTCCTACTTATATTATAACCATTTCTCAAACAACATACTAAAATATAACTTCATACAGCATATAAATGTGTTTGTGTGTCATGCCTTTTAAATGTAACATAATTAGGAGCTAGCCATTATCTCAGTTGGTTGTAAGGGATAGGGGCTGATATTTATAGTCACTTTAATTGAACAACAAACAAAGCATACATCTAATTAGGTTCAATGTAAATGAAGAAGGAGATGTATGTAATTTTTTATGTTATTTTTACTGTGAAATTTATTTTACATATTTATGTTCATCTCTTCACGTGGGTATGTGCAGGATCATGATGGGCCGAAAGGTGGTGATATGTAAGTGATATGCTGACCCATGTGGCTAATGAATAATTTTTTACCCAAAATTGGTGAAATGCAAATGGTTTTTAAAGGAGATTCTTATCTTTCCACCAATATAAATTATTCTTTACTTTGAATTTAATAAATAATTATTATTCATTTTCTATTTAAATTATGACTAAAGTCCTGATTGATAGGTTGATTGAAAAATATCTATAGCTTTCAAATGGTATGACATTTTTTGAATCCAAAACATGTGTCACATTCTATGCTTCATATACAATAGGATTGAAAAAAGAAAAATTAAATTTCATAAAGTTTTGACCAAGTTAAGGTGGTCAGACATATGAGTTTTTATATATTTTTTAAGTTGTAATCAAAAAAATCAGAATGAATTATTTACATGGAAAAAAATTACAAAAAAATATGCATCACATCGGGACATGATTCCTGCACTTATATCTAAAATCTTATAAAAAAATATTATCATTTTATTGTGGTTAGGATTGTTAGACAAACACCTACTTATTTTTTCACTAAAATTTGAGTACTACTACATTGAAATTTCATTTTTTCAACAAATACATTTTTTATTTTTTAAAATATACCTAGTAGTTTAAAAACTACATTCAATTTGCTAAAAAATTTATTCTTACATATTTTTGAAATAATATAAATAAATTATTCAAATTTTTACAACAAGTTGCCTAACCCTATTTTTCTAAATTTTTTTGCCACTTAAGGGCCTATTTTTTCCATGATGATCCTGCACATACCCACATTTCATTGTTCAACTTTGCACTCAAGAAATCTCCCCTTCTTTTTCACTTGAGTTTTTCTACCTCCTATGCATGTACCATTGTATTTCCTTTTGACAATGTTTAACCAATGTTTGTTCATGTCTCACTTAAAAGATTTGCTGCAAGCCGTTTCAATTCAAATTATAAAATTGAGTAAATTGAGATCATGCATATATTGAATAAAAACAAACTATTCATGCACATTAAAGACAATTTCATTACAAACTGTTCATAAAAACTAAGCATTGAATTACAAACTTTGAAGTTGCATATTAATGAAAAGAAAACTCTATATTTATATATACGTATACATATATATATATATATACACATGTACACACACATATATATATACACATATACATATATATACACATATAAATATATATACATATATACACAAGTGCATGGGTGAATACCCTCTAATTGTGAACTAGTGAATTCCATTCCATGTTTAACCATTGCAGGTCATGAAACCCTATAATAACACGATATAATAAGGTTGTTGTTTTAAGGAAGTGTTGCTTGCAAGAATTGGAGACAAGTGTGGACAAATAAGGGTCTGATGTAGCAAAGTACATAGCACGCTATTGGAGAAAACTAATGCTTGAATGAGCTAAACCTAGAACAAAAAACATGAATTTAGAACCCTATATTTATATATACGTATATACATGTACACACACATATATATACACATATACATATATATACATATATACACAAGTGCATGGGTGACTACCCTCTAATTGTGAACTAGTGAATTCCATTCCATGACAGAAAATATTGTAATAATACGATATAATAAGGTTGTTGTTTTAGGGAAGTGTTGCTTGCAAGAATTGGAGACAAGTGTGGAGAAATAGGGGTCTGATGTAGAAAAGTACATAGAATGCTATTGGAGAAAACTAATGCTTGAATGAGTTGAACCTAACAAAAAACATGAATTTAGATCGGGTTTTACCTCCAGGGTAAAACATATGATTCTATTCATGTTTTTTGTTTGGGTTTGACTCATTAAATCTGGTGTGTACTACGAAAGAGGGAATGCATTGTTGAGCAAGCAACATATGTATATGATTAGTGCCTTTCCCCACCCTAAACAATAATTTTAGAGAAGTAATCACTCACTTCCTCCTTTGTTTCCTCCATTGGCCAACATGCCTTGTGTCACTTCACATTTACTCGTTCTATCAAGTGTGTTAATCATAGATGAAGGTTCATTCAATACTCCACATTCTCGCATATCCCACTCACTCTCATTCCTTTTTCTGCAAAAATTCTCGACTATTCATTTGGTTATTTATCCATACATGTTTGGCTTTGCATGACTCATTGTTCGGCTTTGCACTCTCGAAAGCTACCTTTCTCTTTGAGGTGATATTTTTTACCTCACTAGGCCTCTACCAGTGCCTATATATATTAAAATTAACACACACACACACACACATATATATGAATACATGCATACATACATACATACATACATATATAATGCGTATGTAATTATGTATGTATGTATGTGTATGTATTCATATATATATATATATATGTATATGTACTATTTATGTGTATATATATGTATTTATATATATATATATATATACATAATGTGTGTGTATGTATGTTCATAATGGGTTTTTCATTTAATTCAATATCTAGGGTTTCAACTTACACTATTTATGAATGTGAAGAAATTTATTTTCCATACATTGTGATTGTTACACCATATCATGTTGGTATATATGAATAACTCATGTACAAATGTTCAATTTGATTGTTCAATTGGATTGTTCAATTTCTTTCTTCAATTCAATGGTTCCATTTGATTGTTCAATTGCATTGCTCAATTTGATTTTTCAATTGCATTGTTTAATTAGATTGTTAAATTTGATTTATCAATTGGATTGTTCAATTTGATTGTTCAATTGGATTGTTCAATTTGATTGTTCAATTAGATTGTTCAATTTTATTGATCAATTGGATTGTTCAATTTTATTTTTCAATTGCATTGTTAAAATTTATTGTTCTATTGCATTGTTCAAATAGATTGGTTTATTCGATTGATCAATTGGAATGTTCAATTGCATTGTTCAATTGGAATGTTCAAATTCATTGTTCAATTTGATTTTTCACTTGCAATTTTCAATTGATTGTTCAATTTGAATGCCATATATTTCCTGTTCATCCCTTAGTAGTTATTTGTTTCATTGTTTTAGACATGTTGGTATATTTGGTTAACACTTGTTTTAAATTTTTATCTTGTTCAATATTCTTCAATGATGTGCTATTTCAATCCATTATTGGCTTCATGATGGTGAATTGCATGTCAAAGGTAAACAAAAAGTGATACTATACATTCTTATTGTAAGTAAAACACTTTCCTTACTACACTTCTCTTATAAATGACTATTTTCATATATGTTTGTAGGATTCAATTGGATAAATTCACCATAGCATTTGCCATCTTTAGTTCATACAAGTGAGGGTTTTAACCTCACTAAAGATGCACTATTGTCTCATGTCATTCCATTTTCTTTCTTTTTTACAGTGATTTGTTTTGTTATGCTTGTGTTGTGTTACTTAAGGTGAATGAACATATTATTTATTTTTGTTGCTGATAATAAATAGAACATTTAAAGTGTTTATTTGATTGTCCATAGATTGAAGGTTCTCTTTCATTCTAAGTGCATTGAAAATGTGCTCCATGATGTTTATGGCATGTATGGTGTTTATGAACACTTCCAATACTTTTCTTCATAAACACACTCAATTTTTCAAGGAAATGCATGGTTCTCTTCATGCATCACTGTGACTTTAGTGGGTTTAATATTTTCATTTAAAATTTCTATGTATACATACACTATAGCTTTCAATGTATATATCAATGTATATATATATATGTATGTATGTATGTATGTATGTATGTATGTATGTATGTATGTATGTATGTATGTATGTATGTATGTATGTATGTATGTATATATATATGTATGTATGTATGTATATATAAGTATATATATGTATAGTATATGTATGTATATATATATGTATATATCTCTACATACATATATGTATACAAAGATACACATTCATCTATATGTAGATACACATTGACATAGATGTAGTTACACTTTGATATATATGTAGATACATATATATACGTGTAGATACACATTGGTATATATGTACATATATATATACATGTACATACACATTTATATATATGTACATACATATTTTCCTATACATACATGTTCATTCATATGCACATATATATATATACATATGTACATACGTATTCATAGAGAAATACATCTAAATACGTATGCACATAGATACATATGTACATCCTTATGCACAAATATATATGTGTACATATGTGTGGAAATATAAGCACTACATATATCCTCCAAATGAAAACCAGTCAAACCATTTTCATATTTTGGGATAACCAAAAAATGTTATAAGAAAATTGCAGATTTAAAGTTTGTACAATGATGAACATAATAATAGGGGATAGATAGAATCATATAGGTCAAATAGGTCACATCCATCTCTACCATTCACAAGTCAAGAATGAACTGTAATGTACCAAAACAAATAAACTTGAGATAAGACATACATACATGTTATCTTTGTAGAGGTATATCCTAAAAGTAAACTTCAATTGAGCTACTAATAGACAAAAGGAGATATAAGATTATCAACATTGAATATTTTTTATATTTATGTCATTGCATAATATGGGATATACATGAGGAGCTTGATATATCAAAAAATCTAGAAAGCAAATGTATAGCTTTAAAATGATAGATTTTGAACATATAAAGTGTCATGTTACTTTCTTGAATGAAATTGAAAATTGTAGTATGAAAATGCTTGTGATGGATATACAATTTCTAGAGGCACTATTAGAGAAAATATAGGTCATAAAATTATGTATCTCTATGAGAATGACCTCTTAATTTAGATGCATCACTTTCAATTCATACCAATTGATGTAATTTGAAATTTGAACAATAAGAGTCTTATTGATATTATTGGAATTACTTAATCTATCATTGAAATCTCTACATTAAGATGATTTGTCCAATTGAGTCGTAGGAAGAATCATTACATCACAAGAGATATCAACCTTCATTAATAATGTTACCTCACATGGAGATATGTGTCAAAAGTAATGAATTCAACTTCAACACATGCAAGTGTTGTCACTTGTGTAACCTAATTTTCTATAAGAAATCCACCCCCCCTCTTTAAAATTTATATACAAAACACATATGTTTAAACTTGATATTTATACCACAAGGTCTCATGTCTATATCTAAATCAAGCTCCTCATGTCTATCCCATATTATAATATTTGATGATGTGGAATCATATATATGTTGATAAGATATATAAGGTCTCATGTCTATATCTAAATCAAGCCCCTCATATCTATCCCATAGTATGCTAAATTATCAGCATAGACTATATCGTATGAAATGTTGTATAAGATTATCAACATTGAATATTTTTTTCACAAATGTAGAATAGATATTATAAAAATAGAAATTGTGGTAAAAAAAATTGAAACAATATATTTTTTTAAATGTAGATTATAAGACAACCATAAAAAAGGTATTGACATAGTCATCAATGAGCCTGCCACTAGAGTGCCTTAATATGCAAAGCTAATGAAGGTTTAGTTCAAAATAATAAATAGGTGTAGTTCACATTTATAAATAGATGTAGCAAAATGAAAATGACATCCACAACTACAACACAAAGAAAAACACATATATAAGGCACTGTTTTAGTTGATCCCTCCCAAACTCAGTTGAATGCTCAAAGGAAAGAATTTGGAGATGTGTTCTCATCTCCTACTACTACATTTAGACTTTCCATAAATTGATTTGCATTTTCATTTCTTAGTTGCATGAAAATTACATTTGAAGGCATTAGTGGTGAAGAAGTCTATCCAGCTAGAAATTGAGTGCAGCTAACTTGAGATGAGCTAGGATTGAAACACACATTGCCTATAGAAAACAAAGGGATGTTACTATTGGTTATACTTGAAATTAACTATGGTTATCAGATAAGGGAGTTGCAATACTACTTAAGCATCTATCTCGCATTGATGCTCTATGGGAAGCCTCGATCTCCCTTTCCTTCTTCTCTTGTTCTTTTTGTATCCTCTCTTGCTCCTTCTTCTGCTCTTTTCCCTTTCTTTGCAAATGTTTTAGCTGCTCTCTTTCCTTGTGCTCAACCTCATTTTAAATTTTCTTTTGTTCCTTTTGCTCCAAGGCTAGAATCTATGCTACCTTTTTATCCTCAGTTTATTTCCTCTTTCTAATTTTCAATTCTTCCAATTCTTTTTTTTTTTGTTCCTGCTCCATTATGAGAGTCATGTAACTATCAGCAGTCAACAACAAAGACTGTTGGATCACCTGAAGGAAATCGCCAATAGAATTTCTCATTCTTCCAATCACTCTATGACTTGGCAACTTAAGGAAGTTACTTATTTGAGAACCATTTGCTGTTTTAATTGTTTCATTGACTTGGGAGTTAGTAAACTCCACCTTGTCTAGTGTACCCTGACTTTCATTATTGCAATCTACATAATAGTGTGATATTTATTTTGGAGGTTTGGGTGTTGGAGATGGAAATGTGAAATCTCCCATGTCTTCTTGTGTGGGCTAGCTATCCATGTCCTCAAGTTTTTTCTCTACACCTTCATGCACTTGACTATCTATTGGAGTCTCCAATGTTTGTGAAAGTTCATTTTTTGAAACATCAAGTCCTAAAAGACTAAGAATGTTCTACACTATAGATGCATCGTTGATGTTAGCAATGTCATATATCTTGTTGGGACACATGTCATTTATGAGAGAATCTGAATTGAGGGGCCATTTCAATGCCTTGCTACCTAACTCCACCAATTCTTCCCTTCTGATATCAATATTGGGGAATTTAAAGAGAAAATCTACTCTTTCTAATTTGAAATATTGCTTGAATGGTGTAAACACGCTAACATCTAAAGGCTTTAGTGTGTGAGAAGTATGAGAAGGTAGTGTAAGGAGGTCAATGCCTAACCCCCTTGTCCTTTGGATAGTTCACAATGCAACATGACTTCCACGTTCGTCAAAAATCAACAAGTGCCTATTAGTAGGTGAGACACCCCTAGGAACCAACACACAAAAATGTTCCAGCCACTCATAGAAAAGCTCCTTCTTCATCCAAGCATGTGCTTGGGTTTCCATAGTTGCGCATGGTTCATAGTTCACAATGTAATTATCTATTTTTGTATTGCCATTGAACATATAGAAACTAGGTATGGTTTGGCTAGATATGCATTACCACAACACATATTTGTTATCCGTTCTCTACTTTTTGGAATGATGTCAGAGACAAAACTGCTGCCTCGACAAGCCAAGACCCTCATAGTTCCATTTCTACTAGGTTGAAAGCCTGTTTCATCATAGTTCCAAATTTTGGTAGGACCGTATTGGATACTTTCATATGCTATTGTCAGTGTTTTATAAAATTTAGCTACTATATCGGGTCTAAGGTTTACCACCCTATCTTTGCCAATACCTTAAGCTGTGTGCAAGGTCAATTCCAGATGGTGCCTCTTGAATCTAGTCTGCCATGATTTTCTAGGTAGCCCCTCTGTGAAAGGGTTGGGTCTAGTTTGGCATATCAAAGCAAGCTCTTTCTTGAGATTAATAATCTCAATCCCATGACCAATATCTACCATATATGTGCACCACTTCATAATCAAACCCTCCTCTTTTGTTAGGACTATTGGTGGACCCTTCTTTGAAGTAGAGCTCAGACCACCTAACCAATTGCTAAGTGTTGTATCTAGGATTTTCCACTTCTTTGTAGTAGGTCTCGTTGACATCTCATTCATTTCAACATCCTCCAATTCCCTGTCCACATCCTCTAATGACCATTCTCTTTCCTTTGATGCCCTTTCCCACTGGATTAGTGGTGCACCAACCTCCTAGACAATCTCAACAAGTTTAGGACTCATTTTTACTTCTACAACAAGTTGTTGCACATTGGGGACTGTTACAGTGTCTTTCCTTGTACAAGATGACATCTTTCCAGTCTTGTTTTAGTTTTTGACCTCAGTTTACCTTTATATTGCACCTAAAAATGTTAAAAAAGATGTTTGGAGTAGTTAAATAAAACAAAAAATCTAGCACATTTGAAGTCTTAGTAATTCATGAATAGTTTGCATTTATTTAGTATGCATCTTGAAATTTTGAAATTCAATGCTCTGGTTTTTATGAATAGTTTGTAATGCAATTGTCCAAAGTTTATAATGAAATTGTCTTTATTCTACATGAACAATATTTTTTTATTGTCTTTATTTAACTTGGTTTTTATGAATAGTTTGTGTAATATAGGGGGATTCACTACTCACGAGTTCTCTTCGTTCAAAGAGCCTCATGGAGTGAACTACCCTATAGTACCTCAATGGAACAACAATGAGAGTTTTAGAATCCAAAAGAGTACGTCACAAATATTTTCTAGACAAACTGACAAGCTCTCAGCCAAAGGATGATAGCAAAAAATATGAACGACATCACAAGGTGCTAGCATCTCGTATAGACTGGAGAGTGATTTTATCATAGAAAATTCCCAAGCAACAACTAGCAATTTGATTACTGAGAACTTAAAAAATGTAGGAAAATAACAAGATGTGATAAAGTAACAAAAAGTGATAGAAATGAAATAGAGTAAAGTGGAGAAGATGAGGAAGAGAAAGGAAATACTTATGATTGTGTAGACGATGAAGCTTCCAGCTTGTGGGTGTCTTCAATACCTGCACACAAGAGAGAGAGAGGGAGAGAGAAATTTTTGGGTGGCTGTATAGGGGCCTGCCTCAGTCAAACCCCATTTTGGTGTTCCCACCTCCATGGATATCTAGATAGATAGAGAGAAAATTAGAAATGAAGTAAAGAGCACTTAAATACTATAAAACAATGTTATGCTACTCAACCAAGTAATAGAGGAGAGGAGTTAAAGCTCACCACCTCCACCAAGAGAACTCAAGGCTCTTTGGGGGAGAAAATGAGAGGAACTCAAGCCTCTATTGCAATGGTTTTTTGTTCCACACTTGCTCTACTAAAGTGGCAGAGTGTTGATGTTGTTGTTGTAAAGTGTAAAGTGTTTGGAGAGCTAAGAGAGGCCTCAGGGAGAGATAGAGAGTTAGAGTGTGAGCTCAATGCTTTGGAGAGGATGTGAAGAAGCTTGTGAATGAAGTGGAGAAGTGGTGAAGAAGATGGTAGAAGATGGAAGAAGATCTGAAGAGATTTGAAGAGTTGAAATGCCTGTTCAAGGAGTGAATATGAAGGAAAGATGAAGAGAAACGACCATATTCGGGTTGGTCGGCCAAGGAGGGTGTTACCAATCAACCCCCAATGGGAAGTGTAACACCTCTGTAGGCTCCAAATGAGAGAATTTGTCAGTGACATAAGGGTGTTGTGTGGATGTCTATACGTCAGCTAGGCGTCCCTGAAAGAAATGCCTCCATCAATGCTCAAAATAGGTGCCAAGTGTGATGAAAGTAGCGAGATTAGGTGGAATTAAGCCTATGAACTTGGTTTTCTAAGGTGGATATGAGAAAAAAGGGAAATTACACATAGGGTACAAATTCGCTCTTATACATTTTTCCCCCACTTTAGCGAACATGAATACTGATGAGTGCTTAATAAAGTAGATCAAGAAATATTAAGGTTAGAAATGTATACCTAAACCATCGAGGAAGCAGATAATTCAATAGACAAGAAGAACATACATTGAATAGCAATGTTAGAAGATAAAAAGATAAAGGATTCGAGTCAGAAAAGTAGAGAGACCTCAATGTAGAAGGTTGTCTCAGTGCTATGCACCATCCCCTAATGACATAGAAGAACTTTGAGATGAAGAGAGGAAAGGCATATACTTAGGATGAAGAAGATGTAGATCTTCAATCCTGTATATACAAGAGAGAAGAGAGAGATAACAGTGAACAAAGTGCATGATGAAAGAAAAACCTACTTCAAAGTAGAACTTGCACCACAAAAGAGGTGATAAAATTAAACTCTGCTTGAGGAGGAGAACCCATATCACCAGAAAGTGTGTGGTGAAAGCAAAGCCCACTTTAGAGTAGAACCCGTAACACAAAAGAGGTGATAAAAGAAAAACCCACTCGAGGAGGAGAACTCGTATCAGCCAACACAAAGGATTTCTACATGTTCTCAGTCCTATAGAAAGGTATCCCCCAAGATCTTTCACATGAAGGAAACCTAGAAAAGCAGACTTTGTAGAGTTAGGAAGCAACAACATTTCTACTCGCAAATAGAGTGTGGCAAAAGTGGTGACATGTCTACTCATAGATAGAGCATGTCAAAATCAGTAACACATCTACTCATAGATAGAGCATGTCATAAGCGGTGACATTTCTACCCATAGATAAAACATGTAAAAGGAAATCACATGTCTACCCACAGATAGAGTGTGTCAAAAGCAACATGTCTACCCACAAATAGAACATGTCAAAAGTGGCGACACATCTACCCACAAATAGAGTGTTTCTAAAGTGGTGACATGTCTACCCATAGATAGAGAATGTCTAAAGCAACAACATGTCTTCCCACAAATAGAGCGTTTCTAAAAGTGGCCAGTCATGAAGACCATAAAAATTTCAAAGGGGTCCCTCAAAAACCCTTCAAAATGAGAGAAATCCACTCAAGGGATGCGTTGTTTGAAAAGTGAGGTCTATTTAGGCTGCCCCCAAGCTAGACGTGAAAGGATCCAAATACTTTCAAAAGAGGTCCCTTGGGGACCCTTCAAAAGGAAGAGGGGTCTTCAAGAGGGATGCTTTAGTTTAACTACTTAGAGAGAGAGAGGGTCCTTAAGGACACACATCTCCAGAATAAGTTATCACTACCCCTAGTATACAAGGGTGGAGAACCATGTAAAATATTTAGAATAGGATAGAGGTAAACTTCAATATCGCTTTTCATGCAAAGAAAAGGAAGCTACGTCAATCAAATGAGAGTTTGATGGCACCTAAATCAAGAAGTTGTTGAATATTTTCTTTCAAGGCCTTACATTCACTAATGTAATGGCCAAGCACTCGATGGTATGTAGAGAAAGAATGTTTTGCTTTATCATGTTTATGAAATTTATTGCATGTGGGATAAGGAAGAGCAATCGAGTGGGATTTTAGAAGGAACAACAAGATATGCTCTTGCTTAGGTAGAGGATTAGGAGCAGAAAGCAACCCTTTCTCTTGTGGAGAAATGTTTGAATTCTCATAAGAATAAGAAGAAGGCACGAAGATAGAAGACAATGGAGGAAGAATTTTTTCCCCAGAATGAGGTTGAGAATAATTCTTTTCATTCAACCATGGCTTCTATTTAGATTGTTCATTCAAGCAACGAAGTACGAAATTATGCTTAGGTAGTTTAAATTCTATAGGGACTTGAATGCCTTGTTCATTACACCCACAACCTTTATGCTCGTATCCATATTTAGAAACAAGCTTAAATTCAGGACCATAACGTGTTTGAAAATCTTGAAAAGGAGGACCCTCATAAAGAGCATTGTCCCAACAACGAGGATCACACTCCTCTATGTGAACACCATCATCTTTATTAATAGTATTGTTAGTATTATCCTCTTTAGTAGAAGCATAATCTTCTTCCTTGGAAGGAGGATCAACATCAAAAACATTACAATTTGCATTCACCTTTTTCCATGATACAGAAGAGTAATCATCTTTGATAAAAGCGTGAATGATGTTATCATAAGGTCTAAGTGGATCGGGTCAACTTTATATTCATGAACGAAGGAATTAATAAATTCTAAGGAACTCCAATCATCACCAAGACATGCATTCATTTTAGAAGAGGTAGATGGAGCACACTTAGGGATCATTTCTTCAGAAAGATCTTCTTCAGGGACATTTATCTCAAGAGTACCCTTTGTAGTAGGTATTTCTAGAATAAACATCGACACAGTAGAAGACACTGAAGGAATAAGAGTAGACACAACCAAAACTTGATCAACAATTGCCATCTCACATAAGTGCATAGCCTCAAAGTCAATCTTGATTGTGACTACTTTATTGTTAGCAATGAATTTTATAGATATATGTAAGGTAGACGGGACTATGCCGATAGCATGAATCCATAGTCTACCAAGAAGAAGGTTATAAGGTAACTTTTCTGAAATAACATATACAGGGGTAGGTATGGTAATGTTTGGGTCCAAGCTACAAAGGTAATACTATTGTACCTAGAGCTTGTCACCCAACATTATTGAACCCACAAACAAAAACCGAAGATGCATTAATAGAAGATGAATCAATATTAATCTTAGGCAATAGATCAATGCTACATACATTGAGAACCGAACTAGCATCAACAAGAGTATGTCTAATGCTAATTTTATTAATATTGACTATAATCATTAGATTATCTGCTTGCTTCTATACTTATGGAGATAGGAGCTCTTATGGATAGAATGTGATATTCAACGAATCCGTACGAATATACGCCATCAATGCATTAGCATCTATCGGCCTAGTGGAAGAAGGCAAGAGGATATTTTGCAAGGCTTCCTGAAGCATACCATGATAATCTGGAGTAGACTTAAGCAAGTCCCACAATGAGATCTTAGTTGGAGTAACTTGAGGTTGCTCAAAAATATTGTAATCACTAGATGCTTTAGTCATAGGCTTAGGAGCTTGAAGAAGGCTTGGTTTTTTATTCATACTATCTTCATAAGTATGGGTTATTGCTCTATAAGAGGGATCCTTAGGAATATCAGGAGAGTTACTATTGAATGGAAGACCATCAATAGAACAAATCCTCTTAGGAGAAGGACTAGCTAGAGTCACATAAATGACCGGTCTATTAGGCCTTTGAGGGGAAACAAAGGCATAGACTACATTTATAGAGTCATCATAGCTAGTAGAATAATTATTTGAATACATACTCTCAACATCAATCCAAACAGGATCAAATGTGGAATAGCTATTTGAAGGAACATTCTCAACATCAATCTAGGGAGAATCAGATGTGGAAGAAGTTTCACCATTTGCTAATACATCATCTCTAGAAGAGAATGCATTGGAATGGAAGAGAGATTAATCATCCACTAATGCATCATCCCTACAAGAGAGTGCATTGGAACAAGAGGTAGGTTCATCATTCACGAATACATATTCTCTAGAAGAGGATGCACTGGAATGAAGGTTAGATTTGTCATTCACTAATGCAACATCTCTAGAAGAGAGTGCATTGAAATGTAGAGAAGGTTGATCATTCACAAATACAACATCTCTAGAAGAGAGTGCATTGGAATGAAGGGTAGATCCATCATTCACAAATGCATCATCTCTTGTAGAGAGTGCATTGGAATGAATAGTAGGTAGAGTAACATTAATAAAGGTATCAATGATTTCATCTTCTTGCAATAAAATTTTCTCTGAAGAAAGAGGAATCTCATGAGAAGAATCAATGATACCAAGTGAAATAGGTAAAGAAAATTCACCGTCACATGCATTAAATGGAATATCATTAACAGTTTGAAAAAAATTAGATACAAAACTAATAAAAGAAGATATAAAATCCATTACAAATTTTTTAGTATTTTCTATGTTTTAGTAATTCACATTTTTGGAGGTCTCCGGAGTAGAATTGTAGGTCAGAATGTGTGTCAGTCACTAAAATTTGACTAACAAAGGCACTTGTATTTTAGGGATCAAACTAGTCCTCTAGGAGGCCTTTCCAACAGTGCAAACAATTTTGAATTTTGAGCACCATGTCAAAAGTTATGACCCCACCAACTGGGGGTAAGTAAGTTCGTAGTTTTTCGAAGAATAGTGTTCTTCACGTCAGGTTCACAAAAATGTACTATAGGGGGATTCACTACTCATGAATTCTCTTCGTTTAGAGATCCTCATTGGGTGAATTGCCCTATACCACCTCAATGGAACAACAATGAGAGTTTAAAATTTTGAAAGAGTAGATCATAGAGATTTTCTAGACAAACTGACAAGCTCTTGTCCAAAGGATGACAATGTAGAATACAAACAACAACTCGATGGCTTGGCATCTTGAAGTCACATTGGCATCTCATATGGACCAGCGAGTCACTTTATCATAGAAAATGCCTAAGCAACAACTAGCAATTCGATTACTGAAAACTAACAGAATTGAGGAAAATGACAAGATGCAATAAAGAAACAAAAAGTGATAGAAATAAAATGGAGTAAAGTAGAGAGGATAAGGAAGAGAAATGAAATACTTATGACTGTGCAGGCGATGAAGCTTCCAACTCGTAGGTGTCTTCAATACCTTCACACAAGAGAGAGAGAGAGAGAGAGAGAGAGAGAGAAATTGTTGGGTGGTTGTATAGGGGCCTCCCTCAGTAAGACCCCATTTTTGTGTTCCCACCTCCACGGATAGCTAGATAGATAGAGAGAAAAGTAGAAATGAAGTAAAGAGAACTTAAAGCACTACTATAAAATAGTGTTATGCTACTCAACCAAGTAATAGAGGAGAGGAGTGAAAGCTTACCACCTCCACCAAAAGCACTCAAGGCTACTTGGGGGAGAAAATGAGAGGAACTCAAGCCTTTGCTGCAATGGTGTTTTGTTCCACACTTTCTCTACTAAAGTGGTGGAGTGTTGATGTTGCTACTGTGAAGTGTAAAATGTTTGGAGAGCTAGAGAGTTAGAGTGTGAGCTCAATTCATGGGAGAGCATGTGAAGAGGCTTGTGAATGAAGTGGAGAAGTGGTGAAGAAGATGGTAGAAGATGGAAGAAGATCTGAAGAGATTTAAAGAGCTGAAATTTCTATTCAAGGATTGAATATGAGGAAAACATGAAGAGAAACAACCATATTCGGGTCGGTCGGCCAAGGAGGGTGTTACAAATCAACCCCCAATGGGAAATGTAATGCCTTTGTAGGCTCTAGATGCGAGAATCCCTCAAGGAGGTAAGTGCACCATGCAGATGTCTATGCGCCGAGTGGGCATCCCTGAAAGAAATGCCTCCACCGATGCTCAAAATAGGTGCCAAGTGATGCAAGCAACGATCTTAGGTGGAATTAAGCCTCCAAAATTGGTTTTCTAAGGTGGATAAAGGAAAAAAGGGGAATTGTAAATATGGTGCAAATTCACTTTTATATAGTTTGTAATGAAACTTCCTTTATTGTGCATGAACAGTATGTTTTTATTGTCTTTATTTTGCTTGTTTTTTATGAACAATTTGTAATACAATTGTCTTTAATGTGCATGGATAGTTTGTTTTTATTCAATATATGCATGATATCATATTATTAAATTTTATTATTTGAATTGAAATGGCTTAGATCAGATCTTTTTAGTGAGACATGAACAGACATTGGTTAAACATTGTCAAAAGGAAATACAATGGTACTGGTGTAGTGACCTGTAGAAAACCTCAACTGAAAGAGAAAGGGAGCTTTCTTGAGTGCATAACCAAACAATGAAACATGAAGAGCCAAACATAAATATGTAAAAAAAAAATCATAGTAACAATCATAAACAATTACATACACACACATATATGTGTGTGTGTGTGTATGTATATATATATATGTATGTATATATATATATATGTATATATATGTATATACATGTATATATATATATGTATATATGTATATGTATATATATATATATATACTTGTATGTATATATATATATATATCTATACTTATGTATATGTGTATACATATATACATATACATAAGTATAGATATATATATATATATACATATATGTATATATATATATACATATATATATATACATATATCTATATACACATATCTATATATACATATAGACATATATGTATATATATATACATATATGTGTATATATATACATATATATATATATATATATGTAGACACATAAAAATGGCCTAGTCTCGCAAACCATATTTTTATATCTTATCAATCTCATCCATTTCTACATGCCTTATCAACCATCTACCAATGCATGCCAAGTCCTCACATCATAACATATCGATCTGGTCCAAGTCTCCATGTCCTATTTTAATCAACCTTACACCAATCTAGTCTAAGTTCCTATGTCATATCCTATTTCATTACCAACTAATCCAGTTGAAGTCTCGATGTCATATCCTATGTCATTACTAACTAATCTAGTCCATGTTTCCATGTCCTATCCTATGCCATTACCAACTAGTCCAGTCCAAGTCCCCATGTCTTATCCTAGTCCTTCACATACTAGTCCAGTCCAAGTCCCCATTTCCTATCCTATTCCTTCATCCATTAATCCTTTTCAAGTCACTCCCTCACAAGGCATGTCTAGTCATGAAAATTTTGTCATTACTCAAAGTCAAATCCCATTTTCTAAATTTGAGGATACATGTCAAAACGAAAGCCCAAAGCATGACATTATAACGTCACCCTCATGTCAAGATCAAAGTAGTCCATCCCATGACCTTATCTTTCAATCCATCCAAGAATTCCTTCAAGACAATCATGATATCCAAAATACACCTACACTTGTCAAAGATTTCAATTCCAATTATATCATCCATGACAACCCCATCTTTGACCAAGACCCTACCATTGACCAAGAAGTACAAAATGATCCACTCCTTGACTTTTACGCCATTCATGATCAAACACTTGCCAACCCAATATAGGCCTCAACTATTGACACTTTCCAAAATGGGACACTTGCCTCAATGGCATACATAGACGATATTTCTCAAGAACAAGAGTCTTCCATTATGGACATATTTGTAAATGATTGAGCTATAGCTGAATTTACTGGACTCTATGACACTAACCATCAAGATGGTTTTGATGTCAACTTGGAAAGGCCAATAGAAACATTTGAATTAGACATGTCACAAAATTAGACCAAAGATACCAATCAGACTAAAGATATTCAACATGTCAATGAAGCTAAGACACCCTATCAACTAGGGTCATCTCGATTTGTTAGAGCAGGCTTCCTTGTAGATGAAAACATTCTAGGTAACAGTGTCCACATACATCATGATGGGTTAGCATCTTGCTTTGAAAACAACAAATACCCCATTGCAAATAGAATTTGTAATAGCATGCAATATCAAGGCAAAGGACTAAGCATACATGAGCAAGGCATTCAAGAACCAATACAACTTCAGGAAAATTACAAACATCACGGTCTTGGCTATTCTTCAGTTAGCAAATCAAATGATGTCAGTGGAACCTCCTCAATACTGGGGGAAACCTTTACAAATACAAACATCAAAATGGAGTCCATGAGTGATCCTTGTCATAATATTGCTGCCAACACTTTTTTCCGTCCACACCATAAACTGTCATTCTCAACATCTTAAACCTTCTCTTTGGAGCCAACAAAAAAAAATCATACAACTCAAAAGGTCAAAATCAAATGTCAAAGGCCATTGAAATAGATAAAAATACAACTAGGAAAATGAAATTAAAATGGATCCCAAAGAAATATGGATCAAACAAAGAAAATATTCCAAATTAAAAAGTCAATCAAAATGTGGAGCCACAAGAAAAGAGGACTCCCACATATAAAAGATGTCCACCTCCTTCAAAATGGTCATCAAGAAAGGCATATAAAAGTGATGGTTCCAAACATCATCCCAATCAAAATTCTAAAATTTGTTATCCACCATCCCAAGTTTGGAAAATAAAAAGTGATTCGTCCAAACATCCAAACAACCTTTCCACATATACCATCATTTGTCATAATCCTACATCTCGTCTAAAGTCAAAAAATCCAATGTCACACATCTACCACATCTTGGCATAAACTCTTGACTATAAGGACTCTTATGGAACTCTATCACAATCTGTGTATTCTAATAAGGCCAACTCTAGTATCAAAGAGGATCACAATGACATCGATCAATTGTATGCAAGCACTATCAACTTGACAAGACAACTCCTTCCACAAGGTCATTATTGGCATATCATGGCACTAGTCTCTACATCGACACCGTCAGTGGGTTGAAAATAGTTAGTGGTCATCTAAAGCATCAAGGTTATCCAAAAATATCAAAAGTATATAAAAAAAGAAAAATTATAAAAAATTGTCACCTTGATGAAAACTTGCAAACAGACATCTTGGTGACACCAAAAAAGTTAAAAAATCATGAAAATAGTAAAGAGAAATTTTTTTTCCAATGATGAAAACCTAGAAAATAGGCACCCTCGATAAGTACCATGATGAAAACCTGGCAAACAAGCATCATGTGTAAATTAAATCATCTATGTGGACTCTTACACTTGGTGTCAAGTCATCTTATCTCCTATTCCTTCCTCTTGACATTGGAATCTAACCATTCATTCATATCTTTTCCATCCATTTTCCCACCTCCCTTGGTCTTGACATAAAATTGGCACACATAAATCATGCTTTGGGAAAACTCTTGAAATGTTTATCCTTTGGTCATATACTGTTCACGAAATTTCATGTCATTACTTTCATAGCCTCATTATCCCTATACCACATAATCCTAGAAAATCATTTGACAATTCCCTTAGTCTCATGTCTCCCATCCTTTCATGTTTGTCACCTGTCTTGGCTTTCCCTTGTAAAACGGTCTAAGGATACTCCATCATCCCTATTATTCCTAACCAAGTCATTCCAAATGTAACAAGTCTAATTCATACAAGCACATTATCCAAAACATTACTTGACTTTGTTCCTAGCCCAACTATAGACCTCAATACTTTCATCACATTATTGTCATCCTCATGTTGTTTCAGGATCTGTCCTTCCCATGTCAAACATCGTTGTCATTACCTATCAATTGGTATTCAACTTGAATAGGGGCACAATCATGTTTGTCCTTATATTCTCATGTGTAGGCATCATTCAGATGCATTTGTCATGGTCCTCATAAAATGTGAAAATGCAAGAAAAAAATTAGACAAACATTATAAAATGTCCTAGAAAAAAGACAAAAACATTATAAAAAGTCTTGAAAAAAGACCAAAAACATTTCAAAAAGTCCTGCAAAAAGACCAAAAACATTACAAAAGGTCTTGGAAAAAGACCAAAAACATCACAAAAAGTTCTTAAAAAAAAGACCAAAAACATCACAAAACATTCTAAAGAAAGACCTAAAAATTCAAAAATGTCCTTACAAAACCCCAACAAAGTCAAAATGTCTAGAAAACGCAAAACAGAGTCATTTCTTGTCAAGTTTGTCATACAGTCAATCTTTATCATTTGTCTGAACTACATTGTCTTTGTGCATTTGCTACATAGGCAAGACTCATATTTGAGTCCTCAAGAAATTAGTCAGTCCTTTTAGGTTTGTCAAAATAAAATCATGGTGCAATCTTTGGTCATCAAGACAATGTCATTGGTTGTGTCGAACTACAAGGTCTTTGAGTGTATGATGTAGGCAAGGCCATTTTTCGATGAGCCCCCGAGGCCGCACTAGGTCAGTCCATTAGGGTTAATGGAATTACACTATCACACATGTCAAAAGTATTCAAGCTAAGAAAAATCATTTTCCAAATAGGAAAACCCCTAAAAAAATTATGGCAATCATTTATTTAAACATGACAATTACATCAGCATGTCAAGAAAATCAACATATGGTCAATGCAAGTCAAACTCAGTCAAAACAAGTCAAATGACCATAACCTGTCAAACTGTCAACTCTTGGTTAGCTTTCAGATGTGTTCTTCTGAAAGATAACCTTTTTCATTCATGCCTTAGGATGTGTCCTTCCTAGGCATCGTCAGTCTCATTCGACATTTGAGGGATCCTCTCGACATCTAAGGATCACTCCTCTTGATATTGATATCTTTCAGATGTGTCCTAAAGAACAAAGTCTATCATTTATTCCTTAGGATGTGTCCTTCATAGGGATCATCGTTGTCATCTGACATTTTCGAGGAATCCCTTTTGATATTTAGGGATCAAATCCTCTTGACATCAACATTATTTAGGATGTGTCCTTCTTGAATTAGGCAAATTTCCACACTTGTCATCTTGGCATCATCAAAATCTCGACACCCTGACATCTCGACATCATCAAACCTGACATTCTAACATTAAAACACTTGGCATCCGAACACACTTGGAAAACACTTGACACTTATATTTGGCTTTTTTCTCACATTACTATTTTTTCAGCAAGATCCCAACAATAGGATTTAGAGAAGCAATGATGTATCATGATGATTGTCTTGTCTTTTGAAACTCATGTTACTAGTTTCTCAATGATGTCTTGACTAGGAAATTTATAAAAAAAGTGACGTATCATGATAATGGCTTTATTTTGTTCTTTTCGCAATCATGCTGCTAGTTTCTTGAGGATGCCCTCGAAACATGATTTAGAGAAGCAACGATGTTTCATGACTTGTCTTTATTGTCTTTATTTATCTTTCTATGCTTGTGGTTGGCTATGAAAAAAGACAGGGACAATCACGCTCTTACTATGAGTCATGATCATCCATTTCTATGATTTTTAGTCTAACATGATGGCACGACCTTGCACACCTTGATCTATGTCATATCATGGTGTTTGTTGGCCATTACAATAAACTACCTAATGATGATTAAGAGCAATAAATATTAAAGTCCTATGGTAATGTTTTGAAGGATTTGGTTTAGGAACTAACATGCATCTCCTTCTGTCTTGTCATCTTCTCCCACTCATCTCATATAGGCATTGCATCCATATCATCATCCATATCTTTTGCACTAACATTTCTTTGTCTCTTCATATTCTAGTCTTTTCATCAATTTCAAGAGCCCATTCGTGTTCTCTAAACACATATGTCCTCTCGAGGGGGCATACCATAACCCTCCTCATCATTTTTTCTCATCATATTTTGTATTGGGGCATAACTTTAACTTATTTTTCTTTGTCACAATGCGACATGCTACATTATGACAAAGAGGGGAAAAATGTAGACACATAAAAATGGCCTAGTCTCGCAAACCATATTTTTGTCTTATCATATTTCGTCTATATTCCAAATTCAACTATTAATTAAATAATTCATATCTTTTATTCCTCTTGATTATTTAAATAAATAAATTTCTTAATTTATTTAATTATCCTCATCCATTATTTCCTCCTAATTATTTAAATAAATAAGTTTTATTTATTTAATGTGTCATTAATATCTGATGAACTCTTATAATTAAATAAATTTTTAATTTATTTAATTATCTTCCACCATCGCTTTTTCCAAATTTAAATAAAGATATTTATTTAAAATTGTCTACTCCCTATCTCTTGGCTTTTTCTAATTTAAATAAAATCATTTATTTAAATTATCCCACTTTCTAATTTTCCCACTTTTTAGTAAATTATTAAATATTTTAATTATTTACTATCACATGATTTTTCCTCCTTTCTGAGTTAAATTTATTTTTAATTCAAAATAATCATTTTCCTTAAAAAAAAAAACTTTAATTTTATTCCTGATTTTCCAAATCTTCTTTTTTGTCTAGTCTTTATCTTCTTGATTTTTTGAATCTTCTTTTTTGTCTAGTCTTTATTTTATTGATTTTTTGAATCTCACAAATCAAACACCCTTTATCTTCTTGATTTTCGAAAATCTTTATTTTTCTAATTAATTATCTCATTTATTCTCCATCACCGATTCAATTTTCTTAGATGACATATCAAGCCCTCATTTAATAATTTTTCCCTAACCCTGATTAGGATTTGTCACATTAAATCTCATCCTCTGATTTTAGGTTTATGTCAAAAGTCGATCTCGTCCATTTGTCCAAAATTGCATTTTCTATAAAATGCTAATTTTTCTCACAATTTCTAAGACACTTAGACATTTACATACGCTCACACACACATACACATATATACTTTCATTTTATGATTTTGGCATATTTTTCTTAGACACTTTATTTCATTTTAGACATTCCAAATCCTTCAAAGCTTGTGTAGGACTTAGTCTTTGTTTTCAAATTGCTCACACGTTCGAACTAAGGGAAACCATCAACAAGTTAGAAGGTGCTATGAAGGTAAATAATGGAAGCTTCAACAAGTGATAGGTATAATCATTTTATTTAGTTTCCATTGTGCTTGATAGTTTTCTTTGGGTTTATATGCTTTATTGATTTGATAATCTAACCTTTAGAAAATAACCCTTAGATACAATATATGTGTGTGTGTGTGTGTGTGTGTGTGTGTGTGTGTGTGTGTGTGTGTGTGTGCATGTGTATGTGTATGTGTATATATATATATATATATGTATATATATACATATATTTGTATACATATGGAAATATGTCTGTGTATTATTTTTTTCTTCCATGCACAATATATAGGAAGAGAATAATATAATTGCATGGTAGAATATCTTTGAAATGAAATCAAGTGAATCCATTTTCATATTTGGGAATTACAAACAAATATTAAAGAAAAATTGTAGAGTTAGTTTGTGCATTGTGAAAGAGAGGAATACAAGTGCATGGCAGAAAACCCTATAATTGTGAAACAATGAAACCATAAATTTTTTTGGTAGTAACAATGAATAAAAATTGCATTTCATAGAAAAAACTATTGTGAATGGAAGAACAAAATAATATGATAGCATGGAAAAATATCTTAGAAATGAAAACCTAGACCATATCATATATATGTATGGAAATATATAAGTATGGAAATATGTCTATGTATTATTATGTTCTTCCATGCACGCTATGTATATGTATGTATGGAAAGACAAATACATATATAAGAAAAGATAATATAATTGCATGGAAGAATAACTTTAGAATGATAACACATGAGTCCATTTTCAAATTTGGGAATAACAAACATATATTAAGGACAAATTGCAGAGTTAAAGTTTGTGCATTGTCAAAGAGAAAACCCTTTAATTTTGAACTAGTGAAACCCTTTCCATGTTTGGTAGTAACAATGAAATGAAAAAAGAATTTTGTAGACATAAATATTGTGGGTGGAAGAAAAAAATAATACATAAACATGCCAAAATATCTTGGAAAAGAAAACCACTCATACCATTTTCATATTTTAGAATAACATGAGAATATTATAAGAAAATTGTAGAGTTAAAGTTTGTGCAGGGAGGAAGACATGAATGCAAGTGTAAGTGCATGGAAAAAACCCTTGAAATGATAAACATTAAAATCATATGAATATTTCCTAGTAAGAAGCAAATATATTGTATCCATTTATGTATTTTGGAATAACAAACAAATGTAAAATGTAAATTGCAGATTTAAAGTTTGTGTAATGACAAACAAAGGAAAACAAGTGCATGGCTAAAAACTAGTCAAACCCTTTCCATATTTCATCGAACAAGTCTAAGAGTAATGAAAAACTATTTTAAACTAGTCAAACCCAATTCATATTTCGTGTAAGAAAATATGAAAAGAACAATAAATGTTGTGCAATGAATAACACAAAATATTGAAATGCATAATGCAGGGTAAATTTTGTGCATGGATGAGTATAGAGGAAAGGAAAACCAATGAAAGCATGAACTTGAATTGAAATTACTTGACATTCATATAAAGTGTAAGTTAAAACCCCATATATTGAGTTATAAGTCAATGTGACAAAAATTGACATCCCTTACAAAATATTTGCATTCATAGGCAACTAGAATTTGTAGCAGTCTCTAATACCTGTAGATTGTCTAGATGCTGCTACTACTTCCTCTGGAATTTCTTCATATTTCTAGACCAAATTGTATAACTGATAATGAAAGTGGGATGTGCTAAATTGAAATTGCAAGAGATTGAGTAATGTATTTTTTAATTTGAAAATCTCCTTATATGTTCAATGTTGGTTTGGTGTGGAGTCTTTAATTCCTATCCTTTTAATTACAAATTTGAAATCTTCATTGGATGCCTTCAATTGTTGAGTTTGTATGTATTAATGGTGTGCATTCTTTGTTTTCTTGATAGGATATTTTGGTGGCTTTAACACCATTGTTTTGGTGGTTTTAGGTGGGGAAAATAGGAAGAGGAACCATTAGTAGAGAGGTTTGATTTGACAGATGGGACACATATGAATGATTGCTACCTATTTGAGTGTTGTGTTGGTGGGAAAGTGGGATGGGGCTTCGGCTAGATTGGATTTGGTGATGGGACATTCTTGGGTCATAGTTCTACTTGTGGCATTCCAAGTGCCAAAAAGGTGGTTGTGATGAAATGCAAGTGGTGACATTATAGGGGAGCTTGGGTTATACTAATTTTATATATTTTGGGATTTTGTTTTAAATCGAGAAACCCGTAACAAGCAATATGGCTTGTATGTTTGTTGTGTCATATATGCTTTGAATATTCTCTAATATGTAAGACTGTGAATATCTATTTGTGTATGGGACAAATATTCTCCGATTATAATACAATTTTGATGGTAGAGTGATATGTGTACCTTTGTTGACTTTGTGGGTGAAAACTAATTTACATTTGCATATTAAGGTGGTCTATTGTGGGGCCTGCGTGGGACTACTTCCGTCCCCAGTATAGGCTGTTGCCCTACTTTGGGCCCCTCTCGCCTAATACTAGTGAATTTTTTCTTAGAACTTTTCTTGGGATTTTACCTTGTGTTAGAGTATCAATATTGTGAGAATTTTGATGCTTGTCACTTGGGTATCAAACCTCCCAAAATTTGATACTAGTCTATTGGGGTATTGAACTTCTAAAGAACTCAATACTTAAATCTATCGGGAATCAAGCTTTTCAAGGACCCTAATATGAGCTATAGAGGTTCTATGGAACCCTATACCTGTATGTTGAGTAGTAGGTTCCTTAGAACCTTAGTATCATATTCTTAAAAAATTTGATACCCATAAATTGGACATCAAACTTCAATGGATTATGAAAAAATTATTTACATATCATACTTGGCCAAATCTTGACACTGTATTAGGTTCTAGGAAATAAAAGTGACACATGATAAGATGATAAGTGTTGGGGTATTTATATTTTCTAGTGGTGATATCCTACTCTTAGTTGAAGGGTGGTTTGGTAGAGAAAATTGGACAACATGATTCAACAATTTTCAGGATCTTATATCTCCTCCATTCATTTTTTTAATGACAACCATGATGTTTCAAAATATTCTTCTTGGGTCACAATTCCAAGTACATTTATGTGTGTCAACTGTGTCATGACATGTTGATATGTCACTTTGAGCATGTAATTATATTATGTGGATTGCTTAATACCACTTTTGTATAAAATAAACTTTGTTGGTCCATGTTTTGTTCATTAATATTCTAGTTTAAAAGATAGGATGCTATATTTTGCACATGAATATTGTATGAGTTTTATTTAGGTTTCTAGTTTAGGTAAAAATATATAGAGAGGAAGTATTAAAAGATTAAAATCATTAAATAACCTAATTCATCAAGTTTATTCAAAATAACTTGACTAAGATCTATTCTCATGTGTAAAATCCAATGGTCTAGTTGTGAAAATATATAATTAGACATTAGAATATTTAATATAACTCTAATTTAGGCACAAAAAATTTAGGAGGCAGTGTGTGAGTGTGTGTGCGCACATGTGTGCACGTGTGCGAAAATCAAAGGCGAGTGTTGTATGATGCGAATGGTTGTGATATTAGGAATATCACTAGAATTTTTAGTAAGATCGAAAAATTATTGTAGTAGTGTATTCATGGTGGAAGTAGGAATACTAGCGGTATAAGGAGTGTGGAAAATAATGGAGGAAGTATATTAGGATGTGTGTGAGGAGGTAATATCATGAATATGCGAGGAATCAAATTATAAAGTGGAGTGAAAAAAGATAAGGAGGAACAGTATGAGTTTCATAAGTATGGAGAACAATACTTATAGGTATATGTGTTAGAAATGAGTGAAACACTAAGGGAGTGAAAAGTAGATGCAGAATTGTACATAGGAATGAAAGAGGTAGGTGGTACACTAATAATGAAAACATCAGAAATATAATTCATGGAAGGGGTAATGTTAGGAAAGGGATTGAAAGATGATGTAGAATGAGAGGGGAAATATTATAAGATGCCAACAAACTATCAATACCATGAACAATATTCATGCAATTTGGATCACACACTAATATCTTTTTTCAAATAATATTGAATTGTATATGACGTTAGGAATGAATAATTGCATCAAAATTAGGTTTTCTAGGAAGAGAAAGATCTTTCTTAGATGCATCTGCATTATGGTCATAATCATGTATTCTTTATTGTCCTCTAAATCACTCTCAATATGAGCATAGAAAGTATCTCATTATGATAGGATTGTGTAGCCATGTTAGGGTTTAGATGAGAACTCATTAGCTATGGATGATTGAGACTTTAAGTATCTTGTGATATAAAAATATAGTATGGCTAAAAGAGATAAAATATGAACTAATGTAAACCAATCATAGATTTTAAAGTAGAAAAATTAGTAACTTGGTTAGATTAGAAAATGAAACTATAAAGGAAAATGAGAGGGTGGGTAGATTGTAGGAATGGAAAATGACATAATTATTCACAAACTATAGTAAAATAAATATATGAAGCACAAATTATCAAACCCTAATATAATTTCAGAATATGACTAAAACACTAAAAATATTAGATCTAAAAAATTAATGAAACAATGCAAAACTAGAAGGCTAAACATTTAGAGATATAAAAAATGTTGGGTTGACCAAAATGCAATTGAAAACACACTTACAAATTTGTTCTAGATTAATGAGTTGGGATTTGTATTAAAATAAATGTTAATTTAAAGTGAAATTTAAATAAATTAAATTGAAGGACATGTAGTGTTTACAAACAGCTTTGGGGAATCGATTGAATTGTGAGGGAAATATTCTACATTATTAGAGCCCTAGCAAAACAACTTTATGACTCTAATCGAAAAGATTGAGGGAAAGCAACAAGCGTGTAATAGAACTATGATGATGTGTTCTAATACAAATATTCTAATAATTTATCTATATTGCTATCATTAATATTCAATGTTAAATTATTTCATAAGTCCAAGGTTTTCATAGATAATTGCCAAATGAGTGAATGAATGTCCTTAAATACAACAAATACGCACACACTCCTTAAATACAACAAATACACACACAAATCAATGTAACATGTATTAGGTTAGTTTCTAACAACTAGTGACAATCCTTGTAAGGCAAGAATTTGAAATTATAACTTTAAAATGAAGGATTCAAATCTATGTCCTTAGAACAGACCTAGCTAAAGTCGACAACCATGGATCTAATCGAAGATAATCAATGATACATATAGATATAAAAAAAATCAAACTTCAGAATTATTAATGAAAGCAATTAAAATATGAGATATGGTGAACTATTTTCTTACATAATTATACCAATTATACCACGAATAAACTAATAATAAGATTTACTTGACAATAATCAAAACAGACCCAAAACATAAAAATACAAAGCATGGATAAATACATGACAGTAAATAACTAGCCCACATCTCTATTTATGCCCAAGTGTCCTCCATTATAGCATCAAAAACCTATCATGAGGTCACCAGCATGTGAAGAGTAACAGGCGGGCAATGGGACTGGGATTTCATTCTGCGTCCCAAGGGGACAACTGTTAATTGAAATATCATGATCTCTGACAGCTGAACAAAAGTTCAAAATGTGCCATTAATTGCATGGCTGGACAGTCAATGTTGTCATCTTTGCTATCGTAAGAGACACAAATAAACATAAATATGGTCATAGAAACTATTCAAGGAAAGCAGCTTTGCATATAACCATGGTAGATTAAGGAATCCCGTGATAAAGCAAAAGTCAGTCATTTATGCGTAAATTATTTGCGAAACCTGTCGCTATTTTGTCACTTATTTCCATTACTACATCACGGTGGATTGGATTGAATGTGACCTAAACACATTTTAGTCCGGTTCAAACTGTGCCTGGTCTTCAATACGAGGAAATTGATCCCAGTCTTTCAGCATAAACTCACCAAAAGCCCACGAAAATCTGTCAAAAACGCCCAATTTGGACATGAAATGTTTAGGTTTCAGAAATGGCAGGCAAAAATAGGTTTAGGCTGACCAAATGATTGTTATGCGATAGAGAAGATAAGGGACGTTGTGATCAATATGTTTGGCTGTTTACTTCAAGTTGGGTCTGTATTAACCTTGGGCTCACTTGCTATGCTCAATGAATTTTGTGAATGAATGCGACGCAATGTTCAAGTCAGCTGTGTTCAATGTACTGGCCGTTTATTTTGGGGTGGATTTGACGTAACCAGCTCGTACATCGAGCATGAAAGGGAAAGGAGAATCCAGCATGCAGCTTACAGTATCCTATATTTTGCTTAATCAGATATTCAATAACTTGATGCAAGCACATACTACTATGCCCTTAAAGCGGAAACAAATATAGTTGATTTTCCATCTCATTAATTCTTAGAGGAAAGGTAATGTAGTTTATAGATCTAAATAAATTTCGGCAGCATAATAGCATATAAATTAACATTTTAAGAACATGAAAATAAGAAGAATAGAAGAGAGATAGACATAAGAGAAAAGACACCAATATATGTGGCAAACCTTTGGGTTGAAAAACCCCACTCCAAAGCATCGAACCAATGTATTAACATGGAGATTTACATTTTGCGCCCTGGAAGAAAAACTGAATGCATAGCCCTGCATAAAACTCTCCTCACAAACTTGAATTCAAAGACAAGAAACCACCAAAATAGAAACTCAAAACCATGAGTTACAACACCTAGTCATGGAAAATCAAATCCACTGTAATATAGAAAGATACTAAAATCATATCGAACTCTCCAAATATGGCACTCCATTTTTGGCCCCTAAAAATCATGATTTCACAATCTCATAAAATCTTGCTTTTCAAGTTTCCAATTGTAATTTCCTTTTTCAAGCTCTTTCCATTTTAGCAACTCTTACACACATTACAAGTTGTCATTGTTGCATTTAGCAACTTCCATTACACTAAGTGATAAAAAATAAATTGCCAAAATACAAATAAATAAATATTTCAATTATTAGAACTTGCAAGGTGTATGGTACACCTAATCCTAATAAAGCACAACATGACTGTCATTTACCTTAAGCAAATTAATAGCATTTCAGAAGTTTTGACTTCAACTAAAAATTCTTAGGATTGCAAAAATCCTCATTATTTCAAATACCATTAATTTTCAATATTTTAAATTAAGATTTTATTCTCCATCATCAAATAATAAGTTAAAACAAATTGTTATCTAATATAAATGTTTTAATGAATATTATCTATATTATCATTTATGAAATAATGTTACACATTTTTAAAAAAGTGGATGGAAATAGTCACACTCTTAAAGTCCAAACAAAGCTATAGCTTGAAATAAAAACATCATAACAATAAACCACTAAGTGATCATAGCAAGAGTAGATGGGGGAGGATGTGGGTCTTAGTCATTTTATTTATCCCATACATTAGGGTTTTTGAAGTGTCCATGGGAGGGTGACACCCATCATTTCCATCTTTAACATTATCATCTTATTTATTTTTAGGAGTAGTACAAACAAGATAAATAGCAAGAACCAATTGATGAACATTGTTAGCATATGGCCAAACTATATTGGGACCACCAATTGGTAGTGGAGAAGTGGAGTGATAGTTAAGAGGTCTAAGAATGAGTATCTCACCTACCACAATCTGATTGGTTGCATCCTTGATGATACACAAGGTAGAGATTAACTTCTACTAGAAGAGAAATTTAAAGGAACCTTGGTAACAAGATAGGGGAAATTACCCCAATGATCCAACAAATCCTATCAATGAGAAACCTCAAGTACAACTTTATTTTCTTGCAGTTAAATCTATATAAACATATTTGAACACATCATATCTTTAGTGTAATGTAAAAACTATGATCAATAGAACAACTAGAGAAAATAGAAAAAAAAAAAAAATTCTAGATGTTAAAAGAATCATCATTGTAAAAGAATGCCAAATATAAGTGTATTTGAAAGGGATCCTAGGCCAATACCTTAATAAAGTTATATGCCCAAAGAAAGGATTAGTCTTAAAAGGATTGAAGAAATCATGAATCCAAATTAAAGCAACATATAGAATCCTCAACTAGGATAACTTGGAGCCACTAGGAGGCTCTTAAAAAACAATACAGTAGGAAAAATGAGCAAGCTTTAGCTTAAGAATAGTTGACCAAAGGGTGCTCAATTTACATTACCAAATTGATAATGGAGATTTCAAGAGCCATCTTTGGTTCAAACAAAGAAACCTACATAAATGATGTGAAAGCCAAGATTAGCCTTTAGGAGGCCTATAATTTTGAAATTCTATATCAAAATACCATTTTCAATTGTTCCACCAAGGTTTGCAAGACCAAAATCCAATTTTGCTAACCATTTTAATTTAGGGATCTAACTTCAATAAAAAAACACATGAAAGGTTTTTGAACCCCCTTTTAAAAAACCTCAAAGTGTAGAACATAGCCTAATCTTAGCAAGAGGAATATTTTGACACTAAAAATTAGTAGACCACCACAAGGTTAGCTAATTGATAGATAGACCATTATGAAAACCATGACCATTTAAAAGAAGCCAAGGCTTCATAGTTTCCCAATCTCACCAAAATATTTCATCATTAAACTCCCTTCTATTTCAACACACTTTTTCATTATAAGGAGGGTGTGAAGACCAATCCCCTTCTAGGTTGGTCTTCAAGTAGGGTGACCAAAATAAATACAATACTAAACTAATTTTGGGAAGCCACACTACCTTGTAGGGTATGAATGATCCATTTGGAACATAATTCTAGACCAATAAGTGGAAATTAATCCTAGACCACCTAAATCATGAGGGAGAGAATAGTACTCCCAAGTCACTCTATGAAAACCTTTATGATTCTTGAAGGAGACACAAAGATAATCTATTAGAATCATTTCTAGAGTCAAATAAGAGGCTTTAGAAGAAACCCAAGAAGAAGAAGAATAAACATGAATGGTTACAATAATCTTATAATATATATGAAACTTCCTTGTTAAATTTCATCTTCATATTAATTCTACAAAAGATAAATTTTCATAGAGTAGTTAGGGAACCTTGAAAGGAAATATGAATTCCTAAAAAATGAATATTTCTCTGGGCATATAATTTATTTCCACCCATAGCAATTGAGATAGGGAGGCTTAGTTAGGAATACATACATATAAAATTATTTTTTTATCCATTGAATATGTAAACTTAATCTCTATAGAATATATGCAAGTATAGATATCTTAGCCAACATTATTTTCCTCTTCTAGCAGATTGAAAAAAAAAAACACCAAATGACCATTAAAAAGTTAAGCTAAGAAATTAGGTAAAGAAATACCTTTAACTAACCCATAAGAAATGGAATGATTCAAAAGATATCCAAAGCCTTCAATTGCAAAACATATAATGTTGGAAGTGACGGTCATCTTGAGTGAGTAGACGTAAAAATTCCAAAACCATTGGATTTCTCACTATTTCTAGTTAGGTAGGGTAAATTATATACAGAGAGTGTATAGACCAATTGAATGAAATAACAACCAAATTATATAGCCTAAATAATTGTGATGACAAAAGTTCACTCAATGTAGTTACAATCTTTAGCTCTTTTTTTTGATGAAAATGTTATGATGTTGGGGTGATTAGACCTATTTGATCTCTTACCAAACACCAATTATACTATATCTTAAACATGAACTTAATAAAATTATGTTAATGGGGCCAATAATATGAGGAAGAAGATGGAATAAATTATTTTTGAAGGATTCAACAAAGATTTTATAGGGAACATTGTTAGAGTTACTCAAAGACTCAAGCACTAAAGATCACCTACAAACCTAAAATTTCCTTCCACAAGAGAGAAAATCAAGAGCATAAAGTTGTAGTAATGGATGGAAAGTATACTATATATCAAATGTGATCCTTTGTAATTCCCGCAATACAATAATTACATCTGAGACCTTTATTATATAGGCAAGGTGGAGAGATAGGAAAAATTAGGATGATGATTATACCATAATAAATTGTCAAGCATGACAATTTCAAATTGTTTCACTCCCCCTTATGTGCTTGAATCTACTTATACCTATTGTTTTCTCATTTTATTATCATTTTCAGAAAATCAATATAAGATTGGGAATTAAAATTAATTATTTATTTAGTGAAAATTTAAACTTAAAAAAATTAGCCTGGTCAAGTGTACTCTTCCCCTTGCTCACCCTATTTTGGCCCAACTTTTAATTTTTTATTATTACCATTAATATTTTTGCAAAATTAAATTTAGTCAAGGGCACCCACACCCTCGACTAGTCAGTTTGAGCTCATATTTGAATATAAAGTACCTCTATCTTCACCCTCTAATTTTTTGTTTTCAATTTCTGGTAGGCAATTTTTTTTTATTATTTTGAATATGCATCATATTTCTATAGTTGCATAGTTGACCTAGTTTACACTTTCAAAATCACACACATCACGTTAATTATTATCAATTCAACTCATAATCAACCCAAAGGGGACAAAAACCATGATCCACCATTTTGGCTTTTCCTTGAGGATAGTACACAAGTTGTCTTTTATGATCATTTTTGTGTCCCCCCAACGTTGTAGGTTGAAAAGTGTGATTTAGACCCTAGATCCATTTTTTCTACATCACATTTTGGTGAACCTAATGTATCTTACAATTGCAAGCTTCTTATTTACATGTCTATTTCTCTAAAATCAAAGCGAAATCTTAGGCTATTTGAAGGTATAATTTGGGTATGTCCAGGATCATCATGGAAAAAACAGGTGCCTAAGTGGCGAAAAATTTAGAAAATCAGAGTTAGGAAACTTGACATTAACATTTGAATAAGTCATCTATATTATTTCAAAAATATGTAAGAATAGAATCTGTAGCAAATTGAATGTAGTTTCTAAACTACTAGGGTTTTAAAAAAATAAAATCTATTTAGTGAAAATTTGAAATTTCAATGTAGTAGTACTTAAATTTCAAGGAAAAAATAAGAGGTAGGTTTCTTTCTAACCACCCTAACCACAATAAAATGATAATATTTTTTTATAATATTTTAGATATAAGTAGAGAACTCATGTCCAGATGTGATGCATATTTTTTTGTAATTTTTTTCTAGGTAAATAATTAATTATGAATGTTTTATTACAACTTTTAAAAAATTAAAAAAACTCACATGTCTAACCACCTTAACTTGGTCAAAAGTTCATGAAATTCATTTTTTTTTTTAATCCTATAGTATGCGAAGCATAGAATGTGATGCATGTTTTGGATTAAAAAAATGTGATACCATTTGAAATCTATAGATGTTTTTCAAGGAGGCTATCAATTAGGAATTTAGTCATAATTCAAATAGAAAATGAATAATATTTTTTTATTAAATTCAAAGTAAAGCATAATTTATATTTGTGGAAATTTAAGAATCTCCTATAAAAACCATTTTCGTTTCATCAATTTTGGGTAAAAAAAATTCGTCAGCCATACCCTACACATACCTATCATATCGCCACTTGTTGGCCCATCATGATCCTGCACATACCCATTTCTCAAAGTGAATTTCATATTATACATTGAAATGTAAAGGTTTTCATCTCATCATTCCTTTCCTAATCTTTAAAAGTGTAATATTTTAGTTTTTCAAAGATAAATTTTGCTAGAGTTCTATCATTTAACATTCTAGAAATTGTCATTTATCAAGTAATTGGAACTTATTTCGCTCATTTTACTTCTTTAAAACATAAAAATTCATGCATGCATGTGCCTCATATAAAAGAATTAGTTTTTCTTTCATTTTCATAATTCTCTTTGATCTCAAATGCAAACTTGTAAAATCTTAGATCCTCAAACACTATATTACATTTCTAGATCTTTAAACTTTCATAAATTTACATCTCTAGTCTAGGCTTCCCTTGCCCTTGTATTGTTAATTTAAATCGCATTTTTTTCTAACTATTAGCAAGAATTCTAAGGGATACATACCTGAGTTTTGTTATGAAAAGATCTCTGCTAGTTATAGTTTGAAACCCTAGAGTAGGTCCTATTAAGGCAACACAAGAAGGTATTCTAGATCCAATATTAGTTGTAAATTAGAATAAAATGGCATACACGCAAAAGATATATCCGAATTTATATTTTTTTATATTCATTAGATCAATAATCATACATTACATTCCTTATATCTCTATTATAGTCACTCTTCTATACTATACAATGTTATCTTCTATTTTTTTCTATTATCATCTCTTCTTCTAGTGAGTATATATTTCTACATACTTATATTTACAATACGGGACATGGCCGTTAGGTAACTTGTAAATGAGGGGATTCACTACCCTTGAGACTTAGGACAAAGAGAATATTTAAGGAGAAAATAGCCCGCAGTTACCTGAAGGAACAAAGCTCAAGTGACAAGGTAGAAAATAAAGAGTATTTACACAACTTAATTCAATGGAAGCTAAACTATTAAGGACAAGACCGATGAAACTATTGAATAATAGAAACTAATAGTAAAATTACAACCTATAGATTATGAAAACATAAACCTTAAAACTCACAAATTTTTCCCCTAGGAGGATTAAGCCTTAGCCATGGATGGAAACATGCTACATGTTGGGAAAATGTGTCTCAACCTTGCAATTACATAAGGTAATGATGATACATAAGTGATTGGGGGGGGGGTGCGTGGTATCCCCCCCTCCACAAGGGGTATAGGGGTCAATATTGTCGAAAGCTAAAGTTTATGTATATTTTATTATTGTAAATCTAGACAATTCATCATTAGGCCTTAGATCTGAAGGTTGATATTTTGGTGGATTGAATTTCCCTAGAAGGAAGTCCTATTTTATAAGGGTGTTGTATTACAGTTGTGTATTGTGATGTATTTTGAGAGTTTGATAGTGGTCGTGTTGCCTCTAAATCTTTGGTTTGTGATACTCGTATGAGAAGCTTTCTTTGCAAGTATATTGTATTCTTTGTTATTTATGAATAATATATTGGATGACTTTTGGAGTGTGGGTTTTTTTTCTCGAAAGGGTTTTCCCCATGGAAATCATTGTGTTGTGGTATGCATGATATTTATGCTTATTTATGTTCAAGTTTTAATAACTATTGAAAAGATCTATAAATTTTGGCATTATCCTTCTCTTAAGATTAGTGTAGGAAGTTGTTTTGCTACCTTAGCTTCATTACATTGTAGGGATGTCTACACCTTGTGTTGTCATCCTTGTCAAAACAAAGAGTAAACCTTAATTCTACAACAATCACCTCTTCAAGCCTATATATTTGCACAAAAAATAGAGAGAAAATGTTGTGGCTATTTTGGGGCTTGCCTCAATCAAACCCCCAATTTGGTGTTTCCACCTTCACAAACATGCAAATAGATAGAGATAGACAAAATGACATGAAATGTAAATGTGTAATAGAAACAAACCCCATTGTGGAGGAGAGACCCTATCACAAATGCAATAGATGTGATAAATAAATGATGGTAAATAGAAAAGAAACATAGACAAGAGAGTGTTACAAAGAAAATTTGGTTCCCCTCTTGGCTTGAAAGACGTGATGTTTTTGTTGGAAAAAAGGACATACAACTGAGAGGGGGGCTGAATTAGTTGTCACAAAATGATAAAATTTTCAAACTTTACTTAGGAATACTGAAAAAGACCATAGAAAAACTATCAAACCACAACATGATCAAATCTATATGCAGACCTTTGAAAATTCTGATATATGATCTAGATACACACAATAGAAAACCCAGTAATCCATAGTAGCTAAACTTCAATGTACAGAATAAGATGCCTTCATGACTTGCACAGTTCCATTGGGAACCTGAAACACTTTCTTTTACAATTTTCTCAATATCCTCGACATATATAGCCTCTGATACACCAAATGCTAATAGTGTTGACATCAATGATAACCACATATCAATAACACATCCATAGCATTCAACAATCTCCCCCTTTGGCATTGATGGCAACACATGATGTGAGAAATACCATCAACCCAACAAAATTGCTTTCCCTTTGGTTCTGACTCTTAGAACTCCTCAATTTCTCTTTGACCCTTAAAATTATTTTTCATATTGCACTTCTCCCCCTTTGAGATCAATGAAAAAGACAACCATACATGCTCTGAACCACATATCTGGACATCTGACTACTGCCCCTGAGTAGCAGCCATGAAGACATCAATCTAGATTAGAATATAGCAATGTAGCTCAATGATTGATGAAAGTAAATGCATCTCTTAGTTCTTATTAGGAGGGGTGATTACCCCTAGCATTCCTATGAGATACACAAAAGTATCCTTCAGTAATGGCTTAGTGAAGATGTTTGTAATCTGCTCTTTGGTAGGCACATACTCCAATCCGAATTCTTTCTCATTCACTTTCTCCCTGAAGAAGTGAAACTTGATTGATATATGTTTAGTCTTAGAGTGAAGTACCAGATTCTTTGAAATATTTATTGCACTTGAATTGTCACAGTATATGGCAATACGATCTTCATATACTACCATGATATCTTTCAACATTTGTTTCATCCATATTACTTGATTACAATTATTTGCAACAACAATATATTCTACTTAGGTAGTAGATAGAGAAATGGAATTCTGCTTCTTTCTCAACCAAGATACCAACTTCTTCCCTAGGAAGAAAGCACCACCACTAGTACTTTTCCTATTATCTATGTCTACAACCCAATCCATATCACTATATGCAGTCAAAGTGAGATCATCATCCTTTGTATACCAAAGTTCAAAGTCAACTGTTCCTTTATGATATTTGAAGATTCTCTTGATAATAGTCACATGTGATTCTTTTGGATAAACCTAAAATCTAGCAACCATACATACAAAATTAATAATATCTAGTCTAGTCTGGGTTAAATAGAGCAATCCACCGATCATTGACCTGTATCTAGTTTGATTCACCTTAGGAGAATCATCATTCTATGTTGGCTTACATTAGGTCACCATAGGAGTACCAACAGGCTATGAATCTTCCATCTCAAATCTCTTCAGTAGCTCTCTCACATATTTGGACTAAGATATAAAAATTCCATTGTCTAACTCGGTCACTTGTAATCCTAGAAAGAACTTCATCTCTCCAATCATACTTATCTCAAATTCATCCTTCATCTCATTAGAAAACTTCATACATAGATTGTCATCTCCTCCAAAAATGATGTCATCAACAAAGACTTATATAATTAACTCTTTATCATGATCCAATTTGAAATATATGTTGTTATCAACAATACCTTTAGTGAATCCAAGCTTTAGTAAGTATTTTTGAAATCTAGCATATTAGGCTCTAGGGGCTTGGTTAAGTCCATATAGAGCTTTCTTTAGGTGGGAAACCATATCTTCATTGTTAGTTAACTGAAATCCATCTAGTTTTTCAATGTATACTTCTTCTAGTTCTCCATTCAGAGATCCCGAATTCACATCCATTTAATAGACTTTATAGTCCATGTATGTAGAATACGCAAGAAATAATCTAACAGCTTTGATTTTGGCAACAGGGGAATAAGATTCTTCAAAATCAACACCTTCCATCTAAGAATACCCTTTACATACCAGTAAATATGGTAGATCTTCATTATGAAGAGAAAGAGAATGAAAAATTGATGTAGAAGAGAGAAGAGAACGAGAATTGATGAGAGAGAGCAAGAATGAATGAGAATGAGAGTGAAAAGAGGATTTTTGGTAGGTTGGAGGGTGGGAAGATCCATTACATATGCATTCCTACTATAATGAAATAAGTCATAGGCAAGGGACATGGAATATCCTTATTTAAATTTCAAAAAATTTAGGGATGCTAGCATGTCATGTAGACGTCCACCCATTGCACAAGTGTCCTACTCAAAATTTTGTAAGAATGAGGTATCCAAGCTACTAATGCTTCATTGTTGTCCCTTATGAAGTTGGAATCATAAAATTTTGACTCATATGGTTTTTTCTTTAATATGAAAGGTTGGCATAAATGCAATGGGTTAGATGTGCAAGTGCGAAATTTCCATGGGGTGAAATTTTATGACCCTACATTTTTCCCCCACTTTAGTGAACTATTTTTTTAGAGAACAAATAGCTGCGCTAAAGTAGTTAAGAAGACATAATTGTAAGAATTAAAATTTTAATTTTTTTATAGATTTTGCTAAAAGGATACTGTAGAGGCCACAAAGGTTGAGTAGGTGGATACTCGCAATGCCCCTAGCATTCAAGCTCAATGAAAAAACTACAGCACTTGACGTGAAGTTATGTTTTGTAAAACAAAAAATTGGGTTTGTTTTAAAATCAAAACAAGCGACCACGGTGAGAAGAATGCTTAAGAAAATTTTGGAGAATCAGAAGAAAACTTTGATGAATATGTGACTATATGCCCCTCCTATTTTTCCCTTGGTTAGGTGGGGTCAAAATAAGAAGGATGGATGAAACATTTTTACCATGAAAAATGGGTGAAAATGAGTTAATATATGTCTGGGTGGGCCCATGGGAGGGTCATTTTTACTATTCATTGTGAGGACTTTCTTTCCTTTTCAAGAGAGATATTAGAAGAACACATCACATATGAGACTTAATACCTCTATGGATCAACCAACAATGTGTCACTATGGTGAGGGACAACCCACCTAATGAGGTACCTACATAAAAATTTCTGCCAAAAAAATTATTTTAATTTATTCATTAGCTTTTTAGTTCTCCCAAAAAGTGCGTGCGTCCAAATAGCATGAAACTTCAACATCCTTTAGTTGCTCTCGCATACCATCAACATGTCAACATCCATCAATCAAATTGGCATTATGCTAACATGTCAGTGTCCTTTGGTCACACTAGTGTCTAGTTGAAATGCTATCATAAGGCTATTTGACTTCATATCCTAGCATACTACACAAATGTTTGCATAATCCACTATAGACTTAATGGAAGACTAAGTAAAATTTTATGAGGATTTTCTTGATAATGTAGAGTTAAAATATTTTTATGATGTAGATTGTTTTGACTAAAGAATTTATGTTTTTGCAAGAGTGTCTTGAGATCTAAGAGCATAGAAATAGGGCTATTCTAAAATTGCTAAATGGTTGTTGAAATGAAATTGGCATTGATGACTACATGATTCGAAATAGGTCAGGATCTAGTGGGTTTACGAGATTATAGAGATCTTATTTCACAGACCCATGCTCATGGTATTGATGGACCAATGGAATGCAAATACATCTTCATTTCATCTCCCTATTGGGGAGATGATGGTGACTCTAGAGGATGTATAACACATCTTATGCCTATCCATCCATGGGGAGCATGTGGCATAAAAGGAGGGTAGGAAAACTTAGGATGCCTATGTTGTACAATAATACTACCTCAAATGTGTCATCTTAGGGGAGACATTTGGGTATATCTATATGTATTTTCTAGAGTAGAGGCAAGTGGAAATACCACTGGTGTGACGAGTGCTAATCATGATCATTTCCCTACGGGTTGTGATGCATTGGTGAGACACACCTTCACAAGGGCCTCATCCATTTTATCTAGGCCATGGGGGAGAGGGAGATAGTAAACACCTGGGTTTAGATCATTCTGGCACATCTCTATCATGACCTCAAGTGATACATCCACTATGAGTATCTTATCCTTACCATCTACATGCTACTTTAGGTAAGTTAGGTGTTCGAGCAAATCTTGTGTATGATGCTAACCAAGTATCCCCTAGGCCTACCACATAAGATGTTGTGAGTGCATGTGTATCCCTTGATATTTAATTGGTGGTATGGTGATTTGTAGTTTTGGCGGTAGTGCATTGATATAGTAAGGGCATTGGACATTTGATGGTTCCCATATAAATAGATGTGGACCTAACCATTTGGTATGAGGTAACTATGTAGGATTTAGGACTATCAACTCCTAAAGTTAGGAAATATAATCACATTATAGTCCCATATTACTAGAACTAGGTTTCCCATTCATTCGCATAGGTGTAGACAATCTCCTTGAAAACTCTTATGTATATAGGTCACACATGAGCACAACACGAGCAGGAGATTGACCCCATCCCACCATCATAATTGTTGCACTCAATGAAAATGATGGTTTAGATGATGAGGACCATCCCAAGGCCCTTGTGATGGATGATGTCAACATCATAGTTTTATGACTGGTGGTCGATAGCAGGTCATGCCCCAATTTTCCCATCAAGCACCTCCATGAGCGACGATGGTGCCCAAGGGTTAGGAGGTGAGGGTCCTAGGATCATCAAGGAGGGAAATGAGGTGGACATGGTTGGAGTGAAATAGTTCTCTAGGTGGTGGTGATGGGTGGCATCACTAGTGTGCATAAAACTTGTCTCATCAACACCACCTATAGTGCATATAGTTGTGCCTCTATCAACACTAGCAATAGGGATAAGGATCACGTCTGATAGTGGTGCTCCAATCCCATACCTACACTAGTAGAATAGGTACCTAGGTACAAGTATGGTTCATGTTATATCATTTTAGTTACTTTTATTTTAGTTTCTTTGTCTCATATATATATGCATGATATGGTATTGACATCATCCACTTTCTCTATGGTTGTAGTGTTCACAGAGGAGTGGCTTGATTTCTTTAGGAAGTGTATATTAAAGGTATTTTGAGCCATCCAATTCCAAGGGTTAGTCCTTGAAGCCTATACGAAACATAAAATAAGGTGCTATGCCTAATTATTCCATCCTTTAGTGCATATTAGTATGACCTATGAGAATACGTAGGTGGACGTAGTCCAGTAAGCTACAAAACTAACCATGATGATAAGGCAATGAGATCAGTAGGTGATGGAGCTCCTTATTGCACTATCTAAGCAAGATCAGGTTGTGACATGGGTAGAGAGTGTCGAGCAGGCATATGGTGCCTTTTAAATCTAGGTTGATGACCTTGGTAGGAAGGTAACCGAAAGGAAGACAACACCCATTGAGTTTCTTAGGTATAGAAAATTAGAGAGGAGCTATGTCATGCTTGAGAGTGGGAGGCTTCACTTGGGAGAGTGTCGTGTAGCTACGAGAGGATGTGACCAACCTTTGGGGAGATATCAAAGAACTATGATCATAGAGAATTTCCATCTTGTGGTCACATTGATGACACTCCAATATCCTCTTATACCACCACTAGTGCTAGAGGGCTTAGGGATCAATGTACCTAGAGGATAAGAGCCAAATTTTATATAGCATATCATTTTTTATGTATAGCACTTTTATGTATAGATTCATATATAGATATATAGACACGAAATTTTAACATAGTGGTGTTATTCATGTACATGACATTTTTGATATATATATATATGAGATTTTTGACTGTCATCATGGTGTTCTTTGTGTTTACTTCTATTTCATGTATTATTACACATGTCATTGATATATTTTTATGGATGTATGTTTAGATTACAATTTAATAAACACATATTTGATGTATGATTAATTAAGTATAATAATGATCTAATGCCAGACCAAAAGATATAATCAAACACAATGCATAGATACATAACATAATAATAAAACAAATATATATATTTTTACTAACTAAATAAATTAATTACATACACATGTTCACATCATAACCCAAATCAAAAAAATAATGTGTTAATGAAGAAATGCCATAGCACAATGAACTATGATCCCTAGAGAGAAACGAGTTTCATGTGCATTCCACATTATAGACCCTATGCATAGTATTGATGAAGATGCATTGCATTGATAGGTTATTTTAGAGGCATACCATCCATATATGATAATCCATATGCACCATAACCATAAAAAATTATGATTATGTAAGGAACTAACCAATTAGGGCATAATATCCCTTTTTGATTAGGTGGCTCATTTATATTCCTTTGATTCTCATAGAGAATGAGATCATCTACCTTAAATGTATGAGAAAGAACACTTTGATTATAAATTTTAGAAATGGATCTTTGATAAGCTTGGAGATGTTTGAGGGCCTATAATTGACACTCATCAAGCAAATCAAGATGTTTTATACATTCAACATGGTAAGTGTCATCATCAATTACCCCTTTAAGGGAAACTTGCAAAGAAAAAATTTCCAAATCTAAAGGCATGATAACATTGGTGTAATGAAATAACTTGCACAATAATAATATAATATGAAATATGTTGCAAATATTTGATAATAATATGCCACTTTTTTATTAAATATATTAATATCGAGATGTCCATGTTCATTTGGCTTGCTGCTATTTTTTTTTTCTATAGAAACCCAGATGACTTCTTTTGTGAATGGAGAAATGGTGGCCTTATGTATCTTTTTGTGAGTCTTCTCTTCATCCACAATTTTATTCTGGTGTAGTGTTTACTGATGGATTCTACAGTTGCGTTCTTGACTATTTTAATAGCTTTCTCCTTTGGGCCTATGGAGGTGGTCCTCCCTTTGCTACTCTTATTGAGGTGGAGGTGGAGGGTGTTGGTGATTTCTAGCTATGGTGGGCGTGCTGCTTGTAGCATCCTCTCCAATAGAGGGGAACTCATTCCTTTAGAGGTCATCTTGGAGTTAGTTTCCTGTAACCAGAGTACTTCGAAGTAGTTGTTGATGTTGGATCTATCCTTGGATGATTTGGGCTCTTTGGATTTACATGTTTTGCTATAGGCTAGGTAGTTTTCTAAGCTTCTCTCTATGTTCCAATAGGCTGAGCTAATTAGGGGTTGAATGGAATCCTACTCCATTAATATTTTTTTCCTTCTTGGCTCTATGGTTTTTTCCATGGGCAATTGGTTTGCTAATGCTTGGATGATGCAGGTAGTGTTTTTGTATCTCTATGGGTTATGATCTCGAGAAAAATTAGGTGGTTAATGTTGTTTTTGATTAGGGGGTTGATGGTGTTTTACACCATTGTGTAGATTATCTTTCTTTGCTTAGGGGTTTCTTCTATGAGTAGTGGGTTTGTTGATGCTTGATGGATGCAAGTAGGATCTATGATCATCTAAAAGGGTTTATGGTCTCGATTAAAACCAGTTTGTTTAAGGGTCTCAGGAAATTGATTGTTTGTATGATACAACATTTGTAGTCATGAGTTATCTTTAGTGGATTTTGTGGAGCTATTTTTGGTTTGTGATGTATTTTAAATGAAACTTGTTTACCTTTGTTCTAGGTTCTGAGCCCCATCAAAACCCATACCTATTTTTTACCCTTAATCAAAAAATAATATTGATGCAAACTTGGAAGGCTCAACTCAAACAATCTGATAACCTGTCTCTAAAAGGAATCTAACAAGATTAAAATTTCTTATTTTAACAAGACAAACAACCCACAAATCCTTACAATCATCAAAGGTTAGGTTTCACACCTTCACCCCTTGAAATCTAGTAGCATAGGGAACTCAGTTTTCTTCCAATAACTTAAATGGTTTCCAAAACACTTGACAAATACTTGATAGATTCAGACACCCATTTCAAGGTTACAACACATATGTAAGGCTCAACAACAACTCCTTTGGACCAACATGGATATCCAACACCCTTATCATGGAAAAACCTAATGAAATAGGTCAAATTTTCAAAGTACCCTATACACTACTCCAAAACCCTTGAAACCTTGGGGATGAAATTAAAATATTCCAAATCCATAGATTCCACAGTCATATCCCCTTTGTATAGACATATTCTCTCCAAACATAAAAACCCTCCTTTTTGATGCAAATAACAAGGGTTTTGTGGAAACCACAAATCCAAGACCTTTCCCACCAAACTAAGGATTCAAACACCCTTCCTCAAGTCTACTCAGAAACTTGACCCTCTCACCAACTCAATTCCATTAGTATTTCATTTAAAAGCATCTCAAAACCTCCATTTTTAAAGGGAAAATAACATTATCAACCCTAGGAATCATTGCAATACCACTTAATTGGTTCTCCCTAACCTCAAATGTTAATATACATCTACCCTAGCATAATTTAAAACAATCCACCAAGCAAAAATCCAAGTATAGTAGGTGGATTGGTTAACTTTTCCTGTTTTTACCCTCAAGTCTCTTAACACAGTAAAATAGGGTTATCACTATATTTTATTAATTTCCCACACAAAACTAAAAATTAGAACTTCAAATCACATGGAAATTGAAGTAGACACTTGTACATATAATCACTGGTGATTTCAAGGCATGAATAGTATGTACGGGTCCGTACAGTAGCAAAATGTTCAGGAAAAATAGTAAAAGCACAAATACTTGCTCAAGGAATGTGGTATTTTATTGCTTTTTATTGCTACATGCTTCATCAAATCTTTGAATCGAGCCTTAGATATACTTTTAAAATTTCATCCTAAAACTACCTTCAACCACCGAGCACAACTAATTAACACTTAAATTGCAAGTTTTGTCAAGGTTACACTTAACAACATTTTGTAACTCTTGCATTATTCCACCTAATTGACCTTTAAGACCTAGAATACCTTTAAACATCTATTATGTGGCCTATTAGACCTTATTCATGAACTTATGCAAGAAAACATGAAGAAATTTCACTTTTACCCATCTTGACATGGGTTGACAACCTTTACATCTTTTCAAGATTGGTCATATTTTGCAACTTCCCCATTGTATAATGATTAAGAGACCTTAAAATCACTTGTTGAACCTTCAAGGACTCTTTTCCCTTTCATTCCAAGGTGTAGGTTCCCCTGCACCAAATATGCCACTTCAAAGGGGAAACCTCCTAATCCACTTTGAGGTGGATACATCCAATAGTCTTTAATAATGACTCAATAATCATCATGATGATAATAACCTACCTAGATACTTCCTATATATACCATAATTTCACCTAGGATTTCACCCAAGCCAACCTAGATAACCCTATATAAGCCTTAGGCAAACCTAAATAACTAAATAACAATATAATAATGATAATATGACTTAATTAAAAGTTAGGATAGCCACAAGCCATCTACTCATAACACTATGCACCTTATAGGATTAAGGGCATAAAATTTCCCTCATCTTTACAAAATCATTACCCTCAATGCTAACTTTTTCTTTTTCTTCTTCTTCATCTACTTTTTTATTTCCACTTCTTTTTCTTTTGTTCCTTCTTGTTCCTACTCTTGTTCTTTATCCTTCTCTTTTTTACTTCCACTTCATCTTCTATTGTTGCTTCTTTTTCTTTTTCTCTTTTCTTTCTCTTTCTCTTTCTCTTTCTCTTTCTCTTTCTCTTTCTCTTTCTCTTTCTCTTTCCTTTTCCTTTTCCTTTTTCTTGTTCTTTTTCTTTTCCTTCTCTTTTGTGGATAATTTTTCTTGTGAAGAAGGTCTAGAAATATAACTTTTCAATAAATCACACCAATATATTTATAATACTTTTACTAAAGCCTAGGTCATACTCTCAGAAAATTTTCTCAAAAATTAGATGTTTTGCAACCTTGAAAGTGAAATTGTTGGAAACCCTAATTTTGTAATAAATAACTTATTATGCTTAAAATTTTCTACAGTTTGTACTGTATGATCCTATATAAATTCTACAAAACCCTACCAAAAATAAAGAACCAATTTAATATGATTTGGGAGATATGCACTTTTCAAAATAATTGGGACAAAACCAAAATTTTGCAATAAATCAATAAATTCACCACCAATTCCTTTGAAATGTGGACTATAGGTTCTTCGATATATTCTTCAAAAACCCTTTACAAATTAGAAAAAAAATCACTAAAATCTAGGAGATATGATTTCACAAGATGACCTCCAAAATTGAAAAAAATGTGTTGTCACAATATTGCCAAGATCATGCTCTAATACCACTTGTAATGAAATAACTTTCATAAGAATAATATAATATGAAATATTCTTCAAATACTTGATAATAATATTCAAATTTGAGGGGGAATCCTCCTAATTCACATCGACAAGGATACCTCCAATAGTCTTCAATGAGGACTCAATACTTAGCATGATGATAATAACCTACACATACCTCCTATATATACCATACTTTTTCCTAGGATATCACCTAAGCTGACCTAGATAACCCTATAAAAGCCTTAGGCCAATATAAATAACTAAATAACAATATAATAATGATAATATTACTTAATTATGAGTTAAGTTAGCTGCAAGATGACCACTCATAACACTATACACAATATAGGGGTAACGGCATGAAACTCAACACCATACATGAGGTTGTATGGGGTTGTAACAATAGCCATTCAAACGCTTGTGCAATAGGCCTACAAGGTGTATGTTAATTGAGTATTCCAATATTTACCATCTTTAGTCACTATTTTTTGAAGAATTATCTCAAGATTTTTATTAGATGCTTCAAGTTGGCCATTAAACTAAGTATAATATGGTATAGAAAATCTATGTTGAATACAAAATTTTCCAAGAATTTATTCACCTATTTTTTCTTAAATGAAGTACCATTATCATAAACAAGGGTAGAAGGAAATCCAAAATGAGCAATGATATTGATCAGCAGAAAGCTATAGATTGCTTCAACATTAGTGGACCAAAGTGGAATAGCTTTGACACACTTTATAAAGTAATAAGTAGTATTAATGATGAAAGTATATCCTTTAGAAGAAGGAGGTGATATTTTTCCAATAATATTAACCCCTATTTCACAAATGGCCAAGGAGAGGTCCAATTTTGAGGCTCTCGTACAAGAGCTTGAATGAGATTACTGTGTTGCTAATATTTAGGACACTGCTTGACAAAGGTGAAGGAGTCTTGCTCCACTATTTGCAAATAGTATCCCATATATGAATTATTTTATGAACTAAGGATTTACCACCAAAATGTCCATTGCCAAAGCCTAAATGAGCTTCTTGAAGGGCAAGGGCTATTTCATCCTTAGTGAGACATCAAAGAAGAATACTGTTGATCATCAAAGCTTGTGCCTCTCTGATAGCCTTATGGGAAATTCAATGAGTGTGGGACCAATTTGTGCCTCACTAAATACCTTTGGGATTTTTATAGAGAGTTGACTCTTCTCTGAGTTTGGAGAAAAAGGTAGAAGGAAATGTAAATATAAAACATAAAAATTAGAGATGCACCAAAGCTTTTACAACATTTCAAACCTAACTTTTTTCTATGAATAATATGTTAGACATAGAATCTCACAACCCTTCATTGTTGGGAAGAGGAAAAGCAGCAAAGGCTAGATACAAGCACAGTGCAGAATTTCAAATATCCCTACATGAAGTAAATTCATTAAGGTTTGATCAAGCATAAAAGTCCCAAAGGTTAATAGAGAAATATTTAGAAATTGCATAAACCCTTCCTCTTGTTACAACATAATATGAAAAAACAACCTTTCAAGAAAATGAAGAAATTCATAGACATAATCCAATTTCCACAAGTTATTATTATACCATATAAGTCTTCAACATGAAAATCAACTATTCAAACTATTTGAATTAAGCTTAACACAGTGTTTCATTCTGAACAAAAACATAAAGAAGGAACTTGATAAAGGCCATAACTTCCATAGTTTCAAAGATTTCTTCCAAATAGTTCATGCTTAAAATATCAAATGAACTTAGGAAACAAAGCTCATATGCCAATCCGATAATAGTTTGAGTTAAAACAATATAACATGCTAGAGAAAAGAGTGTTCTTCCAATTACTTCTAAAAATATATCTATCTCTAAGGAAAACTAAAAGAACTTTTATCTTTGAAAAAAGGAAATTGGAACCCCTTCCTTATGTCGTTGTCTCCCATTTATAGCTAAAAAGAGAGAGAACTGCCACCACATTCTAGAAGTAAATACTACCAGATGTTGGAATATGATAGTTCATGATTTTATTAAAAATATTTAATTAGTTCATGACAATATTTTCTCATTAATTCTTAATTACCACATAAATTCCCTTTAGATATTTAGCAAAGATTGTTATCTAAAAACAATAAGATCCTAGAAAATAGCCCAAAAAAATTCAGGTTGACCAATCACGTAGCTTGATGGTGCCGACTCAAAGTTTCCATCCTTAAAAAAAGCAACATCCAAAATGCTTTGAAAACCTCCAAAAGAGATTGCTTATTAAAAGAAAAAACTGCCCATAGTGAAGAGATGATGTGTTGCGCAGGTAGGGATTCTTAAATTTGTGAAAATTGTCTTTGAGAAAATCTCCACCGAGCTGACACGTGTCCCAGATCTCTCCCAAAAGGAAGGTGATAAATGAAAGCCATGTAACCACCACATGGAACATTGCATGCATTGTCGAACAACCTTTACTTTGAGTGTAGACACATTCGAAGCCAAAAACATATAAGAGTCAAAAATAAAAAAAGATTAAGTTAAAATTACTTCATAGTTCTGGTGACTCATAGGGACCTTTTCTTGTAGAGGAATGAACCTAAATCTCTTGAAATTCTTGCAATTTGAGGAAAGTGGAATGCCTCACTTCCCAATCCAAATTAGTTAGTGGGATAAGAGCATGGATTACCCTGTGTGATTGATCTAGTTCAAAGACTTCCTTGAAGGAAATAGCTCCCCATCTTGCTGAAACAAGTTCCCTAAGGTGATAATAGAGATGAGAAAGGGGAAATATTTTGTGCTTAATGTTATCAGTGGTGGGCATCACACTTGAACCTAGGAGTTTTGTAGAAGTCTAGAGCTTATGTCTAATTGCATCTGTGATCTACTCAACTGATAAAACATCTCCATCTTGTGAGAAAAGGGAAGGAAAACTAAATCTATGTAGGACACTAAAATCCTTCTTGATTCCGTCGACCCTTTTGTTTAACATTTCTTGGCGTTTCGTACTTTTTGTTGTGACCTTGTTGCAATTGAAATTTTATCTTGCTTTACTGGATGTGACCCTTCAATCCAGAATCATTGCAATCCTTAAAGCATCATCAGTGGCCACACACAATTTGGAAATCATATTTTGCAATTCCACTACTCAGGGAGCATATATCTATAGAATTTTGTTGGCCAACAGGCCAAACTTTCCATTTATTTCTTGAACATCCCTTTATAATTGTAGGGTTGGACTGAGAATAGCAACTGCAACTATGATCTATTCCTAGTGCGTGGATATGAGCTTCTTCAATACTAGGAGGGTCCTAGACCCTTGTGTAATAGTTAACTCTTGATGGAACTAAACCTCTTTCACTCTTACATTCTCCTCCATTTTATTCTTCTCTTGGAGGGAATTTTTTAGTTAGGAACTCAATATTTCTATCTCTTGGTCGTCGACCTGTAGAGCAGAATTTACCTCATGTTTCTCTTGTCTTGACTTTTTTCCTTCCATGTGGGCCTTTTGTAGATTGTTGGAATATGTAGATTGGACATTGTCCAACTCTCTCTGTATGTTTACCTATGTACATCGATACTCTCCATTTGTTTAGAAATTAGTAGCAAGCTCAACTCTTAAATTTTCAATTCTAGCATTTAGCTAAACTTGCTCACCTTGGGCCTCCTTGAGAAACTTAGCTACTTTTGCTTGCTAATTTTGTATCTACCTTATGCGGGCCATCTCAACATCTCTGGCCTTGATTTTTTCTATAGCCTACTCACTATTTCCCTTACAGTTATCAACTCTACCTCATGCTTCTTCAATCTCTTGTCTAGTCTTTCATAATCCACATATACCACCTTTTGGGTGGCCTTAGCTAGGACCACTTTATCGCATGAGCGAGTTTCATTTAAATCTGGACCCATGGCTCTAATTTCATAATCTTCCATCTACATTTTTCCTTAAGATTTGGACATGAGCTACTTCATGGTAGTGATTAGTAGAGAATTCCACTCTTCATTGAAGCATGCTTCAATCTTCTTGGTAGCTAGTAGCGCGACGTTCTTTAACAACTATTTTTTCTTTCTGGCCCATTGAGCTCACTTGCTTGCATCAAAATGCTCTTGGAGACTCTATTTGGTGTCAATTCTTTTTGTTGCAATGGAAGCACCTTGAGGGAGACCAAAAAGGGTGACAAAAGGAGAAACTGCAAAGCTACAAGCATGCACATAAGCAAATGGGAGCGTTATCATGGAAAATGGTGGGATGCCGAATTGAGATTTGGTAAGGGAAAACTAGTTGGGGTGAAAAGAGAAAGATATGGAAGGAGAGATATTTTCCCAAAAGCAGATGGACTTGGAGTAATGGGAAACATGGATGTTCCAGCTTTTTCAATGGGTTCCCTTAACATGGTGATCAAAGAATCAATAGTGGTTGAACTGGATGTTGCGTGTTCAACACGTGGGGTTAATTCACAAGTTTCATTGCTACAAATGGTTGGGGGTTCATTAAGGACCAAAATATCGAGGTTCATGGATAGAGGACTCTTCTCTAAAAATGGGGGCAGATGGGTAACCAAAGATGTAGAGGAAGGAAGAAGAGAGGGAGTAAAACTTACCTGGCTTGTGTTGATCGAAACACTTTGTAGAATAGACTCCACTTCTTCTTCTCCTCTGGATGATGCATCAGGTGCACCTAGATCCTAGACTCATCTTGTCTTTGCATGACCAAAACTAGTACTTTCCAATCCTTAGTGGTCGATCCCATCGAAACATGGCCTTCAATAACCACAACGGACCTTCTTGGGGAACATCAAGTTATTTTCCCTTTGCTTCAAGCACTGGCAGAGGACATGACTTTTGAGTCCCTTTTCCTCAACCCTCTTCTCCTATCAAATTCTTGAGGATGGGAAGCATGGCATTGAAGCTCCTCTTGTTCAACCTCATGACTTGTCTCTAGATTTCTATTGTTGGTATTGACCTCTTAGTCATAAACCTCTTCGAACATTTCATCATGCGGCTGCAAATCTCTGAACAGAGAATTGAGGCATCTTATTTCTTGTTAGAACCTCCAAAAATCTTCCTTCTTCCTTTTCAACCATCCCTTGCATTTCAATTGTGTGTTGAGGGATTTACCCATTGGGAGGTTCTTCTAATACTTTGCCTGCAATACATAGAAATTCAGCCATGTTGGTCATTTGAATGGTATGCAAGCCAATTCAATGTATACTTTTGGCCTTTCTTGAGTTAGATTCTTCCTTGACTCAAATATTCTTGGCTCTCACATGTTTCAAAGTGAAGTGCTTTTCCAAATTATAGTCCCATGTGTCACAAATAAGGAGAAAGCCTAAGACTACCAATAAGTTTGTAATCTCACCATCTGCCTTTCACCTTGTCAGTATTACCTAACTATTGGCAATGCTAAAGGAGATTGGGAAAAGGCCTATCTTATTCCTATCGGTGCCATAGGAATTGTCATAAATGGTTTCCTGATGACATGGCTCCAATGTAGAAACTCTATCTATTACAAATCTAGGGAGTCTGAAAAGCTCCCTAAGGAAACCATGGAATCTAATAAACATTAAATCTTCACCTAGGAAATAATCCATGGGGTCTACAAAGCCTTCATCCATTGCAAGCTCTTAGGAGAGAAATGACCCGTAGGGTGTGGCAACAAGTCTTGAAGTACTAGCCTCAAAAAATAATCTACAAACTAGTAATAATCCCATTTTCTTGAAAGCACATGAGTCCATACATAAATTGGCTGATAGGAACCTTTTACATCAAACCTAGACACTCATAAACTTCTCTATAGAAACTTAGAATTCTGATATAAAATCAAGTGAACCAAGAAAGAGGAATACCTAAATTTATACTCAACATCATAGTTCCTTAATTTCTCTAGCATCCCTCTGGCTACTACATCAGTAAAATCATAGTACTTCTAACTCTTCTCCTTTTTAAGCATAAAATTCAAGTGCATATAAAAGGGATGGACATCTTCATCATGATCAAGGATGTAAATCTAGGCTAGCATTAAGAAGATAGACTATGTGTCTTTCTTGAATTTTTTGCATGGAAGAGGAAATGAAAAGTGATATCTCTATAGTCTTTCCTTTGTTTCATCCTCATAAAATCTTCCCTTCTTAGTTTTGGCTTCCCAAAAAAAAAAAATTCTTCCTCTTCAAAGCTTTTGTCACCTCAAGTTGTAGTGATACACAAAATATCTTGTATGGCCACTACAAAAATTGTAACCTTTCAAATCTCGTTGCCTACAATAACTCCTATCTCCTTGTTGAATCTTTTCGCACATGCATCCACCAGCTCTAGGTTTGGGTGTACGATGGAAAACATGAACAATGACAAGCCACAATTCTAGAGCCAAGATGTGAAACCTTCAAATGACTCGTGCAATATCATTATTTGGAATGCCCCCTCCCTAAATCTTTTAGGGTTAGTTGCCAACTTTGGGTAAGAACTATTACCAATAAAATCTTGCATTGCCTTTCTCCCAAAATGTTTATCTGGTTTCACTATTTTATAAAATTCAAACAGGCGCTCCTCTAGCATTAGGGCATTAGTGATTGAATTATTTCCAAAGATATTAGCATAACTCAACCTTTTAGATGAGGCTATGTCATTTCTACCATATTTTGATGTTTTCGCCATGGCTGTGGCAAGAAGTTGTAGAGATTTTCTTCAATGAAATGACCACTTGCTTTTTCACTACATATAAAATCCTACTTTTGGGTACAGTTAATTCCTTTGCACACGCATGCAGTTAAAGTTACACGATTACCACTGGTCCATTAAATGATACAAATAGGCTGATACATGTGGATTTGGAATCTGTATCCCTCAAGAATGCTAAAAACACAGTGAGAATGGTATTAGTACATTTGATCCCCATCGCCTCTTTCAAAAATAAGCTAATTTCATTGGGAAGCATGCTTTTAGCTATGATAAATGTACTAAGTAATGCAAGGTACTTTTGAAAAGATGCACCTATTTAATTTTTTAGAACTTAACACTTTAATCCATGTCTTTTCACATAAGCAAGCTGGCTAGTGTTGATGATGGAAAAGGACACATGTTAATGATTGACATACAAGAGAATTTACTCCCAAGACCCAAATTTATTTCTCAAGACCTCCTATCATATTTTCCATATGATTTATCTCCTGCCCTCTAGTTTCTTTGGTATTTTCTTCGGTGTCATCTAACCAAAAATGGACCTTCCATTGGTTTGGTTTGCTAGCACATATTTTCTATATATATAGCTATGCCACCTTATTGCAATATTCATTTGAAAAAATAGATTTTTAAGTTTAGCAAGATTTCTCAATATCCCCCATTCTACTACAATCTATTCCTTTATCATAATCTCAACTGGCCTAGGCACTCCCATTCAGATTCTACCATAGAGGCCACAATACGCCTTCATAGGGGAGGTCACTTTTGAAAAAAATAGGCACCTTAAGAATAATTGTGACCACCTTGGTGTTGTTGTGTTCAAGTGGGTAGTCAGACAATACTACATTGAAGATGAGACGTAGTTGAGAAGCAACTGCTATGTTATTTCTCACTTTTTCACCTCCCTAGTTGACCTGAATGTAGCCAAGCCCATGATAGTTAATTGTGCCACTAGATGTTTGAATTTGTAGTGCTATAAGGGCTTAGTGAAATCATGTAAGTGGCTATCCTTGGTATCGACATCACGAGTGCCATGGATCTCTGCAGGTACATTGATTATGGAGTAGATGTAGGCTAGTTTCCTTTCCTCACTAACTTCCGCACCATGGACCTTGAGAGGCATCACTCATCTTATTATCCAACAACCACCAACCTACTATGGGAATATAGTTTGGAACGCATTCCTAGGCTCCACTAGAAGAAACACTTTGAGTTTCTAGTGTATAGCCGCAACAACTAGGACCTAGGTCCATGCAGTGTCGAGCCCATGTGTGTTGTCTGTTCACCTCGTTTTTTCACCCTAACAAAGAATAAGATGAAGAAGAAGAAGAAGAACCCAACAACAAGCCACTTTGATAGCTTAACAATAGTTGGAGGCTTATCTTAACTTCTTTTTGCACATTTCCTACTTTTTGCTTCTTTTTGCTTTGTGACTCTTTTTGGGTTTCCTCAAGAGACCTTCATGTTTAAATATGAGCCTTGGGCTTGACTTACATTGTAAATTTTTTGATGAATATAATATAATACAATACTTTCTACTTCCTCTATGTAATTCTCATGGCTTATTCTCAAAAACTAAAATGTATTTACAATTTGTTTTACATATGGTACATAATTGTTAAAATTTTAAAGAACTGTGTATTTTAATGGAATAATTTTAGATAAATACCATTCACTGGTATATCCAAATCATTATCTTCCATATGTTCAAGTTTGTATGCATTATTTTCTTTGCACATGTTAATTCAGAAGGGTCCCTTCCATAATGCTTCAAATTTTGTATGTTTTCCTAGTTTCATGATGTGCTCATTGTACTTTAGTACTAGGCTCCCTTCCCTAAAATCTAGGTTAGAGGTATTTTTATCAAGCCATTGTTCGACTATCTATTGGAGGCCGATCATGGCTCCATAATATTTTTCTCTATCTTCCTCAAGTTTGAGGAGTTCTGCCAACCTTACTTCCATTTTACCGCTTTCTTCAATCTCTAGGGATTTTATTAGCTACAAGGTGAGGATCTCCATGGAAATAGGTAAAACTACCTCTTTTATGTATACTAGTTCATAAGGAGAGGCCTTCAGGATTTGCTTGGGTGTAATCTAGTCTACCCATAGAGCAACTTCTAGGTGCTTGTGCCAATCCCTTTGTTGCTCTAACTCGAAGTGATGATCAACCTAATTAGGTTTTTGTTGGTCATCTCCACTAACCCATTTCATTGTGGGTAGTAATTTGATGAATTTTTAAGGTAAACCCTATCTCTGATAGTGAAATCAAACATTCCTAAACCTACAAAAGTTTGATGGTTGTTGGATATGATAGTTTTTGGTGAACCAAATCTGGTTATCATCTCTTCAAGGAAACTAATGATCACACCCTCTATAGCAATTTTTAGGGTGATGGATTCTATCCACCTTGTGAAGTAGTTGGTTGTTATAAGGCTCAACTTATGGCCTGCACTAGAAATAAGATTTATAATTTTTTTGAAGTCCAAACCCCATTGAGCAAAGGGTTCCTCAATTACAATTGGGCTCAAAGGCCAAGCCTAATTATTTCTTTTTCCAACAACATATTGGCACTAAGTACACTTTTGCACTAGATGGTGTGCTTTGAAAACCATAGAGGGCCAATAATATCCTGCTCACATTATCTTTAAGGTGGTATTCTTAGTGGAAAAATGTCCACCTTTAGGACTGTTGTCAAAAGATTTTCACCCTGCTCAATGCAATATCCAGCAACCTACTGAAATATGGAAACCTCCTTTAGATGTGGGTGATCTGAGAGGAGGAATCTCCAGAGTGAGCTAGTTCTTTGAATGATAAATCCTATTCTAAAAAAAATTGAGGAAAGGGATAAAAGGTGGCTGAAAACTAAAACCTATTACTACCAGATGACTTTAATGATTCGATGATGATTCTGATCTCTTCCTCGCAAACAGTTTTTTAGAAAAAACACAATATATCACAATTTCTCATGACCAGTTGATACATAAATAATTTGCATGAAAACTTGACTTGAAGCACAACGTGCAACCTGTATCCTGAACTTTCTGCATTAAGGATCACAGTCTAAGGACATAACAAGGACTCTGTAAAAAGAAATCACAAGATAAAATCAAACTGAAACTGTAAATGAACACATAAATGAGAAGTAGGAATGTTGTCTTTATTCAACAGAAGGAGAATTCCATAACCTGAAACTGAGTACAAAATGTGTTCACAAGCTCAAAAATGCATATGAGCAGGAACCCTGATCTGAACTGAGAGAGAAGAGCTAAAAAGACTAAGTCTTTTGAAAGGAATAACTCTCAAGAAAACCTAATTCGAGCTCAGAGAAAAGCTCAAGGAAAAAAGATTCAAACTGTCTCAAAAACTGTCGAAAAGCAGAAAAAAGGACACTGCTTTTATGATCACACTGTTAAGCCTCTAAAAATAGGCTAAATTTGCTTTAAAAGCTCAAAAAACACCTTATCTCTCCAAGATAGGTCTCAAATCCGACCGAGAGGAAAGTCAACAAAAAATATGCTAAAAATAGCAAGAAATCATAAAACAATTTATAACAGATTGTTTATGACCTAACAATGAGAAAGCAAACCCTAAGTGATAAAGCACCCACTATTCACCCTTAATTGATAATCTATATTCAAACTTTCATATTTTAATAAGGTGAAAGGATAAATCTTAAAGACCTAAAAAATCAACTTAAGCACATGAAATAAGTCTTAAAAGACTTAACATATCGACCAACTTATTAGGCCATTATTAAAGAATCTCCTCTTTACTCATGAATCTCTGGCCATTATTAGGCCGCACCAGATGTATATTGTAGAAAACATATTTTAAAGATTTTGGGTTCGACCCAGAACAAAAAATTCATCATTATGTTTTTCTAAAGATAAATCTGCTTGTGGGTATCATGGAAATTTGAATAAAACTATATTTCCTTTCTTCTGATGCTTGACCCAACTCAGGAAACTTGCATTTTTGTATTTTCTTGCTATCTCTTTTCGTGGGTATTGTGAAACTCGAATGAGAACTGCATTTTCTTCACTCTGAAGCTCAATTCATCACATTTTTTTTGCATTTTATGTCATTTTCTATTTTATACAAGACTTCACATGGGTTATTATTGTAGCTGCTTCTTCTGTATTTTGAAAGCGAACCCAAATATGGGTATCATAGATGGTTGAAAATAGTGAAAATCGGTGTGTTTATTAGAAACCCCAATCATGGGTACTTGAGATTCAAAACTGCAACTTCATTTGTTTGGTTCTACTCCTATAGGCTTGACCCAAAACAACTGGTGCTTCATTTCGGACCCCTGAAAAAAAATAATGACATGGTATTTGTATATTTTTGAAGAAGTTAACATGCCCTCTACTAGGTATCACTAGAAATGAAAAACTACATGCTTCTATATATTCTGAATCTTGACCCAAGAATAAAATTTCACCAGTACCTATTAATTCACACAAATGTATTCAGCTCAGTTGATAGAACAAAATTTTTTGTTATTGAAATAGGAGTACCCACATGTATAATTGAAAATGGTGAAAATTTTGTATACTTGTTGTATTTAGTTCATGACTCGATCCATTGCAAGTGGTGTCTTACTTCGATATTCTGTCTTTGAAAGAAGACTCAAATGATGATATGAAAGCACACCTTTTATTTTTAATATCCTCATGCAACTTAGCTCAATCTCCATAGTCTCTTTTGCACTTTCAGTTGCAAAAAACCATAATTGGCATTTGTTATTAAAACTGATTTTGACCTCTCTCCAATTTTTGCATTTCAATTAATCATGTAAAACTAGGCTTCTAAAGCATTTGAATTTCTTACCTCCAGCATGATTCTATTGTGGTTCATTATGAAGAGAAGGACCTCTTAATGTATACTGTTCTCATACTTATATTCTGTACGCACAGTAGTGTCTTTTTTATTTCCTTCAACCTTAACACAACAACTTTTTCCTTCTACTTCGTAGAGACTTAGATTGAAACATTGCAACACTGTACACATATGATTTTGACAACTCTATTCATCTGTACTTTGCTTGACACTTGTAACTCACTGAAGATAATTTGAATGCACATCATAATTGATTGATGTCTCCCACTAAACACTGATACATGATCCTATTTGAAGCACTATCCCAACCAAAGTGAACTAGTTGTCTTTGTTGTAGCTTTTCATTAACTAGTATTCCATATTCAGATACTGTATCATTGATGTTTGTCATTCAAAAATAAACTGAAACCTCTGCCATATGTATCTTTATGAAGAAAAGAACCATAAGCTCATGAATGTTGGAATTATATATGATATTTGTATTGCTTAATATTAACTTCATGCTGCTTTCCTTTGCACTCAGAACTGTTCTCCTTTTGAATTCTTTGATCTTACCATACAACAACATTTCCCTTTTGTTCTTGGAATTTATGTAGAGATTCCAAAGTGAAACATAGTAATGTTATTGTGGACTACACTTTACCTAACCTCTTCCATGCATGATTAACACCTTCGAGACACCTTACTCTTCTTGCTCTTTCCTAATTATTTTGGAATGACTTTTTCTACTTGCATCCTCTAATGCTTCACTACATTGCCAGTCAACTGAAAATGATAGTTCATTTATCACTTGAGTGCTTGATTTGTGTTTCGTACTCAGCTGTAACATGGTACTCTTCATGCATTTTTATGTTCCACTTATCAAACTACTCTCAAAATCTGCTCTCTTTCATGATGAAAATCAAAACAAAACTCTTTATTAAGGCATAATGTATGCCTGTTCACTATCCTTGACTATGAAAAGAATGAATTGATGAACTGAAACTTGCATGACATATATGATTATGATTAACAAGTGACACAGAATATGAATTATTCACCAATATCTGATGTAAATGTACTCAACTGAATTCATTTAATGAACTAAACTCACTCTTCACCTGTAGCCTTCAGAAAGTATAACCTGATCGTTATGAATGCACAGTTGGTTTAGTTGCTTGATGGATAACTCTATTTTTACTCCTTCTGTTGTATTTCATTTCACTTGATGAATATGATGATGTATTTTTTTAAAATCATCCCATTTAATGAATAGGGCAGCATGTCGAGCTCTACCCTTGTGGGAGCCCATTTTCCTCCACATGCTTGGTCTTCAAATAATTTTCAGCTTCATGGCTTTACCTATACCTGCACAAGGAAACAAACAATGTTAGCATAAAAATAGAATATGATGATCATGATATTGTTATTTCTCTTTTAGCTCATTTCCTCTACACTTGATTGATTATTTCAATGCATGATTAATAGTAGGTTGTACTATTGTGGGTGCCTCATATAGGTTACTTCATAATCGGAGCCACTGACACCCCCTCTTTTCCTCTTACAGGTCGACGAAGCTTGAGAAGACAAAGGTGCACCATTCAACATCAAAGGTCGATAATCAGGCAATGATGATTATGTCATCACTTATATGATTTATTTTCCGCATCTTTAATAGTATAGTGTGCTATTAGTTACGCACTGTGACAGTTACATCCACGGCTTGTGTGGATATTTGATTTCCATTCTTGCTTTTCATTTGACAAGAAAAATGCATTTAAATGCAATGTTGTAATATCTGATTCTTGAGATCAAATGAAGCCTTGTAAAATATGTGTTTTTTCATGAAATAAAAGAAAGCATATGAAATGCTATTTTTCTCATTTATTCAATTCTGTAGTTCTGTCATTTCTGGAACATCTGAATGGAATTCCAAAAACTCTATTTCTTCTTTAAAATGTATAACTGACACTTAATGAATAATGATTAAAGAATGCAATAGTACTTAAACTGAATCTGCAATTTCACCTCATGATATAATAGCATTCGGCCAGCTCCACCAATTGAGCTGAGGTGAAAATTTGGTAACATTTTGGCAATTTACGCTATATGCTTGCCTACTAAGCATAGATTGGTGGCCTTTAAACAATTCATTGGGCGTGGAGTCAATTCTGCCCCTTCTTGACAACTCAGAACTTGAAGAGCAACACTCCAAACAGTAGCAAGAAAAACAAAACTAAACTGAAAGCAAACTAACAGGCCCTGATGGCCAACAAAATAATGTGCAGCAGTGCTTGGGGAAAGAAAAACTACTAAAAGTAAATGTGCAAAATGCACTTATTTGCAAACTACTCTATTTAACTATGAGATAACTTATCTCAAAGGCAATGCTTCAGGTGGATCCCATTAACTAGGATAGCAAACACATCGCCAGTCATCTTTGAAAGTTGGAATGTGTTATGTTCCTTGCATTCCACGATCACATAAGGCTCTTCCCACATTGCATCGAACTTGGAATGTCGACCAGGTCTGCTCTTAAATTCATTCCATTTGAAAACTAGATCTCCAATGATGAAATCACGTGGTCTCGCCCTCTTGTCAAAAGATTTTTTCATTTGAGCTTGATGTATTTCCAACTGTCTTAGAGCCTCCTTTCTTGTCTCTTCGAGCTCAACTAGCTATGCAAACCTCACCTCAAGAGGTTGTTCATTTAGCAAATCTAGTTCTTTAACATAACTTAAGGTTGGTAACTCAATTGAGATAGGCAACTTAGCTTCTTTACCATAAGTTAAAACAAAAGGTGAACAACCAGTGGCTCTTTTAGGAGTTATTCTGTTAGCCCAAAGGGCTAGCTTCAACTTTTCATGCCATGTCATTTGATTATCTTCAACAGTCTTCTTGATTATCCAAACTAGATTGTTATTTGTGGATTTTGCCTCACCATTGCCCTGTGGATAATAATTGGAGGATGTGTTCAAATAAATATTATTTTTGACATACCAGTCTAAAATCTTCAATCTTATGAAAGCTAAACCATTATCTGAAATGATTGAATCTAGAACACCAAATCTTGATATGAGATCCTGATAGAAATTAAGCACTGAAGTCTCATTTGCTTCCTTTAAGGAAACAACCTCAGTCACCTTTGTAAAATAATCTGTGGTAGTAAGAATCCACTTATGACCTGCACTTGAAGGCGGATTGACAGGGCCAATAAAATCTAGGCCCCACTTAGCAAAGGGTTGTTCTACCTGAATCGGATGCAAGGGCAGTGGTGCAAGCCTCTGTTTACCAGCAAATAAAGCACATTTCTCACACTTTTTGACCCATGCAATAGCATCTTTAAAAAAATTTGGCCAGCAATAACCAGCTCACATAATTTTTAAAGCTGTTGTTCTTGTAGCAAAGTGACCTCCTGAAGGTCCATCATGAAATTTTGTCAACAACTTGTCAACTTGATTAGGCTAAATAAAATGTAATAAGACACCTTGGAAATCCCTTCTATAAAGAATACCATCAATGATTGCATAAGGGATGGCTTGTAATCTGTAGTACCTTCTTTTTTCTCTATTTAAGCTTTCGAGGCACTCACCAGTTTATAGATAATGTATCATCTACTGCAACCATGAAGCAGGAGGTGCTGGAACAACACCTAGAACATCATTATTTAGCACTATTTCTGTATTTGCAGCCTCATTTGAGCTGTTGTCCTCATTTCCAGCAATCTGCTCACACAAACCCTTTCCTCTAACAAGCTTGGTTACTTTTATATCGACATCGAACTCCATTACTTTGGTAATCCAACCAACACGCTTATCATTAATATCCTTGTTAAGCATAAAATCTTTAACAATCGAATGGGCTACCAATAGATGAATCTTGCTATTGGACAACATATGTCTGAACTTTTTTAAACTTCTTACAACAACAAAGACATGTTTCTCAACAAAAGAGTATTTTACCTCATAATTGTGCAGTACTTGACTGAAAAATGCAACAGGCTACTCCAAGCCTTCATCATTTTGCTGGCATAACATATTCTGAAATAGTATCCATTCCTCCAAAAGCAGAAAAAATAAAATCTTTGTCAAAGTTTGGATTAATGAGAGTAGGAGCGGCTGTGAGTGCTTCCTTGATCTACTCGAAGCTCCTCTTGCCTTCCTTGGTCCAACTGAATGGCATATTCTTCTTCAGCATAGAAGTGAGAGGCTGCAATAAGGCTGCGATATTTGGTATGAACCTCCTCACAAAATTTATCCTTCTAAGAAAGCTTTGCAAGCATTTCTTGTGGGTTGGTAATGACAATTCAAGAATTGCGGAAACTCTTTCAGGATCAATTGAAATACCTTGCTTTGAGAAAATGTGACCAAGTAGTTTTCCTTCATGCACTAAAAATATACACTTCTTTGAATTGAGAGACACTCCGAACTCTCTACACCTCTGAAAAATCTATTCCAAATGATCCAAATGTTCATTAGCATTTTTGGAAAAAATAGTAATATCATCTAAATATACCAGAACAAACTTGTTCATGAGGCCATGAAAGGCCATATCCATAGCACGCTGAAAAGTTGATCCAACATTGGATAAGCCAAAAGGAATCTTCTTGTAGGCCATCGTGCCCCATTTGGTTGTAAACGCTATTTTGAACTGATCTTCTTGCTTAACTAGAATCTGGTTGTAACTTGAGTAGCCATCTAACAAAGAAAATCTGTTAGAACCAGAAACCACTTGTAAAATTTGCTCCATGGAAGGGAGTGGGTAATGGTCCTTCAATGATGTTCTATTCATATCTTGAAAATTGACACATAATCTGATTTCCCCACTCTTCTTCCTAACTGGCACTAAATTTGACACCCAAGAGGTGTGCTTGATAGGAAAAATAATACCACTTTCAACTCGTTTATTCAATTTAGCCTTCATAAGGTGTTCTAACTTGGGATTAAGTGGTCTTTGCTTTTTCCTTACTGGCTTTGCATTGGGTTCAAGCTCGATGGTATGCTGGGCTAGTTTGGGGTTAAAACCTCTCAAATCCTTGTACTCCCAAGAAAAAACATCACTAAATTTCTGACATAACAAAATAAAGGCACGTTGTTCGTCTTGATTACATACCTTTCCCAACTTGAGAAGCTTCCCTTTGAAAATTTCAATGGTTGCATAATGTTTTTCTTTAACTGTCAAGCTGCACTTGTCCTTCCAAACTTGATCATCTGAGTTAAACACAGATTCTAATGTCACCAATCCCCTTGGCAACTTATTAGTTCTTAACTGCACGATCTAGTCCTCATATTGCTGCTACCACTTTTGTTGATTTCCATCTGCAAACTCAGCTTTAGCAATCAGAAAATTCATGATTTTCTCATCGCTATCAAAAACCTGCAAGCTCACGTTATTGTCAGGTACAGAAGGTCTGACCACTATTTTCATGTACTGACGTGCTTCTACTTTATGGATCTCTTTGCGAATATCAAACTAGGCTCCTATGGCAGCAAGCCTATCTGCATGCTTATTTTGATTATGAGGAATCAACATGATATTTAAAGCATTAAAATCTTCCATTAAATCCCATACACGATGCTTGTATTTCTTAAGCAAATCATTCTTAGCAGCATTTGAATTTCTGACTTGATTCATAATTAACTCAGAATCACCAAAAACTTCCAAGCATTTAATACCTCATTTGCGGGCCCACTCAAGGCCATGCACCAATGCTTTGTACTCAGTTGTATTATTCGAACAGCTGAAAGAAAATATGCAAGCTAAAAAATACTTATCTCCTTCAGCTCATTATTTTTTCCTACAGACGGTTCATCCTCTTTACAAAGATTAGGCATGTCGCAATCAGACTCTCAAATCATATAGACTCTTAATCCTACCTCACCTATGTTTTGAAATGGATCAAGCTCATGATCTTCGGCTACCCATTCATTGAGACTGATGTAGTCTTCCTGGGTGCTACAGTCTAAGGTCATGGTTTGCTCCTCCATTGCAGATGTGGCGTAGAGGATAGCGTTTATAGGATTTGGCGAGTATGGTTCGATATGGTCTTTGGTGAGAGGCTCAGAATTTATGGTCACTTTTGTACAATACCTCGTTCTAAAAAATAGATGAGACCAATCAGAAGAAAAAAACCCACCCAAATTGTCTGTGAAATCCCTTGACAAACAAATGGTGAAGTGCGACGGTAAGTCTATAACATGAATATCCTGATGAATAGCGAAACTTGGGGATGCATGCAAGGTAAGAGCTAAGTTTTTGATAATACCAGCAGTCTTAACAGCATACCCATCTAATTGCACTATGCCTTTCTGAGGATTAGGCTCATAAACAAGACCTAATTTATCGGCTAGACTCTTAGGCATGACTAAAATACTAGCACCAGAATCAACCATATAGTTATGAACAATTTTATCACCTATGATCAGACTTAAATAAAACAGAGGGGTTTTACCTCTTTTGCTTTCTGCCAACTTTTATCCTCTAGGTCATTAGCCATTACAACCTTCGCAACTCCTTGATTAATGTTGTCAAAGATAGACAACTCTACCAAAGCATTCTATAGTAAACCTTTCTACCCTGGAAGCTGTAGAGCATCTAATATCAACATGTTGACAGTGGTTTTCTTGAGATGCTCAATAATATTAAATGATGAAGAGTTTACCTTCTGCTGGTTTTTTATGATAGCAGCTTCATTTTTCCTCTGCAAAGGCTGAGAATGTGTTTTTAGTTGTTCCTTGCTGGGTATCTCCTGCCCTCTTTGCAAAATATGCATTTTAGGCTGTGGTAGCGTTAAACTCTAATAAAATAGGCTACTTACTGACTGAAGGCTGCTGTTGTGAACTTCCAGCTTGCTGTCCTAAGTCCATAGCATGCTTTTTAGTTCTGGTATTAGCTGAAATAGGAGATTTGGCTGACCTTGGCCATTCACGCCACAGAATTCAGAGCTCTGCCAGTTCGGCAAGGCAACCTCTACATTTTCTTGTTGTTCTTGATTATGATCTACAACATTTTCTGGAATAACATAGCTATTCTGAACTATTAAAGCTTGATTCCTCATTCCATTGGCACATGCTAATTGGCTATGGGGCTGATTGCATGTATAACACCAATCGCAATCCTGGGCAACATTATTTTGCAGCACAAGTTCCTTTGACGAACTAGCTGTGTTTGGATATTATGGCTGGAATGGCCTAGGGTTAAAGTTTCTCCATTGGGCTTGATAGTCATTTTGAAAAGCAGGCCTATTTTGTTGGTTTTATTGATAAGGGGCTTGATAAGGCTTGTGTTCTTGGCCAATGTACTTCTTAATATTCACAAGGTCATTCCCAAAGGTCCTTAATATACTTTTAAGCTCTTGTATCTCTGAATTTGGGGCTAGGATAACAACTTCTTGGGCTATGTTATAATACCCTATCGCTGGAACTAGCGGGACAATAGCCAAATGAGGTATAGCAGTAGGAATAGGTGGCTGCATTTCTAGAAACAAAGGCATAGGAGGTCTAGGAGGTATGTCTCCAGCTTGAATGAGGCAATTTTCAACGTTAATGGAAATATTATAAATGTTAGGGAGCGTTAGACCACCCATAGACTGAGTCATAATAGCAATCTTATTGCTCAAATCTTTTAAATAAAATAGAAATGCATGTGTCGGTAAGGGCTTTACTATTGTGGGAATCCTGTCCCAGGTTCTCTGGAATCGGTAATTAAAGTCAGACAGGTGCTCGTGTGGCACCCTTTGAATGGTGCTTAGCTATTCTAACAAGGACAAATTATCTGATTTATTAGCAAAGTGTTGGTATAAGCCGTTACCCAATGCATCCCATGTTGCGATTGAATTGGCTGTGAGGCCTCTGAACCAATACAATGCTTTGCCTTTAAGTGATGCAGCTAACAGCCTTAGAGCGACATACTCCTGAGTGATATTGTGCACTGAGCATAGCGTGGCCACATTACGGATGTGCTTGACTAGTGTAGTGTAATCTTCCCTGGTGAAATATGACAGACCTTTAAGGGCTGCTGCTGGAATTTCATCATGTTGAAGTATATTTAATGGGGTACCTCCATTGAAAGGCGCAAATGGGTGTTGCCTTGGTGATGCTGCCATCAGTGGTTTTTGTGAGATTGGGACTGGTGCACCTGGTGATAACACCAAGGAACTAAAAACGGGAGGTGTTGACTTCGACCTTGTGGGTGCTTCAAAAAGCGTCCTTATTGTCTTGCCTCTTCTTTGTGACAGAGATAACTCTCGATACTTGAAGGGTGCAGAACTTGACCTTGTTTGAATTTTTCTCATGCACGGGCTGCACTATAATGTAGAAAATAGAACTGCAATCGCCAGGTATATTGTAATAGCCTCTAGAAGGCTGGAAAATCTGCTGCATAGACCAAACAACAAACTGAAATATTAAAAATTCTTTGAAAGTAGCTTTCAAAGTCCCACTAGGCATGCCAAAAACTATTGTCAATAGATTTGCACCCTGTTGAATGCAATATCCAACAACCTACTGAAACATGGAAACCTCCTTCAGATGTGGGTGATCTGAGCGAAGGAGGAATCTCCAGAGTGAGATGGTTCTCCGAATGATAATTCCTATTTTAAAAAACTTTGAGTAAAGGGATAAAAGGTGACTGAAAACTAAAACCTATTACTACCAGATGACTTTAATGATTCGATGATGATTCTAATCTCTTCCTCACAAACAAATTTTTAGAAAAAACACAATATATCAAAATTTCTCATGAACAGTTGATGCATAAATAATTTGCATGAAAACTTGACTTGAAGCACAACATGCAACCTATATTCTGATGTTTCTGCATTAAGAATCATAGTCTAAGGACATAACAAGGACTCTATAAATAGAAATCACAAGATAAAATCAAACTGAAACTGTAAATGAACACAAAAATGAGAAGTAGGAATGTTGTCTTTATTCAACTGAAGGAGAATGCCATAACTTGAAACTAAGTAAAAAATTGTGTTCACAAGCTCAGAAATGCATATGAGCAGGAACCCTGATCTGAACTGAGAAAGAAGAGCTAAAAAGACTAAGTCTTTTGAAAGGAATAACTCTCAAGAAACCGTAATCCGAGCGTAGAAAAAAGCTCAAGGAAAAAAGCTTCAAACTATCTCAAAAACTACCTAAAAGTAGAAAAAAGCACACTACTTTTATGATCACACTGTTAAGCCTCTAAAAATAGGCTGAATTTGCTTTAAAAGCTCAAAAAACACCTTATCTCTCCAAGATAGGTCTCAAATCTGACCAAGAGGAAAAGTCAACAAAAAGTCTGTGAAAAATAGCAAGAAATCATAAAATAATTTATAACAGATTGTTTATGACTCTACTTTTACAAGATTGTAGATTTGCACAATTTGTCTATTTTGCAATTAAAGATTAAAGAATCTTTTGCAGAAAGAAAGCTCCTTATCACTCCATTACAATAATTTGTATTTTTCTCAAAAATCATAAAAATGTAACACATCATTATCTTCTCTCTGTTAGCTCTCAAAAACGTAGGTAAAGATACCTCAAGAGGCTGCCAATCTCTTGATACGTTTTAAGGTAACAGACAAGGTCAAGAGAACTCAACCTTCTACTCTTCAGGTGCTGCTAAACCTAGGCGGGTGTACCTTTCTAAATGAAGCAGACTTGACTTACGATTATCTTTCTTGCTCAATGATTTGTCCACAATGGCATATAGGAGTGAACAAATGAAACAACATGATAGCGATAGCAATCTTTTGATCTAAATCCTAAAGTGCTCAATTAACAAATGTAAATCATATGTAAAGAAACTAAATGAATCCAAATGATGAAAATGCAGAGACCAGTGCCTTATTGGGTATGCGGAGTCAAATGAAACAGAAGTGGGCAACTTATTCTGGCAAAAAATCAAATTGTAGGCGTATGATCTATTCATAACATGTATAAACAATGTAGGATTATGACTACTAAGCTCTACTTTAATAATCCAGATGAATCTTCCTGAATATTGTGATCAACAAAAAGGATTTAATCTCTGCTTGAGAGAACCAATAGATTAATCACATAGATACAACAAATGTGCACTGATAAACTAAAAGTAAACTTGTTACATCAATTTAAACAAGCAGAAATAATCAATCATGGAGACAGCTTAGCAATACTTTTCAATAAACTCAACAGACAATTAACACCAGAAATAACCTGCCACACCATCTGAATTTCATTGAAAACGCCATTTGAAAACATGCAACATAGTCTCTGGAATGAGAACTTTATTCTACTGTGCCCATTCCTAATCTATTGTATCTATTCTAAAATCTGATGATAACTCAATTACAATCAGGGTGCATATTTATACACTAGCATTAAGAAAATAAAACATTTGAAACTCAATGTCGGCCACCGTAGAATTCGGGAAAATCCATGTTGGCCAACAACATTTGAAAATTTTTAATCACCAGTGAACCAGTTGCCAGGACAATCCAACAGTATGCCGAAGGCAATTCAATCGTTTATCATTGTCTTCCCGTGTTCCTCTGTTCTCTGTGTTACTCGCTTTCGCCATGACCAACTGTTCACTACGCTGAAGTCAAGAAGTATCATTGTAGCTTTATGATATTGGGGAGATGTCATATATATCATCCCATGTTTTTTCCAAGAATCTTCATTCGCCTTGAGTCGCTATAACGTACCGGCATCAGGGAGACCACATATAGAATACACTATGTCTTACCGAAGCTACCTTTATCCACACTGAGTTGCTGTGACTTATGTCTGTGACTTATGTTTCATCTTGTCGACGAGCCTATCCGCCTTATGTATGTTGCTATAACATCCATCCCTTGGCAAGATGTCTTGTAGATTATTTTGTCACACTGAAACAATTGAGCACACCAAGATTGCCAAGATAAATACAAAATTCTCACTAAAATCCATTCATTATATCTCTCGACAAGACCCGATGGGCTTGCCATGACCACACACCGAAACATAAGTCTCACCGAAGCACCCCAAGCTCACACCTATTCACCAAGACAAAACCAACCCTACGCCGAAAGCAAAACATAAGACACTATCAGCAAGACCCAACAGGTTTGCTATGATATATATCGATATTGTAACTCTTGCCGAAAAGCTCATCCATCATATTAGTCGGAAAGACAAGGGAGGTTGCCATGACATACATTGAAGAAGAATCTCTTGCTGATAAGCTTGTTCCCCCTCCGCCGGTCAGTGATACAATAAGGTCTCGCCAAGACCCAATGTCGAAAACAAAGACTCTCGCTGAAGTGAACACCCATGCAAAGTCGGTAAGACATACTGAATTCGCTAAGACCTCAACGCAATAGGAAAACTCTTGCCAATACATGTATCCAAATGCAGGTCGGCACGACAAGAAATCCTCGGTGAGACTACACACTAAATACAATACTTATGCCGATATGCCCATTCTTTTATCGATCGGTAAGATAAGAAGTACTCACTGAGATATTAGCCCAAAGATAACATTCTCACCAAAACAATTTTCCTCCATTGCCGAAACAATGACAAAGTCCTTCCAAATGCCGCCTGCATACAAACTTCAATCGTTGTGACATCAAATGAGTCTTGCTGATAGGCAATATAGACTCATGCAACTGGAAAATGAAAAATTGATCAGGGAAACAAAAATGAACCCATGCCGATAAGGACTGCAAAATGAAAAAGGCATGACCCGATGGAACATATGGAGCAAAATAGGCAAAAATGGAGAAAATATGCATGAAACGAGGGAAATGTGTTCAAGGTAGGACCGATTTGGAAAAATATGAATGTGAACAACACGTGAATTTATTCAAAAATTTACACTCCCAACACTCTCATAACTTCAATTCTCATTGATTTCTCTAAAATCAACTAAAACATAAAACCCTAAATGGATCATTAACCTAACAATGAGAAAGCAAACCCTAAGTGATAAAGCATCCACTATCCACCCTTAATTGATAATCTATATTCAAACCTTCATATTTTACTAAGGAAAAAGGATAAATCTTAAAGACCTAACAAATCAACTTAAGCACATGAAATAAGTCTTGAAAGACTTAACATATTGACCAACTTAGGAATTTCGGCCCCCTTCAAATATCAACATTCAGAATTTGATAAATAAATCACAAAGCAAAGATGATAAATTTCAGCCTCCATTCGAAATTCTCCACATGCTTTGACCGAAGACTCTAGATGATTATGATGTCGCTCAAATTAGGGCAGCAAAAACAGGATCAAACCATAAAAATGATTCATTTTGCACTCGTGAGTTTGAAGAAAAGAAACTCTGTCTGGAAAGGAAATGCTACCATGATTGTGTTGAACTCGAGCTCATGCGCCTTAGTAATTTTCACTATGCCCTTCAGTGGTCAAGCTTCAATGGGTAAGCTTTGTTTTGCTTTGTATTGAAGCTTCTTTCTCTCCATTTTGGAATACCAAAAGACCCTAGGGTTGTGGCTTGTCATGTTTCTTTTCTAACTTGCTTCACATTCCTGTCGCTTTGATTTTCCTTGGCCGACATGAACTTGAGCTTGGCTTCTGTCAGTCTACTCCATGAGAGCTTGCCTCGTGTTATTACTTCCTTCTACTGTGCATAAGGTAAGCCAGCTTTGATGGTTTCATTTCTGCTTATTTTGGCCTTAGGGCCATGGTGAACACAATTTCTAATGCCTTTATCTTGCTTTTTCTGGGCTTACATTTATGTCTCTGTGAGCTCGACCCATTTGAAAGCTGGACTGTCTTTTAAGGGTTTGAAATCTTGTCTTCTGGAAGCTATCTAGAACTCTTGGCTATGCCTAAAGTGCTCATCACACCATCGGCTGGTAAGCCATCCTTACCAGATATTTTTCTTCTTAGAGACTTAAAGAATCTCCTCTTTTCTCATTAATCTCTGGCCATTTTTAGGCCACACCAAATGTATATTGTAGAAAACATATTTTAAAGATTTTGGGTTCGACCCAGAATATAAAACTCATCATTATGTCTTTCTGAAGATAAAAACTGCTTGTGGGTATCATGGAAATTTGAATAAAAATATATTTTCTTTCTTCTGATTCTTGACCCAACTCAGGAAACTTGCATTTTTGTATTTTCTTGCTATCTCTTTTCGTGGGTATTGTGAAAATCGAATGAGAAATGCATTTTCTTCACTCTAAAGCTCGATTCATCACAATTTTTTTTCCATTTTATGTCATTTGCTATTTTCAAAACTGCAATTTCATTTGTTTGGTTCTATTACTATAGGCTCGACCCAAAACAAATGGTGGTTCATTTCGGACCCCTGAAACAAAATAATGACATGGTATTTGTATATTTCTGAAGAAGTTAACAAGCCCTCTCTTGGGTATCACTGGAAATGAAAAACTACATGCTTCTATATATTATGAACCTTGACCCAAGAATAAAATTTCACCAGTACCTATTAATTCACACAAATGTATTCAGCTGGGTTGATAGAACAAACTGTTTTTCTATTGAAATAGGAATACCCACATGTATAATTGAAAATGGTGAAAATTTTGTATACTTGTTGTATTTAGTTCATGACTCGATCCATTGCAAGTGGTGTCTTACTTTGGTATTATGTCTTTGAAAGAAGACTCAAATGATGATCTGAAAGCACACTTGTTATTTTTAATATCCTCATGCAACTTAGCTCAATTGCCATAGTCTCTTTTGCACTTTCAGTTGTAAAAAACCATAATTGGCATTTGTTATTAAAATTGATTTTGGCCTCTCTCCAATTTCTACTTTTCAATTAATCATGTAAAACTAGTCTTCTAAAGCATTTGAATTTGTTACCTCCAGCATGATTTTGTGGTTGTTCATTATGAAGAGAGGGACCTCTTAATGTATATTGTTCTCATACTTATATTTTGTATGCACAGTAGTGTCTTTTTTATTTCCTTCAACCTTAACACAACAACTTTTGCCTTCTACTTCGTAGAGACTTAGATTGAAACAATGCAACACTATACACATATGATTTTGACAACTCTGTTCATATGTACTTTGCTTGACACTTGTAACTCACTGAAGATAATTTGAATGCACATCATACTTGATTTTTGTCTCCCACTAAACACTGATACATGATCCTGTTTGAAGCACCATCCCAACCAATGTGAACTGGTTGTCTTTGTTGTAGCTTTTCATTAACTAGTATTTTGTATTCAGATACTGTATCATTGATGTTTCTCATTCAAAGATAAACTGAAAACTCTGCCATATGTCTCTTAATGAAGAAAAGAACCAGAAGCTCATGAATGCTGGAATTATATACAATATTTGTACTACTTAATATTGACTTCATGCTGCTTTCCTTTGCACTTAGAACTGTTCTCCTTTTGAATTCTTTGATCTTACCATACATCAACATTTACCTTTTGTTCTTGGACTTTATGTAGAGATGCCAAAGTGAAACATAGTAATTTTATTGTGGACTACACTTTACCTGACCTCTTCCATGCATGATTAACACCTTTGAGACACCTTAGTATTCTTGTGCTTTCCTCATTATTCTGGAATGACAATTTCTGATTGCATCCCCTAATGCTGCAGTGCATTGCCAGTCAAGCTGAAAATGATAGTTCATTTATCACTTGAGTGCCTGATCTGTGTTTCGTACTCAGCTGTAACATGGTAATCTTCATGCATTTTTATGTTCCACTTGTCAAACTGCTTTCAAAATCTGCTCTCTTTCATGATGAAAATCAAAACAAAACTCTTTATTGAGGCATAATGTATGCCTGTTCACTATCCTTGACTGTGAAAAGAATGAATTGATGAACTAAAACTTGCATGAAATATATGATTATGATTAACAAGTGACACACAATATGAATTATTCAGCAATATCTGATGTAAATGTACTTAGTTGAATTCATTTAATGAACTAAACTCACTGTGAACCTATAGCCTTCAGAAAGTATAACTTGATCGTTATGAATGCACAGTTGGTTTAGTTGCTCGATGGATAACTCTATTTTTACTCCTTCTGTTGTATTTCATTTCACTTGATGAATATGATGATGTATTTTTTTTAAATCATCCCATTTAATGAATAGGGAAGCATGTCGAGCTCTACCCTTGTGGGAGCCCATTTTCCTCCACATGCTTGGTCTTCAAATAATGTTCAGCTTCATGGCTTTACCTATACCTACACAAGGAAACAAACAATGTTAGCATAAAAACAAAATATGATGATCATGATATTGTTATTTCTCTTTCAGCTCATTTCCTCTGTACTTGATTGATTGTTTCAATGCATGATTAATAGTAGGTTGTACTATTGTGGGCGCCTCATTGGTGCAGGAGCACCTAGGTTACATTAGGTGGCACTAGGAAAATTTGGAAGCCTACCATGAAATCTTGAGAGTTTAATACTGTAAGGTCATTTTGACCATTTAGTTTTGTGTTAGAGGTGTTAGAATATGTTAGAATGAAGGTTGTTCAGTAGTTCAAGGTAGATTGGACAAGTTTCACAACTTGTTTCCATTAGGTTTCACTAGGTGTTAGAAACAAAGCCCAAAATGTTACATTTGTGCAATTTTGGCCTAATATGGTGGTTATGTTTGACCAAGGGAAATGTAACCACCTTATGAACCTTTAAAAGGTGTGCTTTAACCTATTCCAAGGGTTGGAGAAGCTTTTGTTTCATTTGAAGTTTGTTGTTATAAGGAAAAGCAATGAAGTTCTTGTAATTTTCTATTTTTTAGTTCTTTTAGAGTGTTGATGGAGGTTTCCAGGCACTGAACGGTGTGTGGCACATGTAATAATTGATTTTCAAGTTTTGTGTGGTCATTAGTTAGGTTTTTTCATCATTTTCTTGCTTTGTTCTCAATTAGGTTTTGTTCTTTCCATTGCTGATCAGTCCAGTAGGTTGTTAATCATGGACTCTTAGACCTCTGTCTTCCACTATACCTGGTGTATAGTCCATGGGGAAATGAGGCTAATCTCCATGCCTATAAATATTTTAGGTTTAGGAGTCTGTAGGTGTCAAAGAAACATGGTGAAAGTCTTTTTCTAGGTGAGCTTGACAGTGCCCGGTTAGGAAAGACAGTGCAAAAGAAACACTAACGTTGCAGGGGTGTCAATTCCCTGACAAACCCAGGTGTATGGTGGATGCAGGAAGCCTTGCAGAGGCTTAGGAAGAAGGATGGAGCCCTGACAGACCGCGTGGAGGAAGCATAAACTGACTGTTCAAGCAAAAGGTCAGAATTTGGCTCAAAACAAGCCTAAGAGTGCTAAGATCTTGGTTAGGGCAGTGTATGGATGGTGGAGGCTCCAAACCCCAAATATCTTCAATGTGTGGGCAAGGGTTTCATGGATCCCAAGAAAATATTTGGGGTCATTTGGAGAATTTGTGCACAATCTCCATTTTTCTTGGGTTAGGAGGCCTAATTGGGGCTCTAGGGCTTGTAGCCTTTTCTAACCCTAGGAGAGGGTTTGGTGGAAGTGATGGAGAATTGGAGTGTTGTGTTTGATCAAGAACCCTAGAGGGATGGGTTTGAAGCCATAGAAGACACCACACACCCCTGCAACAAGTTAGTGAGGTTTGGAGGGTTAGCTAGCCTTTAGGAAGATTAAGGGCTAAGGAGAGAATGGAGAAGAAAGCACCAAGATTGGCTTGGTTAGGGGAATGTAGATGATAGTAGGGTTGGCCAAGAGAACTAGGGGTGCCTATACCTGAGATAGGACCTAAAGGATAAGGTGAAAGAGTGGCCTAGGAGTTCTTGAGAACAGGGACCCAAAGCATGGGGCAGTGAGTGTCTCATCCAGCCCTACCCTATCAGATTGGTATCAGAGTGAGTAAAAGATTTAGGATAGAAGAATATATGTCACAGATTGAGTCAAGTGATACTACCATCATGGTGACAAATGCATAATTGGCCAAGATGGTTGAAGAGCAGGAGGAAGATAATAGGCTATTGAGTGAAGAATAGCCCAACTTGAAAAAGCAGTGAGGAGTGTGAAATTTGAGGGAAGGATACCAAGGAGGAAGAGGTTGTAGAGGAAGACAAGACCCCTGAACCTGACCCTATCCTAAAAGAAGAGCCTTTCTTGAAGGCATTGAAGGCCTTGAGTGGAAAAGAACTTGAAGGCATACCATTATTTTGCGGAAAAATGGAAGTTGATCTAGTCATGGACTAGATAGAGGGAATGGAAAACCATTTTGAGTGTGATGGAGTCACTGAAGCACAAAAGGTAAAGGTGGAAAAATCAAGACTAAGAGGTTCTACCTTGACATGGTGGAAGTTCATTCAGACAGAGAGGGAAAAAGAAGGTAAGCAGCCTATAACTACTTGGAAGGGTATGGTTGCCAAAGTAAAAGAAGCATACATGCCAAATGACTATGAGATTCAATTACATAAGAAGATACAACGCCTAAGGCAAAAATACCAAGATGTAAACACTTACACTGAGGAGTTTCAAAAACTTTGCATGAGATCTAATGTGACAAAGGATGAGAGTCTCAAGGTGGCTAGGTATCTTAATGGCTTGAAGTGGAACATCCAAGAGGAGATGGCTCTTTTAAGTCCTAAGATAGTACATCAATGCTACCAATTAGCTATCAAGATTGAGGAAAGGAACAAGAGGAAGCAAGACCAAGCTTCTAAGGGCAGAGATCAAAGAGATCAAAGAGGACATCGAGGTGGCTACCAAGGTAGAGGCAATGACCAAAGAAACCAAGGAGAGTTTAAATCCATAGATCATGGCAATGAAACACCTTCTAGAGGAGGGTATAACAGAGGTAGAGGACCTGAAGGAGGTTCAAATAGAGGAAGAGGAGCAGGTAGGAGCAATTCATACTTTGCAAACATGAAATGCTACCATTGTAGTCAAGTAGCTCATCCTGCTTATAGGTGCCCAGAGAAAGCATCTTCATCAAGCAATAAGAAGAGAGTGGCTTATGCACAAGAGGACACCATGAGTCCTAAGTCATCTGAGGTCAGTCATATTGAATCTGAGGTAGGAGAGAATTTGATGTTCAGTAGAGTTTTGATCAGACAACCGATCAAGGAAGAACCAAAACAAAAAAGAGCTCTATTTAGAGTAAGGTGCAAGATACTTGGTAAAGTATGCAAGGTCATAGGAGATTCAGGTTCAACAAACAATATTATCTCAGAGGAGGCAATAAAGAAACTAAAATTGGAGAAGGTTCCCCATACTAACCCCTACAAGGTCACATGGCTAAACAAAGGGAAAAGTGTTTTAGTGAATGAGCAAGTAACGGTGGAGTTTTCCATTGGAGGATACAAAGACAAGTTAGTTTGTGATGTGTTACCCATGGATGCATGCCATCTACTGTTGGGAAGACCATAGCAATATGATAGAGGTGCCATACATGATGGGAAAGAGAACACCATCTCATTCAAGAAAGATGGGAAGACTTTCAAGTTGCAGTCACTGACAGAAGAAGAAGAGGGACAATCAAAGACACCAAGTGTCATGTTGAGTAGTGGGAAGGAGTTCCTTAACAACCTACATCAAGGGGGTGAAGGGTATGTGATCATGATGCAATCCAAAGAGGAAGATAATATTGAGAAAACAATCCTACCATAAGCTGTCCAGAAGTTACTTGAAGGTTACAAGAGCATAGTTAGTGATGGGACACCTGCAACTTTACCACCAAAGAGAGCCATAAGTCATCAAATTGACTTCATACCTGGAGCCTCATTGCCTAACAAAGCAGCTTATAAGCTTACACCGGATTAGAATCTAGAGGTAGCTAGGAAAGTGCAAGAGTTATTGGATCAAGGATTGATTCAAAAGAGGATCAGCCCATGTGCAGTACCAGTGGTTTTAGCAACCAAGAAAGGAGGTCAGTGGAGGTTATGCACTAATTATAGAGCAATAAATAGGATCACCATTAGGTATAGGTTTCCTATTCCTAGAATTGAAGACTTAATGGATTGTCTTGGAGGAGCTCAATACTTCACCAAGTTGGATCTTAAGAGTGGATACCATCATATCAGAATCAAGGATGGAGATGAGTGGAAGACAACTTTTAAGACAAATGATGGGTTATATGAGTGGAGAGTTATGCCATTTGGTCTCTCTAATGCCCCTAGCACATTCATCAGGCTCATGAATGAAGTGCTTAAAGACTTTACAGGGATATTTGTGGTAGTGTATCTTGATGACATCCTCATATACAACAAGACAACATAAGAGCATTTAAAACATGTGGAGTTGGTTCTTAGAAGGTTGCAAGAGGAGAAGTTGGCAATCAATCTAGAGAAGTGTGAGTTATTTAAACAAGATCTTATATATTTGGGTTTTGTAGTGTCCAAAGGATCATCGAAGATGGATCCAAGCAAGGTGGAAGCCATCCTAAACTGGCCTACTCCAACCACAAGGACAAAGGTAAGGATTTTTCATGGATTGGCTCAGTTTTATAGGAAGTTTATAAGAAACTTTAGTGGCATATGTGCACTAGTCCTAGATACAATCAAGGGTGGTTTAAAAACTAAGTTTGTGTGGACTCAAGAAGCTGAGAAAGGGTTGGAGAAACTAAAACAAGAAGTGGAAACTCAACCTATTCTTTTGTTACCTAGTTTTGACAAATTGTTCACTGTTGAATGTGATGCAAGTGGAGTGGCTGTAGGAGTGCTAAGTCAAGAGGGCAAGCCTATAGCCTTCTTTAGTGAGAAGTTCAATGAAGTAAAGAAGAAGAATTCAACCTATGACTTAGAACTTTATGCTTTGGTTCAGTCACTTAGGAAATGGACCTGCATTACCTTCTACCCAAGGAGTTTGTAGTCTTTACTGACAATCAGACACTTAGCTTTATCAACACTCAAGAGAAGTTGAGTAATAGGCATTTGAAATGGATGGAATACATCCAAGATTTTACCTTCACCATCAAGCACAAGAAGGGATAGCTAAACAAAGTAGTAGATGCATTAAGTAGGAGATACAGATCCAAAGCATTGGCATAGAGAGTTTCAAGGATCTCTATTTGGAAGATGAAGACTTTTCAGAGGTCTATAAGGTATGTTCTAACTTTGAGAACCATTTCCATAGCCAATACTCTGAGTATACTTTGAAAAATAGGTTATTGTTTAAAGAGAATCAGTTATGTGTTCCAAGAGGGTTAATGAGGGAAAATCTCATTCAAGAAAAGCATAATGACAGTCTTAGTGGACATTTTGGCATCAATAAGACTTTAGAACTAGTGCAAAGATTCTATTACTGGCCTAGGTTGGCAAGAGATGTTAGAAAGTATGTGGAGCAATGTGTTGTGTGTATCAAAGCTAAGGGAGGAGCTAGTAATGCTGGTTTATATCAACCCCTACCCATTCCTAACAGGCCATGGGAGTGTGTGAGCATGGATTTTGTGGTAGGGCTTCCTAAAACCAAGATTGGTTTTGACAGTGTTTATGTAGTAGTGGATAGATTTAGCAAAATGAGTCATTTTATTCCCTACAAAACTACTCATGATGCAAGTTACATAGCTCATCTCTTCTTCAAGGAAGTGGTAAGGATCCATGGACTACCTTTAAGTATTGTTTCTGATAGAGATGTGAAGTTTATGAGTCATTTTTGGAAGACTCTATCGAGCAGATTGGGTACCAATTTATCATTTGGATCTGCTTACCATCCTCAGACTTATGGTCAAATAGAGGTGGTTAACAGGGTGTTAGGTAACCTTCTAAGATGCCTAACTAAGGAGTATGGACAGACATGGGATATGGTTATCTCCCAAGCTGAGAATTCTTACAATGATAGTGTAAACCAGACCACAGGGAAAAGTCCTTTTGAAGTTGTGTATGGGATGCACCAAAGAGGCATATGTGAGCTCAGAGATCTTGGAGCTATGGAACAAAGAAGTGGACATGCAGAGTATTTTAGTTAGACAATGAAAGAGATTCAGGAGCAGGTGAAGAAGACAATCATAGAGGCTACACAAAAGTTGAAGGAGAAGGTAGATTTGACAAGGAAGGATGTACAATTTGTAGTAGGAGACTATGTCATGGTCCACCTTAACAAGTCAAGGTTGCAGAAGGGAATTTCAACCAAGTTGCAAATGAAAAGAGTAGGACCCTACAAGATATTGGCCAAGTATGGTAAGAATGTATACAAGGTGGAGTTACCTATCGATCTAGGCATTTCACCAATTTTCAACGTAGATGATTTGATCAAGTATAAGGGATCAGTCAATGATTTGGATCAGAATAGTAGGGAGATCTTCAAGGACATCAATAATGTATCCTTACCTCATCAAGAGAAGCCTCATGCAGAGAAGATCTTGGAGTCAAGAGTACAAAAGTCTACAAGGCACAAGGTGTACATGGAGCACCTTATCAAGTGGAAGAACAAGCATGAATCAAAAGCTACATGGGTCCAAGAAGATTACTTCAAGAAGTGTGGTATTGACCTATCCTTTTTCTCTCCTTCCTTTCCTTAGTGTTTGGGTTGAGAGGGGGAGAATGGTGCAGGAGCACCTAGGTTACATTAGGTGGCACTAGGAAAATTTGGAAGCCTAGCATGAAATCTTGAGACTTTAATACTATAAGGTCATGTTGACCATTTAGTTTTGTGTTAGATGTGTTAGAATATGTTAGAAGGAAGGTTGTTTAGTAGTTCAAGGTATATTGGATGAGTTTCACAACTTGTTTCCATTAGGTTTCACTAGGTGTTAGAAATAAAGCCCAAAATGTTGCATTTGTGCAATTTTGGTCTAATATGGTGGTTATGTCCGACCAAGGGAAATGTAACCACCTTATGAACCTTTAAAAGGTGTGCTTCAACCTATTCCAAGGGTTGGAGAATCTTTTGTTTCATTTGAAGTTTGCTGTTATAAGGAAAAGCAATGAAGTTCTTGTAATTTTCTATTTTTTAGTTCTTTTAGAGTGTTAATGGAGGTTTCCAGGCATTGAGCGGTGTGTGGAACATGTAATAACTGATTTTCAAGTTTTGTGTGGTTAGTAGTTAGGTTGTTTCATCATTTTCCTACTTTTTTCTTAGTTAGGTTTTGTTCTTTCCATTGCTGATCAGTCCAGTAGGTTGTTAATCATGGAGTCGTAGACCTTTTTCTTCCACTATACCTAGTGTATATTCCATGGGGAAATGAGGCTAAGCTCCATTCCTGTAAATATTTTAGGTTTAGCATTCTGTAGGTGTCAAAGAAACATGGTGAAAGTCTTTTCCTAGGCAAGCTTCACAGTGCCCGATTAGGAAAGACAGTGAAAAAGAAACACTAACGTTGCAGAGGTGTCAATTCCTTGACAAACCCAGGTGTATGGTAGATGTAGGAAGCCTTGCAGAGGCTTAGGAAGAAGGATGGAGCCCTAACAGACCGTGTGGAGGAAGCATAAACTGACTGTTCAAGCAAAAGGTCAGAAATTAGCTCAAAACAAGCCTAAAAGTGCTAAGATCTTGGTTAGGGTAGTGTACGAACGGTGGAGACTCCAAACCCCAAAAATATTCAAGGTGTGGGAAAGGGTTTCATGGATCCCAAGAAAATATTTGGGGTCATTTGGAGAATTTGGGCACAATCTCCATTTTTCTCGGGTTAGGAGGCCTAATTGGAGCTCTAGGGCTTGTAGCCTTTTCTAACCCTAGGAGAGGGTTTGGTGGAAGCGATGGAGAATTGGAGTCTTGTGTTTGATCAAGAACCATAGAGGGATGGGTTTGAAGCTATAGAAGACAACACACACCCCTGCAACAAGTTAGTGAGGTTTGGAGGGTTAGCTAGCCTTTAGGAAGATTAAGGGCTAAGGAGAGAATGGAGGAGAAAGAACCAAGATTGGCTTGGTTAGGGGAATATAGATGATAGTAGGGTTGGACAGGAGAACTAGGGGTGCCTATACCTGAGATAGGGCCTAAAGGATAAGGTGAAAGAGTCACCTAGGAGTTTTTGAGAACAAGGACCCAGAGCATGGGGCAGTGAGTCTCATCCAGCCCTACCCTATCACTCATATAATTTACTTCATATTCAGAGCCACTGACACCCCCTCTTTTTTCTCTTATAGGTCGAGGGAGCTTGAGAAGACAAAGGTGCACCATTCAGCATCAAACGTCGATAATCAGGCAATGATGATTATGTCATCACTTATATGATTTCTTTTATGCATCTTTAATAGTATACTGTGCTATTAGTTACACACTGTGATAGTTAAATCCATGCCTTGTGTGGATATTTGATTTCCATTCTTGCTTTTCATTTGAAAAGAAAAATGTGTTTAAATGAAATGTTGTAATATCTAATTCTTGAGATCAAATGAAGCCTTGTAAAATATGATATTTTTCATGAAATAAAAGAAAGCATCTGAAATGCTATTTTGCTCATTTATTCAATTCTGTATTTCTGTCATTTCTGGAACATCTGAATGGCATTCTGAAAACTCTATTTTTTCTTTAAAATGTATAACTGTCACTTAATGCATAATGATTAAAGAATGCAATAGTACTTAAACTCAATCTGCAATTTCACCTCATGATATAATAGCATTCAGCCAGCTCCACCAATTGAGCTGAGGCAAAAATTTGGTAACAAGGACTGCTGTGAAATTCATTGAGAAATTTTTTTTCCTGTGGCATATCCAGGCATTGGATAGGATAACATCATAATTTCTTTTGAATAATATACCTTTAAAATTAAAACATACCTAGTTCCTTGCAGTCGGTAGTATCACCTCTTTTGAGGTGGAAGGTTGGTCAGACACTACCCGTTCTACATATACTATGTTTGATCCATCACCCAGGACTCATTAGAATCAAATTGGTTTGTATAGACTTGATCAACCTCCTTCTCAACTAGAAAACTTGATTCTTGTGGAAGATATTTGCATATATCTCTACCCTAAACTAGCTTGGTTTGTCTAATGTTGATGTCATACTCTAGAATCTTTGCGATCTAGTTTGATCTTGGTGATTTTCGATCAGGGATGTGAGATGAGAATAGTGATTCTATTGGGTTACACCAAAATTTGAAACTTTTTTAGGCTTTTAACAATGGAAAAGCCTATTTTTTAAAAAAGTTATACCCGACTTCATATCCTTTAAGAGTTCCTGAGTGAAATGCGAGAGGATGCTCTCTGTTATTTCCTCCATCCTTTTGAGTGATTATAAAAGCTATACTATGTTGGTCGCTATATACATAGAGTAGAAAATATTTGGAAAAGTTTGGGTTAGCCAACACTGGAGCGATGGAGATAGCTATCTTTATCTACTCAAAAGTTTCTTTTCCTTCAGGAGTCCATTTGAGCATCAGGTTCTTTTTGAGCATCAACATGATAGGTCTTGTGATGCATGTGAAATTTCAAATGAACTTACTGACAAAGTTGATCTTCCCTAGAAAAGACTGCAACCCCTTTTGATTTACTGTTATGGGTAATTCCATTATAGATCTCACCCTTTCGAGGTATATTGCTATTCCCTCCTTTAAAACTACAAAACCAACTAGCTTACCTTGGGGCACTTCAAAAACATTATTTTTGTGATTCAAGGAAATCTTGAACTATTGACATTTCTGGAAAACCCTTTCAAGATGATCAAAGGTGATCATCCTTTGACTTTGAAAAGACCATTAAGCCATCTAGATATATTAAGATAATAAGATCATTTAATCCTCTAAAGGAAATATCCATTTCCCGTTGAAAGTTTACATTTGCATTTAAAAGTTCAAATGACATTTTTGAGTATACAAATGTTCCCCCCTTAATGGTAAACAATTTTTTATGTTGGTCACCTTCCTTTTTATATACCTAGTTATAACTTGAGAAACTATCAAGAAATGAAAACAACTACGATTTTCCCATGATCTATAAGATCTGCTCCATTGATGGAAAAGGGTAGTAGTCTTTTAGCAAGGCTTTGTTCAAATCTTTGAAATCAACATAGATCCTAATATTTCCATTCCTTTTTATGAACCGGTACCAGATTAGACACCCAGGTGGAATGCTTATTTGGATATATTATCCTTTATTCAATCAATTTGGTGAGCTCTTGCACCATCAACACTTTGACCTTTGGATTGACTATCATTTGTTTTTGTTGGAGGTGATTTGATCCTTCCCCAAAGTCAAAGGTATTCTGAATTATGCCTAGATCATACCCTCTAAGATCTTCACAGGTCTAGGCTACGACACTGTCATATCTAGAACATAGATATTTTAGTATTTCCTTATCCTTATGTGGAATGTCCCTTCTGACTTTGAACTTTTTGCCAATTCCAACATCAAGCTCTTCATAATCCCTCATGTCCATAGTGAACCTTTGTTGTCCATTTCTTGCGTCCTCATAGTCAAAAATATTTTCAAGGGAGATTAAACCTTGAGGAAGCTTGTTTCCTTTTAATTGGATAACCTACTCTTTAGGAGATTCTGATCCTAGTTGTGAATAGTTGGAAGCTCCTCCTAATTTATATGAAAAGGTAGTGATCTAAAAATGATCCTCAAATACTTTCTAGATTTGATCATTGTCAGGAAATGTTGGTCAGACGATGATCTATGCTACATTCTACTTTGTTGTTGAATTGAAAACTAGTAAAAATTGCTAACCAATTGAAGCCATCCAATTAGTGACACTATTCTAAGATCAGGGAATGACTTGTACATTGAAAGCTTCAAAAATCTTGATTAGATCCCATATTCGATGTTTGTACAACCTCATTCTTGTATTCTTCGTAGTCGCTTGCCCAGAGACCTAGCTCACAACTCACTCTAAATCTCTAAATGCTTAAATTATCTTTATGCCCATCTGTTCTATAAGAATCAGACCATGGACCAAGGATTTATATTTCACATCATTATTCAAGCATAAGAATTGAAAAATGAAAATCCATGAGGGCCTCCAATCCTATTGGGGAAACAAGTCAGACCACTGCTCTAGAATTGGCTTTGCATTTGGCACCATCAAAATATAAGGTCCATAGATGGTTGTCACCAAGATCATCATATTCCTCCTGATCTTTCATCAATTTCGAAAAAACTTGATTGTCATCTAAGATGACATAGGTTCCTAGTCCCGTCACATGAAAGTTTTTGAATGGGTCAGAGTTGATGAATTGGTTGAGGAGGACTTCCTCTTTGAGAGACCAATCATTTGTGTCTTCTTCATCCTCCAACATCTCTACATAGCATCTCTCCCTTTGTGAGAAAGAGGTATGTGTTGCTTCAAATCATAGGATTGCATTATCTGCTATGTTTTTTGGATGCAAAGATTTAGATAGGATTTTCATCTCCACCCCATTCTTGGTCCTCAATATGAGGTGAGACCAATCGAGCGCTAAGTATCCACCAAGCTTTGTGGTGAAATCTCTTGAAAGACACATTCTGAAGACTGGGGGAATGTCTATCACCATGATTGTTTTGTGACTGTTTAGCTTGGACATGAGAAGAGGGTTAAAGACAAATATTTAATGTGGCCAATGGTCAAAACCTTCTTCCCATCTAATTGCATGATTCCCTTCTCAAGGGCATCATAATTAAGTTTCAAGGCATCAAACACTTGCTTTGGAGTGACCATTGTACTAGCTCCTGCATCAATCATGTTATTATGCAAAATTTTATCTCCCACAAAGAGTGTTAAGAAGAAAGGCGCGGGATTTGGCTTGCTTACCTCTTTCTCTTTTGCATTTTCTATGTCATTCACAAAAGTTGTAGCCTTTGAGGCTTGAGGATCTGACACAGGTTCTTCATCTTGATCTTGATCACATGATGGAGTTACATACATTCACAATATTTTTTTTTCCTTCTTTAATGCTTCTTGAAGCAATGCCTTTTGTTTGGGAATGGATATGACATCCCACAGTGATACGTTGGTAGGCACCTTCTTCAGTTGTTCGACAACATCGAGCATTCTGACTGGAAAGTACTTGGGGCTTAAATAGTAGTGCCTCTCTCATCTTTGGAAGAAAATGATCCTTCATGAATGGGTTTGGCATCTTGTCAGTCTCCTTATCTGGCAATGATGGAGTTCATGACTGCTGAGTAGGTCAGCTAGTTTCCTACAGAGCCTATTTTTCTTGCAACGACAATTGACGTAGTTGAGGACACAACAGAGCTTGTTGTATGTATTGTCTTGTGATCCTTTTTTTGTATCTTGTGTTGTAATTTGACTCTACTTGTGTGGCACTAGTCATTAGAGCTTCATTTGTGAATACTGCATCTTCTTCCTCTATTTATGAAAAAAAGTGCTTGGTGGGGTGCAATATCCATCTCTTTCTCTAAAGACATTCCTTGCATTTGCACTCTAAAGTAGGCATTTTCCATTTTAGGGGACTAATACTCTTCTGCATTTGGGAGCACACCTTTGTTTCTTTGTTTCACTATCTTCTGTTGCATATTTCCCCTCAGAAAATTTTGGGGCATATGAATATCATTGCATGGGAATCAACATACAATCTCATCTTCTACTAGGTTGTTCTAGCCTAGGATTAACTCTTTAATTTGGCTATCCTTAACTATCTACAGTAGCATAGTGACCAAAACTATATCTGGTTTGCAAACATTATTTGTTGACATCCTCCTCTTGAGGTTCCTTGGTACATGTTATGTTGATAAGATGGCCTTCCTATACCATAGGTCTGTGTCGTCTGCTTCAAAGGTTCCACTTGTTGATGTTCGATGAGAACTAACTCATTAGAAAAAGAAAACTTGAGGGTTTTCATATTGTTCATGTTCATTTCTATAGAGGAAGAGCCTGATGTGCTCAGTTGTGCGGCGAGGTACAAATACATGGATTGTGGCATAGTAGATGTCACCACTTGTGTAGCGAAAGTTCTTGGAGTAGCTTCTTCCCAAAGACCACCAGAGATTTATAAAAATACAACCATAGAGGTCATGGTGGAAGCTTGCTAGCATCAATCAAACTATTATCCGCATTCACAACCAACTTGTATGCATCGAATAATATATCCCCTCCCATAGAGGTTATCATAATGGGTGGGTGCAAAAATATGGGTAGCCAATTTGTGGCCAATTTTTTTTTAAAGTTTTGCAAGCTCATAACAGAAGCACGTTATAACATGCTCACATTATGGCTTGGTGTGTTGAGCTTGAGGCTCGGCCACAACAAGCCCATAACGTGAGCATGTTACAATGTGCTCGTGTTATGAGCTATTAAAAGAAAAAAAAATTGAAATCATTCTCATTTGTGACTGTGTTTTTTTCTGCCCATGGCCAAAACTCCTGATTTCAACACTCACATTCTAGGAGGAGCCATTTTTCAAGATTCTTCATCAAAATGTTGATTTTCATTGCCAAGATGCCACCATATCAACAAGGAGGTTTTCTTTTTTGTTTTGAATTTGCTAGTTTTAGGTTTTTTTATATTTATTTTTTGAATTTTTAGGAGAGTTTAATCAACCTACAAGCCCTCCTCAAAATCCTCAACAAGCATAAAAACAACAAGAGAAAAAAAATCCTCAAGTTAATCAACCACAACAACAATCTCCTCCACCAGTCCCTCAACATCCTCCTAGCAATCAACAAAACTTAATGAGTGAAATTGAGAACAATAAAAAACAAATTGAGGATTTAATTAGGATGTTAAATGATTCAAATGGTTCAACCATGGAAAGAATGACCCTAGAAACTTCACTCAAATAAATGCTAAAACCCATATATTCAATCAACAAAAAATTGATTGGTTGGAAAGATAGGAGGCAGGTGGCTAGGGCTTATTACTAGGATAAATTATCGTATAAAGACGTAAAAGATCTAAAAATTACAAAAATTGATTTGTGCTCATTATTCACTAACCCACGCACAAATGAAAATCTTACCCTCAATGTGAAGAGGTTTCCTATTCATTGGTGCCACCACCAAAAAATTAGGAACTCTTTTTGGGATAGGTGGTACATGGTTTTTTATTATTTTTGCAAAGTCCCCTAGTATTTCCATAGGAAACTATACTGTGAGTTCATATTGAAAAAAATATTGAATTATTTTGATATGAGGGACTTCTAGGGGAGAGGTGGGGGTTGGCTCAAGTTAGACCTAGTGCATAGTAGGATCCTATGTGGCATGGGAAATGACCTCATGAGCACATCGTTATACCTTCCACAATGAAGGAGAATGTCGATGTAGAGACTTTGTAGGCCATCAACTCTTTGACCCAGAGTGTCATCCAAAATTCTATCCCTTTTGTATAACACCATCTAGGGGAGTCTTATAGTGGTGGGATTTGACCCCATTTGTGTCAGTCTTGTAGGGAGACTTATTCATATGACCCTATTGAAACTCAGGAGACTGCTACATAGGATCCGTCTGCAACTATGGAGATGGTGAGGGAAGCTAAAATTTTGAATGAGGCCTATGGAACTGATACTTAGGTAAAAGTCAGCATGTTCATTGAATTTAATTTATTAAAATTCAATTTTGAAATGCAAGATTAACTAATGTAGTTTTATGATTGTAATAAAATTGTAGGGTCATAGTGTTGATATTGGATACACCGGCCCTACACCTACTTATTTCTCCACTACATCTACTATTGAGGTATGCAACTAATAAACAATTATAAATTTATTACATGTTAATAGCATTGTTTTATTAATGGTATTCTACTATGTGATTTTGGATGTTGAATAGGCTAATATTGGAGGTTTCGAGGGAACACCTCCAAGTGCCAGTGGATTTACTCAAACCTACACATAGGTAATAGAATAAAGAGTTTAACTAATAAATTGTACGTAATAGATTTGTTTAGTTTATATTCATATCGTTGATTATGTTGCATTGCACATCTTTCAAACTCAAAGCATTACTTCACATTCCATAACTAATAAATAGATGTTGATAGATGACAAAATTTCAACTATAATATAGCTATTTAGAAATTCAACATAAGCAGTGATTCAATTACTTCACATAGCATAAGTAATAAGTAGGAGTAGCTTCTAATTGCATTTTCTTATCATGGAATTCCATGAGACCACTTTTTACTGAGGCATCTTTTCAAATAGTTAACTGCCTTGTCAATGCTATAGATGCATGGAAGGAATATATATGAAAGAATAATAGTAAGCAATAGCATAGAAAAGGCAATGAGTTGTTTGAAAAAATTCCTCAAAGAAATGTAGTCTTGTGTTGATGTTCCAAATTTCTTTGAGGCACTTTTTCAAACAACTCACTACCTTTTCTATGCTACCACATTTTCCATACATGTCTACCAAAGCATTTTATCAAACAGTTCACTTCCTCACTACTATGGCTAAAAGGTTAAGAAATGTGCTTTCCAACAAGCTATGGATTCTTGGAAAAAATCTATCAAAGCATAATATTAATCAATAGCATAGACAAGGCAGTGAGTAGTTTGAAAAAATGCCTTGAAGAAATGCGGTCTCATGGTGATGGAATGCCATTCCATCACCATGAGACAACATTTCTTCGAGGCATTTCTTCAAACAACTCACCATTTTTTCTATGATACCACATTTTCTAGAAATGTGTACCAATGTATTTTATCAAACTACTCACTTCCTTGCTGCTATAGCTAAAACCCTAAAATAGGTGACTTCCAACAAACTATGGATGCTTGGAAAAATTTCTATCAAAGCATAATAGAAAGCAATATCATAGTCAAGGTAGTGAGCAGTATTAAAAAATTTCTTGAAGAAATGTGGTCTCAACATGATGGAATGCCATTCCATCACCATGAGACCACATTTCTATAAGGATTTTTTTCAAACAACTCACTGCTTGAAGAATAGAAACCAACCCATTAGCCAAAATTCCCCTCCAAATTCTTTTCAAGGTCCTCATCCTTAATTTACCAATACATGGAACCTTCCAACCTTTATTCCACTTGTTCATGTCCCGAATTCTCCCTCTTCATGTCATGATTTCCCTTCATCTCATTGCCAAGGCCACCCTATACCATCCACCCCATCCCAACATAATACCATATAGAAGGCAATGAACTATTTGAAAAAATGCCTGAAAGAAATGCGGTCTTATGGTGATGGAATGCAATGACATGCATCTGTTTGTAATGGAATTCCATCACCATGAGACCCCATTTATTTGAGGAATTTTTTCAAACATTTCACTGCCTTCTCTATGCCACCACAATTATTGTACATGTCTACGAATTTTTTTTATCAAATGGTTCACTGGCTTGCTACTATGGGTAAAATCCTAAAAACGTTCATACTTTTGAACAAGATATGGATAGGAAAAATAGTAAGGATGATAGTCATAAATATATAGTTTAATAAGTACTCAAAAATTTGTTCATTATCTCATACATTATAAGTCATGACGTGGATCGCTATTGTAGTATTCATGATTGAATAATTTTTTGTTTTACTTTTAGATGTTGCAAGTGGAAACACCTCCAAATATTTTGAGGGCAATGGAGATCAATGTTTCATCTGCTATAGAATCCTTGATGGCTCTAAGAAGGGAGGTATGAGGAAAATTACTAAATTTCAATTTACATTTGTTGTTATAGATGTTAGTGAAATATCAAACCATTATTGATTCATAGTTTAATTTCTATTTGGATGGTTTATATAGGGCTTCAGCACACACCAACATGGGAATTTGAATATTTCCCTTGTGGAGAGTGATCATCAGATGGAGGTAAGTGATTAGTTTGTTAAATAGATCATTTCTTTTAATGCAATTTCTATATTTAATGTTTTTACTTCTTATTGTAACATATAAGAATTGACCAAGAACTAAACCCTAGGTAGAGCACCAGGAGCACTCCTCAACTATAACATAAATGAGTGATAGATGTATCACCATCTGATTGACAAGAAAAGGGAAAGAGTTTATTTTGAGAGCATGGAGAGTGATGACTTTTGATTCTAGAGCCATTTGTTGTATGCCTATATGCCATTTTTGTACATATTTTGTATTGGATATATTTGACATTGTATTCCTATATGGCTTTCTCATAAGCCTATATGGCTATTTTGTAACTATATTTTATAATTATAATGACATATATTGATGTATGCCTACATGGTTATTTGGTTAATAAAAATCTTTTTTATTGATGGTGTCCATATTTACATTATAAATCCATGGTTCAATAGATATGAGTTATGTGTATTCAAGTGTACACTTTACAAATTACCTATATTCTTTGTGACTTATGTGTATTCCAATGTCTACTTTGTGACTTACATGTTTTCAGGAATATACCTTGAATTCATGCCTATACTTTGTATTAATTTTTGTATACTATGTACATGTGTGTATACTTCAAGGCTTATGTGTTTTTGATTACTTGTGCTTCCCTTATTCACATAAACATACTTGACTTATTCACATGTATACATATTAATTGGTTAGCCCTAGAATTGATCATTGTTGTCCTTCATGGTTTGTCTTGAATATTAATTGATTGATTCTAAACAACTTTATTAGTTGATGCTAAACAACTTCAATATTTCTAGGAATACTAGTAGAGTTACAAATTCAAAAAATGCACAAATTGAAAAGAAAATATTAACTATAAATAAATGCACTAATTATTAACTTCATGATTGAATAAGAATGAATATAAAATATATCAAGAGATGAGTCTTCTAGAATGACAACTACCAACTAGAAAATAGGCAAAGAATTCCCAATACTTTGAAAGTAATAATTCACCAAAAAATGCAATGGGGGAGAAGACTTATTTAAAATCCTTGAGAAATTTATTTCCTAATGCTCCCTTATTCTTGCATATCTCAATTCAGTTTAATCCAAAGAGTCCCATGAAATGCTTTATCTAAAACAAAAAACATGTTATCAATTTGCATCCCATGAAATGTTTCATAAAAATATTCCAATATATTTAATCCTTTGATTGGAACAACTCAATTAAGCAAAGGATACTTAATCTTCACAACACTTACAAAACATAATATTCATAGTAGATGAACTAGTTAACTTCTTAACACATTATCATACAAATATTTATCTTGAATAGTCTTTAAACATTTTCACAACATAATCCTCATAGTGTAGAATGAATTTTTATGTTCATGATCCATCACCATATAAACACGTCAAAATATTTCTATGTCAACTTTTTGCAATATTATTTCTTGTACAGGAAATGGACTCAGGAGAAAGCAAGCTATAATTTATAATACAAATAAGAAATGGAATCAGTCGTGGAAAATTTATTTACCACACCAAATAATAAATCTACGTGAGAGAATCACTTGTTTCTCTTAGACTCCAATTTCCAAGAATAACAAAACATTTAAAATGAAAATGACAAAATGCTTCACAACCAAAGTTGTTTATTGAGGAATTTTTTTTTTTTTTTAAAGTTCCACCATTGCATGTATTTATAATTGGTTATATATTGTTGTAAGGGAAAGGAGGATAATTGAAAAATGACTTGCACTTGCTAGACTTGAGGATCATCATATGATTTTTGTGTGAAAAAATTAGACTTCTCAACCATCATGTCTATGTTTCTCTTTTCGATTGTTTTGCATGCCATCATAAGGGATCAAGCCATTTGAACGTAGCTCAGAGAAATTTTGTGTGTTTGTGTGCAAAAGAGGACCATGCCTAGCATAAAAATACCTATTGGGATGTGTTGGAGAAATTTGACTGGTCACACAAATTGCAAAATGAAAGTTGTACCACTTTGCAACTTTACACGGCTTACATTTGACACTTTTTCCATCACATGAAAACTGGACACCATAAGGAAATGAATTTTAAAAAAAACTAACAGAGGTTATTGTAGACGTTCCCAACACAATCCCATAGGCTTAGACAAAGAGTTTGTAAGAATCATGGTTTTCACGTAATAGCCTATCAAAGATTGCTTGCCTTTTTCACTTTGGACCCTTAAGGGATCGAGTATGTTGAATGTAGCCCAGAGCGATTTTGTGTGTTTTGGTGTGAAAGAAGACAATTCCTAATATAAACATACCCATCTAGATATTTTGGAATAGTTCATTTGGTCACACGAGTTGCAAAATGAAAGTTACACAACTTTGCAACTTTCAACTACTTGTATTTGACAACATGTTTCCCAAGTGAAAATTTTCCACCATGGGAAAATTCCTCCGAGATAGCAAAAAATGAGAAATATTATTGTAGAGGGGCTCAACGTGATCCCATAGACTCAGATGATAAGTTTCTAAGCATCATGGTATCCGAGTAACATCATGTTGAAGTTTGCAGTCATTTTGCACTTTGGATTGTTAAGGGATCGATCTAGTTGAATCTATCTCAAAGTGATTATGCATGTTTGGGTGTGAAAGAGGACCATCCCTAGCATAAAAATACCTATTAAAATGTGTTGGAATAGTCTATTTGGTCAAATGAGTTGCAGAACGAAAGTTGCACCACTTTGCAACCTTCAACTACTTGCATTTGACAACTTTTTCCCCAAGTGAAAATTCACCACCACGAAAAAATTCCATTGAGATAGTGAAAACTGAGAGACGTTATTGTAGAGGGGATCAACACAATCCCATAGGCTTAGATGAGAATTTTCTAAGAAACACAGTATTCGAGTAACAACATGCTAAAGTTTGTAGCCATTTTGCACTTTTGACTCTTAAGGGATCGATTCGGTTGAACCTATCTCAGAGCAATTCCGTGTGTTTGGGTATGAAAGAAGACCATACCTAACATAAAAATACCTATTCAGATGCATTGGAACAATCTTTTTGTTCACACGAGTTGTAGAATGAAAGTTGCCCCACTTTACAACTTTCAACTACTTGCATTTGACAACTTTTTTCCCAAGTGAAAATTTTCCACCATGGAAAATTCCTCCAAGATGGTGAAAAATAAGAGAGGTTATTGTAGAAGGGACCAACATGATCCAACAGAATCAAATGAGAATTTTCTAAGCATCATGGTATCTAAGTAACAACATGTTGAAGTTTGCAGCAATTTTGCACTTTGGACTCTTTAGGGATCGATCTGGTTGAATGTAGCTCAGAGTGATTCCATGTGTTTGTGTGAAAAAAAGGACCATTCCTATGTAAACATACCTATTTGGATGTGTTGGAACAAGCCATTTGGTCACACGAGTTGTAGAATGAAAGTTGCAACACTTTTCAACTTTCAACTATTTGCATTTGACAAATTTTTTCCCAAGTGAAATTTCACCAACACGGGAAAATGTCTCTAAGATAGTGAAAATTGAGAGAGGTTATTTTAGAGTGGCTCAATGTGATCCCATAGTATTAGATGAGAATTTAATAAGAATCACAATATCTGAGTACCAAAATGCTAAAGTTTGTAGTCATTTTACACTTTAGACTCTTAAGGGATTGATTTGATTGATAGTGAAAACCAAGAGAGGTTATTGTAGAGAGGCCCAACTTTATCCCATAGGCTTATATGAGAAATTTCTAAGTATCATGGTATCTGAGTAACAACATGTTGAAGTTTGCATCCATTTTACACTTTGGACCCTCAAGGGATTAAGTCGGTTGAACGTAGCGTGAAGCAATTTCGCATGTTTAGGTGTGAAAGAGGACCATTATTAGAGTAAATGTATCCATACATATGTGTTGGAACAATTTCTTTGGTCACAAAAGTTGGAGAACGAAAGCTACACCACTTTGCAACTTTACACTGCTTTCATTTAACACTTTTTCCATCAAGTGAAAACTAGACACTATAGGAAAACGACTCCTAGATAACAATAGGGCAGGTGCATGAAGTTGGGTTACACAACAAGAAAAGATGAAAATCCTCCTCAACAAAATACACAATATAAGAGATGAAAATAATCCTCAAAATCATCAAAATCATCAACAAGAAGAATTGGAAAATCCTCCTCAACAAAATTAACCTCCCCCACCAATCACTCAACACTCTCCTGACACTCAACAAAATTTGAGTGAAATTGAGAACAACAAAAATCAAATTGAAGATCTTATCAGTAGGTTGAGTGATCCAAATGCTTCAACCACAAAAATAATGACACTAGAAAATTCAATGAAATATATGTTAAAAAATGTAGATTCAATAACCCAACAAATAACGAGATGGAAAGATAGGAGGAAGGCAGCTAGGGCATATTATGCAGATAAACTATCATATAAACAAGTAAAAGATTTAAAAATTACTAAAGGTGATTTGTGCTCTTTATTCACTGACCTGAGAACAAATCAAATTCTTAGCCTCAATGTGAAGAGGTTTCCTATTCATGGGTGCCACCACCAAGAGATTAGGAACCATTTTTATGATAAGTGGTACTTGGTCTTTGATTACCCATCGTGCAACAATTGTGAAGTCCCCCAATATTTTCTTAGAAAACTATACAATGAGTTTGTATTGAACCAAATCTCAAATTATTTTGATATGAGGGAGTTCCAAGGACAGGTGGGGGGTCAGCTTAGGATAGGCCTGGTACAAAGCCAGATCCTGCACGGCAAGGTAGACGACCTCTCTCTAGGCTGCCTCGTGAGCAAATTGTTATGCCTATCATTGTGAAGGATAGTGTTGATGTAGAGACATTGTAGGTGATTAACACTTTGACCTGGAGTGTCATCCATCATACTAGCCCTATTTTACATTGCCATCTAGGGGAGTCTTTGGGTGGTCGCTTTCAAACCCATGTGTGTCAATCTTGTGGGGCAGCTTTTTCATATGCCCCACTGGCACTCAGGAGGCTGCTAGGCAGGATCCGTATGCTGCTACACAGGATCCGTATGTTGCTACACATGATCTGTATGCTGCTACGAGGATGGAGAGGATGGATGACATTTTGCATCATGCATATGGCATTGATAGTCGGGTAAAATTCAACATGTTCATTGAATTTAATTTATTAAATTTTGATTCTGAAATGCAAGATTAACTAATTTAGTTTTATTATATTAATAAAAATGCAAGGTCACAATGTTGAGACTGGATACACCGGTCCTCCACCTACTTATTTTTGTAGTACACCTATTAGTGGGGTATGTAACTAGTAAACAATTATAAATTTATTACATGTTAATAGCATTTTTTACCAATGGTATTTTAATACATGTGATTTTGGATGTTGAACAAGCTAATATTGGTGGTTTCAAGCAAACACCTCCTAGTGCTAGTGGATTCACTCAAACGTACATGGAGGTAATAGAATAAAGAGAACTTAACTAATGAATTCTACTTAATAGATTTGTGTAGTTTATATTCATATTGTTGGTTAGGTTGCATTACACATCATTCAAACTAAAAGCATTACTTCAAATTCCATAACTAATAACTAGATGTTGATAGATGAAAACATTTCAACTATAAAATATAGTTGTTTAGAAAGTCAACATAAGCAACATGATGCAATTACTTCACATGGAGGCATGTGCTTGCAAAGGTGCACCAGCATGACAAAGTATGGATGCTTGGAAAAAATCTATGAAACCATTATAGTAAGCAATAACATAGACAAGGCAATTAGTGATGCACAACATCATATCAAAACACTCAATCATCAGGGTACATCTGATGCAAAGAATCCAAAAAACACCATCAACATCATTTATTCAAGGGATTTCAATCCCAAATAGAATCAGGAGAAGATCAAATATAATTTCATCATAAATATACTTTTCATTCAACCAAAATCCACTCAAATTCTCTTAGCCATTCCATATGCCATCATTCATCATTCTAGTAATCAGTATTCAAATTGACTCATTCAAAGCAAAAACCATATTAAAGAAAACTTTGACTTAATCAATTAGATTCACATAATTCTCAACCACCATAAAAACAACATAAACTTGATTATTGACACTTGAACAATTCATCCTTTCATTATTCACCAAGGCAACAAATCAACTAAACCATACCTCACTATTATCAGTCCATTATCAAGCACTGTACTCACCATATTTTGGCGGTAGTAGTCTATTTACAAGTTAGAAACTCCTACTACAATAGAATCTTGATTATCATCTTGTGATTAATCACCAATTTTCTCAAAAGGCTTCATAATACTCACCCATCTGACCATCAAAGTCACCAAACCTATCTTATACACCTTAACTAGATTTAGTAACATTAATCATATCATTAGTTTGATAGTAACCAAGTACTCAATATCATCCTTTCCACTGTTTAAACAAACATCTTTGTTTTGATCAGACAATATCACATTGTTTCATTTTCAAACCACAAGGCAACAACAAGCCAACTCATTTCAATAATTCTTATCATCCTCAAGCTTCAAACATCTTATTTATCAGCAAAAATGATTGATTTGTGCATAAGAAACCTAAACAGAGTCACTAGAAAATCCACTCTTTCATCATTCACCAAGGTACCCTTCCACTCAATTTTCTTTACCTAGGAAAAATAACGAAAAAATAATGTCATGTTACAACCTATATCTATCAGATCCTAACACACCTTTCTCATCATCAATTTATCTAAATTCAAAACAAAAACCTATAAAGAGCTCTGAATCTTTCAATTCCTAAAACAACTCACCAAATTTTCACTTTTACCAACTAGTTCCTCAAGACCAAGACACTACAATCAACCATTTACACCTCAATCATTTCATCTGACTTCCAAGACATTACTCACATCATGTTTATTGACTAAGCTTATTCTATGCACAAATCAAGCCCTACAAAGGAGGATTTATTGCATAAGGTATTTACAAACCTTAAATACTCCTGCCACCACCACAAACACCATGGAAATAGCCTACATAAGCTTTAGAAATGATGCAGAGTGGCAGGGAAGGAAAACTCACAATCACAAATGGCAAAGTCACTCCATTGAATGCTTCTCTCAAATACTCTTATGAGGAGTCCTAAACTCCACTATTCTTTAAGAGATCAACCCCACACACATAGGGTTCACAACTCACACCACTCACAAAGCTTGAAAACATTTGGATCATGTATCATTAAGTCAAAACAAGGTTTAACAACCCTCTAGCATTTAGTTTACAACAAAAACCCATCACTATGGTGAATGAGACCTCACTCTATCTTAAGGCTTGCAGCCCTTGACTAGAAAGACAGTTAGAATAAAAAAAACAAGGAAGACTATTAAGACACCAAACCTATGGATTCAAACCCCTAAGATGGACACCTACAAGGTTCCAAAACCCTTCCTCTTGACTGCCAAAACATCATTCACAATGGCCCTTTCTACCGCTGCTCCAAAAGGCCTAATTCACAGACCTACACCTAGGTCTTGAATATATAGTCTCTCCCATTCACCCCAAAGCCAAAATATATACTCCTATAGGTTCTCCACACCTGTTTCCACCATTCATAAGTGCCTCTTAAACAGATTCTTCAAAATCAAGCAAAAACTCTTTTTTTTCCTTGTCAATTATGCTTGCCACATAGAGATGTCAAGCCAAAATTCATGCACAACTTTCAAAAATGAGCCTATCATTCTCTAAAACATTGAGGGCATGATATTACAGCCTTATATCTTCCATCCCACTGATATTTAGCAATTTTACATCATGGAAATGGAAGAAATATACATTTTTCACCCAAAACTCTGATTTTATGGGTTTTTAGACCACCCGATAGAGAAATTGGAATATCTCCATTGATACTCAATGAAATGTCACCAACACAATGCCAAAGGAAAGCTTATTCAATTACCTATCCAAACATTATTGGCTTGGAGCATGAAAGTGAACATACAGTTCGTACCAAGTATAGGATCAACAAATTCTTTAGAAAAACACAGGAAAAATAGCAAAATTCTTATTGAAACTTCTTCAAAAAATCAAAATCAACCTTGACTCAACCAAGAGAGGCATATTTTAAATCAAAAAATCTCCCTCCAACCTCTTGCAACTATCTTTTGAAAAGAGATATGTTGGAAAACAACTAATCTCATGCTTTGACTTCTAATTGCCTAGTTATGGTAATGTGAGCAACTTCTACCAACTCGACCACAAAGAGCCTTCCAAAATGTGTCAAAGGAATTTAAAACCTTGCCAAATATTAAGGTGACTCCCCTCATGTGTCTAGATATAGCAAGGCATCCTTTTTCCTTATTTTTCAAAGATGCATTAGACTTACAAAGGAGGATGGAGACCTTGTTGTACAAAGAAGTTGGTCACCAAGACCAAAGTCTCAACCAAAAACCTAGAATACCTACTACAAAGCATTGAAATGTTCCATAAGACCTTATTCCATCCATAAACCAAGAAAAAAAACATGAAAAATTATTCTAGGTTCCTTAGACCCGTGGGTGCTCCTACACCATACTCCCAAGTAAGAAAAAGATCTCAAGTTCTCTTTGAGATCAGGTCTTCTACAGTAGTTCCATCTTATTTAATATCATTTTCTGACATCCATGTTGCATCCTCTTTAGGTATAACTTTCCATTTGACTAGGTATTCCTTGTAAACCTTCCTTCTAGTCTTCTTTGTCTCCCTGGTGTCTAGGATGCATTCAAGAGTCATAGGTTGGTTGGGGGGTAGTTCCTTCACCCAATCTTCATCCTCCATTATTGTTGTACCTGCTCCATCACCTACATTCACATAAGCATTTTGGAAGTAGCTCTATTTCATAAGCATTTTGGCCAACCTTGTGGACAACCTTGCAAGGTCCTATCTTCTTCATCATGATTTTGGTATAATTTCCTTTTGGAGGTCTCTCCTTCTTCAAGTGTGCCATCACCAAGTCTCCAATCTTGAATTGGGCATTCCTCTTATTTAAATCTTCCTTTTCCTTATACTTTTCAACATTCTTTTGAAGGGTTTCCTTCACTTGTTGATGAATATCCCTGATTGTAATAGAAAATTCCTCACCTTGAGCACTTCTCTTAGCAACTCCTTATAGATATCTTAGTTCATAGACCTCTCTAGGGTGCATGCCATAGAATACTTCAAAAGGGCTTCTACCAATGCTCCTATTCATGGAGTCATTATATGCAAATTCAGCCTAGGGTAAAATCAGATCCCAAGCTTGTCCATGCTCCTTGGAAGGCATCTTAAGAGGTTTCCCAATGATCTACTCACCACTTTAGTTTTTCCATCTATTTTTGGATGGTATGCTAAACTAAAGGACAAATTTGTTCCTTGAGTTTCTTCCACGAGGTCCTCCAAAAGTGACCAATGAATTTAGAATCCCTGTCAGAAACAATGCTTAAAGGCAGTCCATGTATCCTAACAACATCCTTAAAGAAGAGACCTGCCATATGAGATGCATCATTGGTGCATTTGCAAGGAAGAAAATGTGCCATCTTACTAAATCTATCAACTACCACAAAGATACTATCAAAACCACTTTGGGTTCTAGGAAACCCCAAGACAAAGTCCATACTTACACACTCCCAAGGCCTATTGGGAATGGGCAGTGGCTGATAGAGTCTTGCATTTGATGAAGTTCCCTTTTCCCTTTGAAATATTATGCAGCCTTCCACATACCTTATCACATACACCTACAACTTTGGCCAATAGTAAAATCTCCTAACTTTTTCCAAGGTCTTGTCAAGGCCAAAGTAACCTCCAAGACTCCCACTATGTTTCTCCTTTATGATATTATCCCTCATTGAGCATTTACGCACACATAATTGGCTTCCTTTGAATAGAAAACCATTTTGCAATAAAAAGTCAGAGAATTCACCATGAAAAGAATTCAAATTTTTCTCACAAACATTGTATACCTCATTTAAATCTGAATCATCAAGATACATATCCTTCAATGCTTCAACCCCCATGCTTTGGAGTTGGATCTCTTGCACTACAAGTTCCCTTCTACTAAGAGCATCTTCAACCTTATTTGTTTGGCCCTTCTAATTATAGGCTTGCAAAGACTCTACCCACTTCATGTGCCTATGACTAAGTTTGTCATGTGCATTCAAAAAACTCAAGGCATGATTATCAGTATAATCAACAAATTATTTAGGTAACAAGTAGTTCCTCCACTTTTTGAGGGCTTAGACCATAGCATATAATTCCAAATCATAGGAATAATACTTCCTCTTTGCTTCATTCAACCTCTCACTAAAAAATGCAACTGGTCTGCCTTCTTGGCTCAAAACAGCCCCTATTGCTTGATTGCTAGCATCACACTCAATGGTAAAAAAATTATCAAAATTAGGGAGAACAATTATAGGTTGTTGTGATACTCTCATTTTTAGATATTCAAACCCTTTATCAGCCTCATTGGTCCAAGAAAACTTACCTTTGTTACCTCCTTTGATAGGGTGCAAGATTGGTGCACAAATTTGGCTAAAGTTCTTGATGAACTTTCTATAAAAGCTTGCAATTCCATGGAATATTCTCACATCTCCCATGGATTTTGGTGTTGGCCAAGTAAGAATAGCATCCAGCTTTGAAGGATCCATCTTCAAACTTCAGTTGGAGATGACAAAACCAAGGTAGACTAGTTCTTCCTTCATGAATTCACACTTTTCCATGTTGATTAGCAACTTCTCCTCTTGTAACCTCCTTAGTACCATTTCAAGGTGCTTCAAATGTTCTTCTTTAGACCTGTTAAACACAAGGATGCCATCTAAATAAACTACAACAAACTTTCCAATGAAAGGTCTCAATACGTAATTCATAAGGTGCATAAATGTACTAGGGGCATTTGATAACCCAAAGGGAATCACCAACCACTCATAGAGCCCTTCATTAGTCTTAAAAGTTGCCTTCCATTCATCCCCCTCTCTGATCCTTATCTGATGGTACCCACTCTTTAGATCAATCTTGGAAAAGTAAGATGCTCCTGATAGACAATCCATGAGGTCCTCCATTCTTGGCATTAGGAACCTATATCTAATTATGATCCTATTAATGGCTCTTGAATTAGTGCAAAGCCTCCAATTCCCATCCTTCCTTGGTGCTCAGACAGTAGGAATAATGCATGGGCTTAAACTCTTCCTCACTAGCCCTTTATCCATCAACTCTTGCACTTGTCTTGCAATCTCCTCATTTTGAGTAGGTGTCATCTTGAATGCAGCCTTATTCGGAAATGTAGCCCCTAGAATCAGATCAATATGGTGGCTTACATCCCTAATGGGAGGTAGGGAACTAGGTAATTCATTCATTGTTATGTCCTTCTACCTTTCCAACAACTCTTGGACTTCCTTTGGTGCATCTTCCTTCTTCTTTGTGGGCAGATCTGCTTCACTTTTTGGCTTCATAATCAGGAATAATCCTCTTCCTCCTCCTTCCTTCAAGGTTTTCATGAACTCCTTCTCACCCACCATCAAAACACTAGGCCCTTCATGCTTTTCCTTGTCTTCTTCTAAGAGAGGTGAAAGTTTGTAAGTCTTTCCATGATCCTTCACAATGAAGTATGTGTTCTTCTCCTCATCATGCTTGGTCTTCCTACCAAGCTGCCAAGGCCTACCAAAAATATATAGTTTAATACTTGTACTCAAAATTTTGTTCATTAGATCTCATACATTATAAGTCATGACGTGGAGCACTATTGTAACTTTTTTGTGATTGAATAATTTTTTATTTTATTTTCAGATGTTGGTTGTGGAAACACCTCCAAATGTTACAAGTGCAATGGATATCATTGTTTCATCCACTATACAATCCTCGATGGCTTTGATAAAGGAGGTATGAGGCAAATAACTAAATTTCAATTTACATTCGTTGTTATAGATGTTAGTTCTAGTGAAAAATCAAACCATTATTGATTCACAATTTAATTCCTATTTGGATGGTTTATACAGGGCTTGAGCACACCTCAATATGGGTGTGCAAATATTTCCCTCATGGAGAGTGATTGTGAGATGGTCGTAAGTGATTATTTTGTTAAATATATCATTTTTTATAATGTAATTTCTATATATTAATGTCTTTACTTCTTATTGTAACAGTTAAAACTTCACCTGGAGCTAAACAGTAGGAGGAGGAGCAGGAGCACTCCTCGAGCATAGGAAAAATAAGTGACAAACTTATCACCATCGTATCACCAAACAAAGGGAAATAATTTATTTCTAGAGCATGGAGAGAAATGAATTTTGATTCCAAAGCCCTTTGCTGTATGCCTAGACATGGCAATTTTGTACATATCTTGTATTGGATATATTTTACATTGTATGCCTATATGGAATTCTCGTAAGCCCATATGGCTATTTTGTAACTATATTTTATACTTATATTAACATATATTGATGTATGTGTACATGGCTATTTGGTTAATACAAATCTTTTTTATGAATGGTGTCCATATTTTCTCTTTTTGACAATGTCAAAAGCATGGCTGCATACAGATTAGGAAAAAGACTTTTCCTTTTAGATTAGCAATGCATGGAAGTTTCAAAAAGTGTCCTTGATATTAAAAAAAGATATGTGTTTATACCATAGCAGAAAAAATCTTTTCGGGAAAAAATCGACAAACCAAAAGTATAAGATTTTTTGAAAAAATCAGGAAAAAGTCTAGAAAAAATCAGAAAAAAATCAGATTTAAAAAAAAAGGTAAAATAAAGTAGAACAAGAGATAAAAACTTGTTTAAAAAAATTTAAAGGCATTTCCATACCATAGAGATATAGAGAGCAAACAAAATAAAGAGTTTAACTAATAAATTGTAAAAATAGACTTTTGTAGTTTATATTCATATCGTTGATTACATTGCATTACACATATTTCAAACTCAAAGCATTGCTTTAGATTGGATAACTAATAACTAGGTTTTGATAGATGACAAAATTTCAATTTCAATATAGTTTTTACAAAGTCAACCTAAGTAGTTATGCAATTACTTCACATTGCATAACTAATAACTAGGAGAAGCTCCCAATTGCATTTGCTTATCATAGAACATGAATTTAGATCAGGTTTTACCTCTAGGGTAAAACATATGATTCTATTCATGTTTTTTGTTTGGGTTCAACTCATTTAATCTGGTGTACTGCACAAGAGGGAATGTGTTATTGAGCAAGCAATATATGTATATGATTAGTTCCTTTCCCCACCATAAATGATAAGTTTAGAGAAGTAATCGCTCACCGCCTCCTTTTTTTCCTCCATTGACCAACATGCTGTATGCATCGCTTTGCATTTACTCATTATATTAGGTGCATTAATTAGAGATGAAGGTTCATTAAATACTCCACATTCTCACATAACCTACTCACTCTCATTCCTTTTGTTTGCAAAAATTATCGACTATTCATTTGGTTACTTATCCATACATGTTTGGCTCTCCATGACTCATTTTTTAGCTCTGCACTTTTGAAAGTTGCCTTTCTCTTTGAGGTGATCTTTTTTACCTCACTAGGCCTCTACCAGTGCCTATATATATTAAAATTAACATACATACACACACACACACATATATATATATGAATACATACATACATACATACATACATACATACATAATGCGTATGTAATTATGTATGTATGTATGTATGTGTATGTATTCATATATATATATATATATAAATATATATATATATATGTATGTATGTATGTATGTATGTGTACTATTTATGTGTATATATATGTATTTATATATCTATATATATATAATGTGTGTGTATGCATGTTCACATTGGGTTTTTCATTTAACTCAATATTTGGGGTTTCAACTTACACTATTTATGAATGTGAAGAAATTTCAGTTCAATTTCATTTCAATGAATTTTAGTTCCATACATTGTGATTGTTACACCATATCATGTTGGTATATATGTATAACTCATGTACATATGTTCAATTTCTTTCCTCAATTCACTAATTCCATTTGATTGTTCAATTGCATTGCTCAATTTGATTATTCAATTTCATTGTTCAATTAGATTGATCAATTGGATTGTTCAATTGGATTGTTCAATTTGATTTTTAAATTTGATTGATCAATTTGATTGTTCAATTTGATTGATCAATTGGATTGTTCAATTTTATTTTTCAATTGCATTGTTAAAAGTTATTGTTCTATTGCATTGTTCTATTGGATTGTTCAAATGGATTGTTCTATTTGATTGATCATTTGGAATGTTCAATTTCATTGTTCAATTGCATTGTTCAATTGCATTGTTCAATTGGAATGTTCAATTAGATTGTTCACTTGCAATGTTCAATTCGATTGTGCATTTTGATTGTTCAATTCGAATGTCATATTGTTATGTTCATTCCTTAGCAGTTATTTGTTTCATTGTTTTAGATATGTTGGTATATTTGGTTAACACTTGTAAATTTTTATCTTGTTCAATCTTCATCGATGGTGTGCCATTGCAATCCATTATTGGCTTCGTGATGGTGAATTGCATGTCAAAGGTAAACACAAAACAATACTATACATTCTTATTGTAAGTTAAACACTTTCCTTACTACACTTCTCTTATAAATGACTATTTTCATATATGTTTGTAGGATTCAGTTGGAGAAATTCAGCATAGCATTGGCCATCTCTAGTTCATACAAGTGAGGTTTTTAACCTCACTAAATCTGCACCATTGTCTCCTATCATTCCCTTTTCTTTCTTATTTTTCAGTTATTTGTTTTGTTATGGGTGTGTTGTGTTAATTAAGGTGAATGTTATTATTTATATTGTTGTTGATTCTAAATAGAATATTTAAATTGTTTATTTGATTGTCCATAGATTGAAGATTCTCTTTCATTCTAAGTGCATCAACAATGTGCTCCATAATGTTTATGGTGTGTATGGTGTTTATGAACACTTCCAATACTTATGTTCATAAAGACACTCAATTTGTGAAAGAAATATATGGTTCTCTTCATGCTTCACTGTTACTTTAATGGGTTTAAAATTTTCATTTAAAATTTCTATGTATACATATACTATAGTACTATAGCTTTCAATGTAGCTATCAATGTATGTATGCATGCATATATATATATGTATGTATGTATGTATGTGTATATATATGTATAGTACATATATATGTATATATCTCTACATACATATATGTATACATAGATACACATTCATATATATGTAGGTACACATTGACATATATGTAGGTACACTTTGATATATATGTACATACGTATTCACATAGACATACATCTAAATACGTATGCACATAGATACATATGTATGGACATATAAGCAGTACATATATCCTCCAAATGAAAACTAGTCAAACCATTTTCATATTCTGGGATAACAAAAAAATGCTATAAGAAAATTACAGATTTAAAGTTTGTGCAATGATGAACATAATAATAGGGTATAGATAGAATCATATAGGTAAAACATGTCACATCCATCTCTACCATTCACAAGTCAAGACTGAACTATGATGTACTGAAACAAATAAACTTGAGATAAAACATACATACATGTTATCTTTTGTAGAGGTATAGCCTAAAACTAAACTTCAATTGAGCTACTAATATACAAAAGGATATATAAGATTATCAACATTGAATATTTTTTATAACTGTCATTGCATAATATGGATAGATATAAGGGGATTGATATATCAAAAAATATAGAAAACAAATGTTTAGCTTTAAAATGATAGATATTGAACATATAAAGTGTCATGTTACTTTCTTGAATGAAATTGGAAATTGTAGTATGAAAAAGCCTGTGATGGATATACAATTTCTAGAGGCACTATTAGAGAAAATATAGGTTCTAAAATTATGTCTCTATGAGAATGACCTTTTAATTTAGATGCATCACTTTCAATTCATACCAATTGATGTAATTGGAAATCTAAACAATAAGAGTCTTATTGATACTATTGGAATTACTTTATCTATCACTAATTAAGATGACATGTCCAATTGAGTCATAGGAAGAATCATGACATCACAAGACATGTCAACCTTCATTATTCATGTTACCTCACAAGGAGATATGTGTCAAAAGGAATGATTTCAACTTCAACAAATAAAAGTTTTGTCACTTGTGTAACCTAATTTTCTATAAGAAATCCACCCCCGTCTTTCAAACTTATATACAAAACACATATGTTTAAACTTGGTATTTATCCCACAAGGTCTCATGTCTATCTAAATCAAGCCCCTCATGTCTATCCAATATTATCATATTTTATGATGTGGCATCATATATATGCTAATAAGATATATATAAGGTCTCATGTCTATATCTAAATCAAGCCCCTCATATCTATCCCATAGTATGTTAAATTATCAGCATAGACTATATCATATGAAATGTTGTACAAGATTATCAACATTGAATATTTTTTTCACAAATGTGGAATAGATATTATAAACATAGAAATTGTGGTAAACAAAATTGAAACAATATATTTTTTGAAATGTAGATTATAAGACAACCATAAAAAAGCTATTGACATAGTCGTCAATGGGCCTGCCACTATAGCACCTTAATATGAAAAGTCAATGAAGGTTTAGTTCAAAATAATAAACAAGTTTAGTTCACATTTATAAAAAGATGTATCATAATGAAAATGGCATCTATAACTACAACCCAAATAAAACCACATATATAAGGCATTGCTTTATTTGGTCCCTCCCAAACTCAGTTGAATGCTCCAAGGAAAGAATCTGGAGATGTGTTCTCATCTCTTACTACTACATTTAGACTTGCCATAAATTGATTTGCATTTGCATTTTTTTAGTTGTGTGAAAATTACATTTGAAGGAATTAGTGGTGAAGAAGTATGGCCAAATGGAAATTGAGTGCAGCTAACTTGAGATGAGATGGGACTGAAACACACAGTTCCTACAAAAAATAGAGGGATGTTACAATTGGTTATATCTCAAAATTAACTATGGTTATCAGATAAGGGAGTTGCAAGACTGCGTAAGTGTCTATCTTGCATTAATGCTCTATGGGCAGCCTCTATCTCCCTTTCCTTCTTCTCTTGTTCTTTTTGTATCCTCTCTTGCTCCCTCTTCTACTCTTTTTCCTTTCTTTGCAAATGTTTTAGCTGCTCTATTTCCTTGCACTCAATTTTATTTTCAATTTTCATTTGTTCCTTTTTCTCCAAGGCCAGAATCCATGCTTCCTTTTTATCCTTAGTTTATTTCCTCTTTCTAATTTTCAATTCTTTCAATTCTTTTTTTCTTTGTTCTTTCTCCATTATGAGAGTCATGTAACTGTCACTAGTCAACAACTGAGACTACTGGCTCACCTGAAGAGCACCACCAGTAGAATTTCTCATTCTTCCAATCACTCTATGACTTGGCAGCTTAAAAAAGTTACTTATTCAAGAGCCACTTTCTGTTTGAATTGTTTCTTTGATTTGGGAGTCAACAAACTCCACCTTGTCTAGTGTAGCCTGACTTTCATTGTTGCAATCTACATAATAGTGCACTATTTATTCTGGAGGTGTGCGTGTTGGAGATGGGAATGTGGAATCCCCCATGTCTTCTTGTGTGTGCTAGCTATCCATGTCATCAAGTTGTTTCTCTGCACCTTCTTGCACTTGACTATCTATTGGAGTCTATAATGTTTGTGAAAGTTCATTTGTTGAAACATCAAGTCTTGAAAGACTAAGCATGTTCTACACTACAAAATCATTGTTGGTGTCAACAATGTCATATGTCTTGTTGGGAAACTAGTCATTTATGGGAGCATCAGAATTGAGGGGCCATATCCCCGTCCTTTTAAAGCCAACTTTTATGTTGGTTGGAGTCAAAGCTCTTCTCAATGCCTTGCTGCCTAACTCCACCAATTATGCCCTTCTGATATCAATATTGGGGAATTTAATGAGAAAATCTATTCATTCTAATTTGAAATATTGCTTGAATGGTGCAAACACACTAACATCCAAAGGTTGTAGCACATGAGAAGTATGAGCAGGTAGTGTAAGGAGGTCAATGCCTAACCCCCTTGCCCTTTGGATAGTTGACAATGCAATATGAATTCTATGGTCATCAAAAGTTAGCAAGTGCCTATTAGTAGGTGAGACACCCCTAGGAACTAACACACAAAAACGTTCTAGCCACTCATAGAAAATTTCCTTCTTCATCAAAGCACGCATTTGGGTTTCCATAGTTGTGCATGGTTCATAGTTCACAATGTAATTCTCTATCTTTGTATTTCCCTTGAACAGATAGAAACTAGGAATGGTTTGGTTAGATGTATTACCACAACATAGAGTTTTTATCCATTCTCTTATTTTTGGAATGATGTAGGAGACATTCCTACTACCTCAACAAGCCAAGACCCTCATAGTTCCATTTCTACCAGCTTGAAATCCCATTTCATTATAGTTCCAAATTTTGTTAGGATCATATTGGGTACTTTGATATGTTATTATTAGTGTTTTATAAAATTCAGCTACTTTATTGAGTCTAAGGTTTACCTCCTTATCTTTGTCAAGACCTTCAGCTGTGTGCAAGGTCAATTATGGATGGCGCCTCTTGAATCTAGTCCACCATGATTTTCTAGGTAGCCCCTCTGTGAAAGGGTTGGGTCTAGTCTGGCATATCTAAGCAACCTCTTGCTTGAGATTAATAATCTCAAGCCCGTGGCCAATATCTACCATATATGTAAACCACTTCACAATCAAACCCTCCTCTTCTATTAGTACTATTGGTGGACCCTTCTTTGAAGTAGAGCTCAGGCTGCCTAACCAATTGCTAAGTGTTGTAGCTTGGATTTCCCGCTTCTTCATACCAAGTCTCTTCGACATCCCATTCATTTCAATATCCTCCAGTTCCATGTCCATGTCCTCTAATGACCATTCCATTTCCTTTTATGCTCTTTCCCATCGGATTAGTGGTGCACCAACCTCCTGGACAACCTCAATAGGTTTCAGATTTGTATTTACTTCTACAACTGGTTGTTGCACATTGGGGACTATTACAATGTCTTTCCTTGTATGAGACGACGTCTTTACAGTCTTGGTTTTAGTTTTTGACCTCAATTTACCTTTAGATTGCACTTATAGATGTTAAAAAAGATGTTTGCAGTAGTTAAATAAAACAACAAATCAAACACATTTGAAGTCTTAGTGATGCATGAACAGTTTGCATTTATTTAATATGCATCTTTGCATTTTGAAATTCAATGCTCTGGTTTTTTAAGAATAGTTTGTAATGAAATTTTCCAAAGTTTATAATGAAATTGTCTTTGTTCTGCATGAATAGTATGTTTTTATTGTCTTTATTTTAGTTAGTTTTTATGAACAAATTGTGTAATATAGGGGGATTCACTACTCACGAGTTATCTTTGTTCAAAGAGCCTCATCAGGTGAATTGCCCTATATTGCCTCAATGGAAAAACAACGAGAGTTTTAGAATCTGAAAGAGCAGGTCACAAATATTTTCTGGACAAACTAACAATCTCTCAGCCAAAGGATGACAACACATAATACGAATGACATTGCGGCACGCTAACGTCTCATACAGACCAGAGAGTGAGTTTTATCATAGAAAATTCCCAAGCAACAACTCACAATCCAATTACTGAGAACTAACAAAATGTAGGAAAATGACAAGATGCGATAAAGTAACAAAAATTGATAGAAATAAAATAGGGTAAAGTAGAGAAGATAAGGAAGATAAAGGAAATACTTATGACTGTGCAGGTGATAAAGCTTCCAACTTGTGGGTGTCTTCAATACCTGCACACAATAGAGAGAGAGAAATTGTTGGGTGGCTGTATAGGGGCCTGCCTCAGTTAGACTTTGTTTTAGTGTTCCCACCTCCATGGATAGCTAGATAGATAGAGAGAAAAGTAGAAATGAAGTAAATAGCACTTAAAGCACTACAAAACAATGTTATGCTACTCAAGCAACTAATAGAGGAGAGGAGTGAAAGCTTACCACCTCCACCAAGAGCACTCAAGGCTACTTGGGGGAGAAAATGAGAGGAAATCAAGCCTCTACTGTAATGGTGTTTTGTTCCACACTTGCTCTACTGAAGTGGTAGAGTGTTGATTTTGTTGCTATGAAGTGTAAAGTGTTTGGAGAGCTAAGAGTGGGCTCAAGTAGAGCTAGAGAGTTAGAGAATGAACTCAATGCTTGGGAGAGGATGTGAAGAGGCTTGTGAATGAAGTGGAGAAGTTGTGAAGAAGATGGTAGAAGATGGAATAAGATCTAAAGAGATCTGAAGAGCTAAAATGCCTGCTCAAGGAGTGAATATGAAGAAAAGATGAAGAGAAATGGCCATATTCGGGTTGGTCAGCCAAGGAGGACGTTACAAATCAACCCCCAATGGGAAGTGTAATGCCTCTGTAGGCTCCAGACACAAGAATCTGTCAGGGACATAAGCACATAGCATGGACGTCTACGCATCACGTGGGCATCCCTGAAAGAAATGCCTCCATTGAAGCTCAAAATAGGTGCCAAGTGTGATGCAAGTAGTGGGATTAGATGGAATTAATCCTCTGAATTTTTTTTCTAAGGTGGATAAAAGAAAAAAGGGGAAGTGCACATAGGGTGAAAATTCACTCCTATACATTTTTCCCCCACATTAGCGAGCATGAATACTGATGAGTGCTTGATAAAGTAGATCAAGAAAGATTAAGGTTAGAAATGTATACCTGAACCATTGAGGAAGAAAATAATACATTAGACAAGAAGAACCTACACCAGATAGCAACACTAGAAGATAAAAAGCTAAAGAATTCAAGTCAACAAAGTAGAGAGACCTTGATGTAGAAGGTTGTTTCAGTATTATGCATCATCCCCTAATTACATAGAACTTTGAGATGAAGAGAGGAGAGGCATATACTTAGGATGAAGAATATGGAGATCTTCAATCCCTTATATACAAGAGAGAAGAGAGAGATAGCAGTGAACAAAGCACGTGATGAAAGAAAAACCCACTTCAAAGTAGAATTTGTTGCACAAAAGAGGTGATAAAAGTAAACCCTTCTCGAGGAGGAGAACTCGTATCACTAGAAAGCGTGTGGTGAAAGAAAAACCCACTTTAGAGTAGAACAAACACCACAAAAGAGGTGATAAAAGAAAACTCTGCTCGAGGAGGAAAACCCGTATTAGCCAATGCAAAGGAGCTCTACAGGTTCTCGGTCCTGTAGAGAGGTATCCCCCAAGATATCTCACATGGAGGAAACCCAAAAAAGAGGACTCTATAGAGTCAGGAAGCGATGACACGCCTACTCGCAAATAGAGCATGTCAAAAGCGATGTCATGTCTACCTGTGGATAGAGCATGCCAAAATTGGTAACACATCTACTTGCAGATAGAGCATGTCAAAATTGGTAACATGTCTACTTGCAAATAGAGAATTTCAAAAGCGATGACATGTCTACCAGTAGATAGAACATGTCAAAAGTGATGACACGTCTACCCATAGATAAAGCATGTCAAAAGTGGTGACATGTCTACCCATAGATAGAACATGTCAAAAGCGACAACACATCTACCTGTAGATACAGCGTGTCTAAAGTGGCAACATGTCTACCCATAGATAGAGCATGTCTAAAGTGGCGAAACATCTACCTGCAGATAGAGTGTGTCTAAAAGCAATCAGTCATGCAAACTATAAATTTTTTAAAGGGGTCCACTCAAGGGACATGCTATATGAAAAGTGAGGTCTAGTTAGGCTGCCGCCAAGCTAGATGTGAAAGAATCCAAAGGCTTTGAAAAGGGGTCCCTTGGGGATCCTTCAAAAGGAAGAGGGTTCCTCTCAATGGATGCTTTAGTTGAAAGACTTAGAGAGAGAGAGAGGGTCCTTAAGGACACACATCTCCAGAATAAGTTCTCATTTCCCCCAACATATAGGGGAGGAGAACCATGTAAAATACTTAGAACAAGATAGAGGTAAACCTTGATATCAATTTTCATACAAAGAAAAGGAAGGTACATTAACCAAATGAGAGTTTGATGGCACCTAAATCAAGAATTTATTGAATTTTTTCTTTCAAGGCCTTACATTCACTAGTGTAATGGCCAAGCACTTGATGGTATGTAGAGAAAGAATGTTTTTCTTTATCATGCTTATGAAATTTATTGTATGTGGTATAAGGAAGAGCGATCGAGCAGGCTTTTAGAAGCCGCAACAAGATATGCTCTTGCTCAGATAGAGAATGAGGAGCAGGAAGCAACCCTTTCTCTTGTGGAGAAAGGTTTGACTTCTCACAAGAAGAAGAAGGCACGAAGATAGAAGACAATGGACAAAGAATATTTTCACCAGAACGAGGTTGAGAAAAATTCTTGTCATTCAGACATGGATTCTGTTTAGATTGTTCATTCGAGCAACCAAGTCCCAAATTATGCTTAGGGGGTTTAAATTCTATAGCTACTTGAATTCCTTGTTCGTTATGCCCACAACCTTTACGATCATATCCATATTTAGAAAAAATATTAAAGTCGAGGCCATAACATGTTTGTAAATATTGAAAAGAAGGAGGATCCTCATAGAGAGCATTGTCCCAAAAATGGGGATCACACTCCTCTATGGGATCACCATCATCTTTATTAATAGGACTATTAGTATTATCCTCTTTAGCAAAAGCACAATCTTCTTCCTCAGAAGGAGGATCAACACCAAAAACATTACAATTTACATTCACCTTTTACTACGATACAAAAGAGTAACCATCTTCGATAACAAGTGTGAATGATGTTATCAGAAGGTCTAAGTGGATTGGGTCAACTTTATATTCCTGAATGAAGGAATTAGTAAAGTCTAAGGAACCCCAATCATCACCAAGACATGTGTTCCTTTTAGAAGAGGTAGATAGAGCACACTTAGGGATCCTTTCTTCAGAAGGATCTTCTTTAGGGACATTTATCTCAAGAGTGTACCCTTTGTAGTAGGTATTACTGGACTAAACATTGACAAAATAGAATACATTGAAGGAATAAGAGTAGGCACAACCGAAGCTCGACCAAGAGTTGCCATCTCACATAAGTTCACAACCTCAAGGTTAACCTTGACTGTGACTACTTTATTATTAGCAATGAATTTAAAAGATTTATGCAAGGTATATGGGATTATGCCCATAGCATGAATCCATGGTCTACCAAGAAGAAGGTTATAAGGTAACTCTTCTGACATAAAATATACAAGGGTAGGTACAGTAACGTTTAGGTCCAAGCTACAAAGATACTACTATTGTACCTAGAGCTTGTCACCCAACATTATTAAACCCACAAATGACAACTGAAGAGGCATTAAGATAAGATGAATCAATATTAATCTTAGGCAATAGATCAATGCTACATACATTGAGCACTGAACTAACATCAACAAGAGTACGTCTAATTCCAATTTTATTAATATTGACTATAATCATTAGATGATCTTCTTTCTTCTATACTTCCAGAGGTAGGAGCTCTTGTGGATAGAATGTGATATTCAGCAAATCCGTATGAATATACGCCATCAAAACATTAGCATCCGTTAGCCTAGTGGAAGAAGGAAAGAGGATCTTTTGCAAGGCTTCTTGAAGCATACCTTGATAAACTCAACCAGACTGAAGCAAGTCCCACAATGAGATCTTAGTTGGAGTAACCCGAGGTTACTCAACAAGATTGTAATCACTAGGTGCTCTAGTCATCGGTTTAGGAGCTTGAATAAGGCTTGGTTGTTTATTCATACTATCTTCATAAGTATGGGCTACCGCTCTATAAGAGGGAGCCTTAGGAATATTAGGAGAGTTACTATCAAATGGAAGACCACCAATAGAAAAAATATTCTTAAGAGAAGGACTAGCTGGAGTCACACAAATGACCATTCTCTTAGGCCTTTGCAGGGCAATAGAGATAGATTTTATTCAAAGAGTCATCACAGCTAGTAGAATAATTATTTGAGTACATATTCTCAACATCAATCCAAATAGGATCAAATGTGGAATAATTATTTGAAGGAATACTCTCGACATTGATTGAGGGAGAATTAGATGTGGAAGAAGGTTCACCATTCACTAATGCATCATCTCTAGAAGAGAATTCATTGGAATGGAAGAGAGATTCATCATCCACTAATGCATCATCCCTACAAGAGAGTGCATTGGAATGAGCTCGATAGGTTCATCATTCACGAATACATCTTCTCTAGAAGAGGGTGCATTGGAATGAAGGTTAGATTCGTCATTCACTAATGCAACGTCTCTAGAAGAGAGTGCATTGGAATGTAGAGAAGGTTCATCATTCAAAAATGCAACATCTCTAGAAGAGAGTGCATTGGAATGAAGGGTAGATCCATCATTCACAAATGCATCATCTCTTGGAGAGAGTGCATTAGAATGAATAGTAGTTAGAGTAACATTAAGAAAGGTATCAATAATTTCATCTTCTTGCAATAATATTTCCTCTAAAGAAAGAGGAATCTCATGGGAAGGATCAATGATACCAAGTGACATAGGAAAAGAAAAGTCACTGTCACATGCATTAAATGGAATATCATTAAAATTTTGAACAAAATTAGATATAGAACTAATAATAGAAGATATAAAATCCATTACAATTTTTTCAGTATTTTCTATGTTTTAGTAATTCATGTTTTCGGAGGTCTTTGGAGCAGAATTTAAGGTCGAAACTTGCGTCGATCACTAAAATTTGACTACCAAAGGCACTAGTATTTTAGGGACTAAACTGGTTCTCTAGGAGACCTTTCCAACGATGCAAATGGTTCTGAATTCTGAGCATCGAGTCAAAATTTATGACCCCATAAACTAGGGGTAAATAAGTTCCTATTTTTTTGAAGAATAGTGTTCTTCATGTCAGGTTCACCAAAATGTAATAAAGGGGGATTTGCTACTCACAAGTTCTCTTCGTTCAGAGAGCCTCACGGGGTGAACTTCCCTATACTACCTGAATGGAACAACAATGAGAGTTTTAGAATTTGAAAGAGTAGGTCACAAATATTTTCTAGACAAACTAACAAGCTCTCGACCAAAGGATGAAAATCCCAAATACAAACAACAACTTGGCATGTTGGCATCTCAAAGGCACGTTGGCATCTCATACAGACCAAAGAGTGATTTTATCATAGAAAATTCTTGAGCAACAACTAGCAATCTGATTACTAAGAGCTGACAAAATGTAGGAAAATGACAGGATGCAATAAAGTAATAAAAAGTGATAGAAATGAAATAGAGTAAAGTAGAGAAAATAAGGAAGAGAAAGGAAATAATTACGACCGTGCGAGTGATGAAGCTTCTAGCTTGTGGGTGTCTTCAATACCTGCACAAAAGAGAGAGAGAGAGAGAGAGAGAGAGAGAGAGAGAGAGAGAGAGAGAGAGAGAGAGAGAGAGAGAGAGAGAGAGAGAGAGAGAGAGAGAGAGAGCAAGAGGAATTGTTGGGTGGATGTATAGGGGCTTGCCTCATTCAGACCCAAATTTGGTGTTCCCACCTCCACGGACAACTAGATAGATAGAGAGAAAAGTAGAAATAAAGTAAAGAGCACTTAAAGCACTACAAAATAGTGTTATGGTACTCAACCAAGTAATAGAGGAGAGGAGTGAAAGCTTGCCACCTCCACCAAGAGCACTCAAGGCTACTTGGGGGAGAAAATGAGAGGAACTCAAGCCTCTGCTACAATGGTGTTTTGTTCCACACTTGGTCTACTGAAGTAGCAGAGTGTTGATGTTGTTGTTGTGAAGTGTAAAGTGTTTGGAGAGCTAAGAGAGGGCTCAGGGAGAGCTAGAGAGTTAGATTGTGAGCTCAATGTTTGGGAGAGGATGTGAAGAGGATTGTGAATGAAGTGGAGAAGTGGTGAGGAAGATGGTAGAAGATGGTAGAAGATCTAAAAAGATTTGAAGAGCTGAAATGCCCGTTCAAGGAGTGAATATGAAGAAAAGATGAAGAGAAACGACCATATTCCATTCAGTCAGCCAAGGAGAGCATTACAAATTGACCCCCAATGGGAAGTGTAACACCTATGCAAGCTCTAGACATGAGAATCTATTAGGGATGTAAGTGTGGCATGCAGACATCTGTGTGCCATGTGGGCATCCCCAAAAGAACTGCCTCCACCGATGCTCAAAACAGGTGCCAAGTGTGATGCAAGCAGTGGGCTTAGGTGGAATTAAGCCTTCAAACTTGATTTTCTTAGGTGGATAAAGGAAGAAAAGGGAATTGCACATAGGGTGCAAATTCATTCTTACATAGTTTTAATGCAATTGTCCAGAGTTTGTAATGAAACTGTCTTTATTGTGCATGAACAATATTTTTTTATTGTCTTTATTTTTCTTGTTTTTTTATGAATAGTTTGTAATGCAATTGATGACACTTTGTAATGAAATTGTCTTTAATGTGCATGAATAGTTTATTTTTATTCAATATATGCATGATATTAACTATTTATTCAATTTTATTATTTGAATTGTAATGGCTTAGAGCATATCTTTTTAGCGAGACATGAACAAACATTGGTTAAACATTGTCAAAAGGAAATACAATGGTATAGGCATAGTGAGGTAGAAAACCTCAACTGAAAGAGAAAGGGATATTTCTTGAGTGCAGAGCCGAACAATGAAACATGAAGATCCAAACATAAATATGTAAAACAAATTTCATAGTAACAATCATAAACATTTACATACATATATATATATATACATATATACATACATATATATACACATACATATGTGTGTATATATATATAAATATATGTGTATATATATATATGTATATATATATGTGTGTGTGTGTATATATATATATGTATATGTATATGTGTATATATATATGTATATATATGTAGATATATACATATATTTGTATACATATGGAAATATGTCTATGTATTATTCTGTTCTTCCATGCACAATATATAGTAAGAGAATAATATAATTGCATGGTAGAATATCTTCAAAAGGAAATCAAGAAAATCCATTTTCATATTTGGGAATAACAAACAAATATTAAGGGAAAATTGTAGAGTTAGTTTGTGCATTGTGAAAGAGAGGAATACAAGTGCATGGCAGAAAACCCTATAATTGTGAACCAATGAAACCATAAAAATGTTTGGTAGTAACAATGAAATAAAAATTTCATTTCTTAGACAAAACTTTTGTGAATGGAAGAAAAAAATAATATGAGTGCATGGCAGAATATCTCAAAAATGAAAACTTGGACCATATCATATATATGTATGGAAATATATAAGTATGGAAATGTGTCTATGTATTATTTTGTTCTTCCATGCACAATATGTATATGTATGCATGGAAACAAAAATACATATATAAGAACAAAATAATATAATTGCATGGAATAATAACTTTAGAATGATAAAAAGTGAGTCCATTTTTAAATTTGGGAATAACAAACAAATATTAAAGAAAAATTGCAGAATTAAAGTTTGTGCATTGTCAAAGAGAAAACCCTGTAATTTTGAACCAATGAAACCCTTTCCATGTTTGGTAGTAACATTGAAATGAAAAAATCATTTCGTAGACATAACTATTGTGCATGGAAGAACAAAATAATACATAAACATGCGAGAATATCTTGGAAAAGAAAAGCAGTCATACCATTTTTATATTTTAGAATAGCATGAGAATATTATAAGAAAATTGTAGAGTTAAAGTTTGTGGAAAGAGGAAGACACGAATGTAAGTGTAAGTGCATGGAAAAATCCCTCGAAATGATAAACATTAAAATCATACGAATATTTCCTAGTAAGAAGCAAATATATTGTATCCATTTATGTATTTTGGAATAACAAACAAATGTAAAAAGTAAATTGCAGATTTAAAGTTTGTGCAATGACAAACACACGAAAACAAGTGCATGGCTAAAAACTAGTCAAACCCTTTCCATATTTCATCAAACAAGTCTAATAGTAATGAAAAACCATTTTAAACTAGTCAAACCCAGTTCATATTTCGTGTAAGTAAGAAAATATGAAAAGAACAATAAACATTGTGCAATGAATAACACAAAATATTGAAATGCATAATGCAGGGTAAATTTCGTGCATGGACAAGTATAGAGGAAAGGAAAACCAGTGAAAGCATGAACTTGAATTGAAATGACTTGAAATTCATATAAAGTGTAAGTTGAAACCCCAGATATTGAGTTATAGGTCAATGTGAAAAAAATTGGCATCCCATACAAAATATTTGCATTCACAGGTAGCTAGAATTTGTAGTAGTAGAATACCTGTAGATTGTCTAGATGTTGCTACTGCTTCCTCTAGACTTTCTTCATATTTCTAGACCAAATTGTATAATTGATAATGAAAGTGGGATGTGCTAAATGGAAATTGCAAGAGATTGAGTAATGCATTTTTGAATTTGAAAATCTCCTTATATGTTCAATGTTGGTTTGGTGTGAATTCTTTAATTCCTATGCTTTTAATTACAAATTTGAAATCTTCATCGAATGCCTTCATTTGTTGAGTTTGTATGTATTAATGGAATACATTCCTTGTTTTCTTGGCAAGGTATTTTGGTGGCTTTAGCACCATTGTTTTGGTGGTTGTAGGTGGGGAAAAGAGGAGGAGGAACCATTAGTAGAGAGGTTTGATTTGACAGATGAGACACATATGAATGATTACTACATATCTGAGTGTTGTGTTGGCGGGAATGTGGGATGGGAGTTCGACTGGATTGGATTTGGTGATGGGACATTCTTGGGCCGTAATTCTACTTGTGGCATTCCAAGTGTCAGAAAGGTGGATGTGATGAAATGCAAGTGGTGACATTATAGGGGAGCTTAGGTTATACTAATTTTATATTTTGGGATTTTGTTTTAAATCAAGGGGCCCATAACAAGCAATATGGCTTGCATGTTTTTTGTGTCATATGTACTTTGAATACTCTCTGACATGTAAGACTGTGAATATCTATTTGTGTATGGGACAAATATTCTTTGATTATAATACAATTTTGACGGTACAGTGATACGTGTACCTTTGTTGACTTTGTGGGTGAAAACTAATTTACATTCTCATATTAATGTGGTCTACAATGGGACCCATGTGGGACTATTTCCATCCCCAAATGTATAGGCTTTCGCCGTACTTTGGGCCCCTTTCGCCTAATACTAGTGAATTTTTTCTTAGAATTTTTCTTGGGATTTTACCTTGTGTTAGGATATCAATATTGTGAGAATTTTGATACTTGTCACTTGGATATCAAACCTCCCAAAATTTGATACTAGTTTGCTGGGGTATTGAACTTCTAAAGAACTCAATGCTTAAATCTATTGGAAATCAAGCTTTTCAAGGACCCTAATATGAGGTATCGGGGTTCTATGGAACCCTATACCTATATGTTGAGTAGTAGGTTCCTTGGAACCTTAGTATCATGTTCTTAAAAAATTTGATACCCAAAAATTGGACATCAAAGTTCCATGGATTTTGAAAAAATTCTTTACATATCATACTTGGCCAAATCTTGACACTGTATTAGGGTCTAGGAAATAAAACTGATACATGATAAGAGGATAAGTGTTTGGGTATTTATATTTTCTAGTGGTGGCATCCTAGTTTTAGTTGAAGGGTGGTTTGTTAGAGAAAATTGGACAACATGATTCAATAGTTTTCGGGATCTTATAGCTCCTCCATTCCTTTTTTTAATGACAACCATGATGTTTCAAAATATTACTCTTGGGTAACAATTCCATGCACATTTATGTGTGTCAACTATATCATGACATGTTGATATCTCACTTTGAGCATGCAATTATATTATGTGGATTGCTTAATACCACTTTTGTATAAAAGAAACTTTGTTGGTCCATGTTTTGTTCATTAATATCCTAGTTTAAAAGATAGGATGATATATTTTTTATATGAATATTGTATGAGTTTTATTTAGGTTTCTAGTTTACTTTATCTTTTGCTAGGCCATCCTACTTAGACAAGAAACACTAGCTACTCTTTGGGAACACGTAGTCAAATCAAGCATCGTTATTTTTATGCCTATTCAAGAAGGTAGTAGGTAGCTCAAAATATATATAGAGAGGACGTCTTAAAAGATTAAAATCATTAAATAACCTAATTCCTCAAGTTTATTCAAAATATATTAACTAAGATCTATTCTCATGTGTAAAACCTAATGGTCTAGTTGTGAAAATATATAATTAGACATTAGCATATTTTATACAACTCAAATTTAGGCACAAAAAATCTAGGACACAATATGTGTGTGTGTGTGTGTGAAACTCAAAGGTGAGTGTTGTATGATGCAGATGATTGTGATATTAGGAATATCACTATAAATTTTTGTAAGGTTGGAAAATTATTGTAGAAGTGTATTCATCATGGAAGTAGGAATAATAGTGGTATAAGGAGTATGGAAAATAATGGAGGAAGTATATTAGGATGTTTGTGAGAGGTAATATCATGAATATACAAGGAGGAATCAAATTATAAAGTGGAGTGAAAAAGGATAAGGAGGTACAGTATGAGTTTCATAAGTATGGAGAACAATACTTATAGGTATATGTTTAGAAATGAGTGAAACACTAATGGAGTGAAAAGTAGATGGAGAATTGTACATAGGAATGAAAGAGGTAGGTGGTACACTAAGAATGAAAACATGAGAAATATAATTCATGGAAGGGGTGATGTTAGGAAAGGGATTGAAAGATTATGTAGAATGAGAGGGGAAAATATTAGAAGATGCCAACAAACTATCAATACCATGAACAATATTCATGCAATTTGGATCACACACTAATATATTTTTTAATATAATATTGAATTGTATATGACATTAGGAATGAATAATTGCATCAAAATTAGATTTTCTAGGAAGAGAAAGATCTTTCTTAGCTACATATGCATTATGGTCATAATCATGCATTCTTTATGGTCCTCTAAATCACTCTCAATATGAGCATAGAAAGTATCTCATTATCATAGGATTGTGTAGCCATATTAGGCTTTAGATGAGAACTCATTGGCTAAGGATGATTGAGACGTTAAGTATCCTATGATATAAAAAAATAGTATGGCTAAAAGAGGTAAAATATGAACTAATGTAAACCAATCATAGATTTTAAAGTAGAAAAATTAGTAATTTGATTAGATTAGAAAATGAAACTATAAAGGAAATGAGAGGGCGGGTAGATTGTAGGAATGGAACATGACATAATGATTCACAAACTATAGTAAAATAAATCTATGAAGCACAAATTATCAAACCCTAATATAATATCAAAATATTACTAAAACACTAAAAAAAATAGATCTAAAAAATTAATGAAACAATGCAAAACTAGAAGGCTAAACATTTAGAGGCATAAAAAATGTTGGGTTGACCAAAATGCAATTGAAAACACACTTACAAATTTGTTCTAGATTAATGAGTTGGAATTGGTATTAAAATAAATGTTAAATTAAAGTGAAATTTAAATAAATTAAATTTAAGGCTCAATAACTATTGATGCAAAAGTGGTGCACTAGATGTTAGGAATCAATTAAAAATTTCTTAGTAATTTTATCGGTGATTCAAATGAAGATCTCTAATTCCATAAATTGATTTCTCTTCACCTTAGCTGAATATCAAGAGTGTAGATTTGATCTATGGGTGTGTTTGTGTGTTAATGTGCACAAACAAGTCAATAGGAGGAGACCTAATGAAATTCACTCACCTCAATTTTTTATGTCTACTTGTTGTAAGGAAATGTAGTGTTTACAAACAACTTTGGGGAATTGATTGAATTGTGAGGGCAATGTTCTACAATATTAGAGCCCTAGCAAAACAACTTTATGACTCTAATTGAAAAGATTGAGGGAAGGCAGCAAGCATGTAATAGAATTATGAAGATGTGTTCTAATACAAATATTCTAATAATTTATCTATATTGCTATCATAAATGTTCAATGTTAAATTATTTCATAAGTCCAAGGTTGTCATAGATAATTGTCAAATGAGTGAATGAATGTCCTTAAATACAACAAATACACACACAAATCAATATAACATGCATTAGGTTAGTTTATAACAACTAGTGACAATCCTTGTAAGGAAAGAATTTGAAATTATAACTTTAAAATGAAGGATTCAAATCTATGTCCTTAGAAGAGGCCTAGCTTAAGTCCACAACCATGGATCTAATCGAAGATAATCAATGATATGCATAGATATAAAAAAAAAAAAACTTCAGAATCATTAATAAAAGCAATTAAAATATGAGATATCGTGAACTATTTTCTTACATAATTATACGAATTATACCACCAATAAACTAGTAATAAGATTTACTTGACAATAATCAAAACAGACCCAAAACATAAAAATACAAAGCATGGATGAATACATGACAGGAAAGTCATATTTAATAAATAGCCCACATCTCTATTTATGCCCGAGTGTCCTTCATTATAGCATCAAAAACCTATCATGAGGTCACCTGCATGTGAAGAGTAAGAGGCGGGCAAAGGGACTGGGATTTGATTCCGCGTCCCAAGGGGACAACTGTTGGTTGAAATACCATGATCTCTGACAGCTAAACTAAAGTTCAAATGTGCCCTTAATTGCATGGCTCGACAGTCAATGTTGTCATCTTTGCTATTGTAAGAGACACCTTAAATAAACATAAATATGGTCATAGAAACTATTCAAAGAAAGCAGCTTTGCATATAACCATGGTAGATTAAGGAATCCCGTGATATAACGGTGGATTGGATTGTCTGGTCTTCAATACAAGGGAATTCAGCCCAGTCTTTCAACATAAACTCACCAAAAGCCCACGAAAATCTATCAAAAACGCCCAATTTGGACATGAAATGTTTAGGTTTCAGAAATGGCAGGCAAAAATAGGTTTAGGCTGACGAAATGATAGTTATGCGATAGAGAAGATAAGGGAAGTTATGCTCAATGAATTTTGTGAATGAATGCGACGCAATGTTCAAGTCAGCTATGTTCAATGTACTGGCCGTTTATTTTGGGCTGGATTTGATGTAACCAGCTCGTACATCGAGCATGAAAGGGAAAGGAGAACCCAGCAGTATCCTATATTTTGCTTAATCAGATATTCAATAACTTGATGTAAGCACATACTACTATGCCCTTAAAGCGGAAACAAACATAGTTGATTTCTCATCTCATTAATTCTTAGAGGAAAGGTAATGTAGTTTATAGATCTAAATAAATTTCAGCAGCATAATGGCATATAAATTAACATTTTAAGAACATGAAAAGAAGAAGAATAGAAGAAAGATAGACATAAGAGAAAAGACACCAATATATGTGGCGAACCTTTGGGGTAAAAAACCCCACTCCAAAGCATCGAACCAATGTATTAACATGGAGATTTACATCTTGCGCCCTGGAAGAAAAATTGAATGCATAGCCCTGCATAAAACTATCCTCACAAACTTGAATTCAAATACAAGAAACCACCAAAATAGAAACTCAAAACCATGAGTTACAACACCTAGTCATGGAAAATCAAATCCACCGTAATATAGAAAGATACTGAAATCATAACCAACTCTCCAAATATAGCACTCCATTTTTGGCCCCTAAAAATCATGCTTTCACAATCTCATAAAATCTTGCTTTTCAAGTTTCCAATTGTAATTTCCTTTCTCAAGCTCTTTCCATTTTAGCAACTCTTACACACATTAAAAGTTGTCATTGTTGCATTTAGCAACTTCCATTACACTAAGTGATAAAAATTAAATTGCCAAAATACAAATAAATAAATATTTCAAATATTAGAACTTGCAAGGTGTATGGCACACCTAATCCTAATAGAGCACAACATCACTGTCATTTACCTTAAGCAAATTAATAGCATTTCAAAAGTTTTGACTTCAACTAAAAATTCTTAGGATTGCAAAAATCCTCATTATTTCGAATACCATTAATTTTCAATATTTTAATTAAGATTTTATTCTCCATCATCAAATAATAAGTTAAAACAAATTGTTACCTAATATAAATGTTTTAATGAATATTATCTATATTATCATTTATGAAATAATGTTACACATTTTTAAAAAAGTGGACGGAAATAGTCACACTCTTAAAGTCCAAACAAAGCTACAGCTTGAAAAAAAAACATCATAACAATAAACCACTAAGTGATCATAGCAAGAGTAGATGGGGGAGGATGTGGGTCCTAGTCATTTTATTTATCCCATACATTAGGGTTTTTGAAGTGTCCATGGGAGGGTGACACCCATCATTACCATCTTTAACATTATCATCTTATTTATTTTTAGGAGTAGTACAAACAAGATAAATAGGAAGAACCAATTGATGAAAATTGTTAGCATATGGCCAAACTATATTGGGACCACCAATTGGTAGTGGAGAAGTGGAGCGGTAGCTAAGAGGTCTAAGAATGAGTATCTCACCTACCACAATCTAATTGGTTGCATCCTTGATGACACACAAGGTAGAGATTAACTTCTACTAGAAGTGAAATTTAAAGGAACCTTGCTAACAAGACAAGGGGAATTACCCCAATGATCCAACAAATCCTATCAATGAGAAACCTCAAGTACAACTTTATTTTCTTGCAATTAAATCTATATAAACATATTTGAAGACATCATATCTTTAGTGTAATGTAAAAACTATGATAAATAGAACAACTAGAGAAAATAGAAAAAATAAATCTTTCTAGATGTTAAAAGAATCATCATTGTAAAAGAATGCCAAATATAAGTGTATTTGAATGGGATCCTAGGCCAATACCTTAATAAAATTATATGCCCAGAGAAAGGATTAGTCTTAAAAGGATTGAAGAAATCATGAATCCAAATTAAAGCAACATATAGAATCCTCAACTGGGATAACTTGGAGCCACTAGGAGGCTCTTAAAAACCAATACAGTAGGAAAAATGAGCAAGCTTTAGCTCAAGAATAGTTGACCAAATGGTGCTCAATTTACATTGCCGAATTGATAATGGAGATTGCAAGAGCCATCTTTGGTTCAAAGAAAGAAACCTACATAAATGATGTGAAAGCCAAGATTAGCCTTTATGAGGCCTATAATTTTAAAATTCTATATCAAAATAGCATTTTCAATTGTTCCACCAAGGTTTGCAAGACCAAAATCCAATTTTATTAACCATTTTAATTTAGGGATAACTTCAATAAAAAAACAAATGAAAGGTTTTTGAACCCCCTTTTAAAAAACCTCAAAGTGTAGAACATAGCCTAATCTTAGCAAGAGGAATATTTTGACACTAAAAAATAGTAGACCACCACAAGGTTAGCTAATTGATGGATAGACCATAATGAAAACCATGGCCATTTAAAAGAAACCAAGGCTTCATAGTTTCCCAATATCACCAAAATATTTCATCATTAAACTCCCTTCTATTTGAACACACTTTTTCATTATAAGGAGGGTGTGAAGACCAATCCCCTTCTAGGTTGGTCTTCAAGTAGGGTGACCAAAATAAGTACAATACTAAACTAATTTTGGGAAGCCTCACTACCTTGTAGGGTATGAATGATCCATTTGGAACATAAGTCTAAACCTTGACAATAAGTGGAAATTAATCCTAGACCACCTAAATCATGAGGGAGACAATAGTACTCCCAAGTCACTCTATTAAAACCTGTATGATTCTTGAAGGAGACACAAAGATAATCTCTTAGAATCATTTCTAGAGTCAAATAAGAGGCTTTACAAGAAACCCAAGAAGAAGAAGAATAAACATGAATGGTTACAATAATCTTATAATAGATATGAAACTTCCTTGTCAAATTTCATCTTCATATTAATTCTACAAAAGATAAATTTTTATAGAGTAGTTAGGGAACCTTGAAAGGAAATATGAATTCCTAAAAAATGAATATTTCTCTGTGGTTATAATTTATTTCCACCCATAGCAATTGAGCTATGGAGGCTTAGTTAGGAACACATACGTATAAACTTATTTTTTTATCCATTGAATATCTAAATATAAGCTCAGTAGAATATATGTAAGTATAGATATCTTGGCCAACATTATTTTCCTCTTCTAGCAAATTGAGAAAAAAAATCACCAAATGACCATTAAAAAGTTAAGCTAAGAAATTAGGTAAAGAAATACCTTCAACTAACCCATAAGAAATGGAATGATTCAAAAGATATCCAAAGCCTTCAATTGAAAAAACATATAATGTTGGAAGTGAAGGTCATCTTGAGTGAGTAGACCTAAAAATTCCAAAACCATTGGATTTCTCACTATTTCTAGTTAGGTAGGGTAAATTATCTACAAAGAGTGTATAGACCAATTGAATGAATTAACAACTAAATTATATAGCCTAAATAATTGTGATGACAAAAGTTCACTCAATGTAGTCACAATCTTTAGCATTTTTTTTTGATGAAAATTTTATGATGTTGGGGTGATTGGACCTATTTGATCTCTTACCAAACACCAATTATACTATATCTTAAACATGAACTTAATAAAATTGTGTTTATTGGGCCAATAATATGAGGAAGAAGATGGTATAAGTTATTTTTGAAGGATTCAACAAAGATTTTATAGGGAACATTGTTAGAGTTACTCAATGACTCAAGCACTAAGGATTACCTACAAACCTAAAATTTCCTTCCACAAGAGAGAAAATCAAGAGCATAAAGTTGTAGTAATGGATAAAAAGTATACTATATATCAAATGTGATCCTTTGTAATTCCTGCAATACAATAAGTACATATGAGACCTTTATTATATAGGCAAGGTGGAGAGATAGGAAAAATTAGGATGATGATTGTAGCATAATAAATTGTTGAGCATGACAATTTCAAATTGTTTCACTCCCCCTTATGTGCTTGAACCAACTTATACTTATTGTTTTCTCATTTTATTATCTTTTTCAGAAAATCAATATAAGATTGGGAATTAAAATTAATTAATTATTTAGTGACAATTTAAACTTAAAAAAATTAGCCTGGTCAAGTGTACCCTTCCCCTTGCTCACCCTATTTTGGCCCAACTTTTAATTTTTGATTATTACCATTAATATGTTTGCAAAATTAAATTTAGTTGAGGGCACCCACACCCTAGACTAGTCAGTTTGAGCTCATATTTGAATATAAAGTACCTCTATCTTCACCCTCTAATTTTTTGTTTTCAATTTTTGGTAGGCAAATTTTTTTTATTATTTTGAATTTGCATCTGTTTTCTATAGTTACATAGTTGACCTAGTTTACACTTTCAAAATCACACACATCACATTAATTATTATCAATTCAACTCATAATCAACCCAAAGGGGAAAAAAACCATGAACAACCATTTTGGCTTCTCCTTGAGGATAGTAGACAAGTTGTCTTTTATGATCATTTTTGTGTCCCCCCAACGTTGTAGGTTGAAAAGTGTCATTTAGAACCTAGATCCATTTTTTCTACATCACATTTTGGTCAACCTGATGTATCTTACAATTGCAAGCTTCTTATTTACATGTTTATTTCTCTAAAATCAAAGTGAAATCTTAGGCTATTTGAAGGTATAATTTGGGTATGTGCAGGATCATCATGGAAAAAACAGGTGCTTAAGTGGAGAAAAATTTAGAAAATCAAAGTTAGGAAACTTGACATAAACATTTGAATAAGTCATCTACATTATTTCAAAAATATGTAAGAATAGAATCTGTAGCAAATTGAATGTAGTTTCTAAACTACTAGGGTTTTAAAAAAAAAAAATCTATTTGGTGAAAATTTGAAATTTCAATGCAGTAGTACTTAAATTTCAAGGGAAAAATAAGAAGTAGGTGTCTTTCTAACCACCTAACCACAATAAAATGATAATATTTTTTATAATATTTTAGATATAAGTAGAGAACTCATGTCCAAATGTGATGCATATTTTTTGTAATTTGTTTCCAAGTAAATAATTAATTATGATTTTTTATTACGAATTTTAAAAAATTAAAAAACTTCATGTCGACCACCTTAACTTGCTCAAAACTTCATGAAATTCATTTTTGTAATCCTATAGTATGCAAAGCATAGAATGTGATGCATTTTTGGATTCAAAAATGTGATACCATTTGAAATCTATAGATGTTTTTCAAGAGCCTATCCATTAGAATTTAGTCATAATTAAAATAGAAATGAATAATATTTTTTTATTAAATTCAAAGTAAAGAAGCATAATTTATATTTGTGGAAATTAAAATTTCCTTTAAAAACCATTTTCGTTTCATCCAATTTTGGGTAAAAAAATGAAATCGCCACATACCCTACACATACCCATCCCATGTCACTTTTTGGCCCATCATGATCCCTGACATACCCATTTCTCAAAGTGCATTTCATATTATACATTGAAATGTAAAGGTTTGCATCTCATCATTCCTTTCCTAATCTTTAAAAGTGTAATATTTCATTTTTTCAGAGATAAATTTTGCTAGAGTTCTATCATTTTACATTCTAGAAATTGTCATTTATCAAGTAATTGGAACTTATTTCCCTCATTCTATTTCTTTAAAACATAAAAATTCATGCATGGACATGCCTCATATAAAAGAATTAGTTTTTCTTGCATTTCCATAATTCTCTTAGATCTCAAACCTAAACTTGTACAATCTCATATCCTAAGACACTATATTACATTTCTAGATATTTAAAATTTCATAAATTTACATCTCTAGTCTAGGATTCCCTTGCCCTTGTATTGTTAATTTCAATCTAAATTTCAATCATATTTTTTTCTAACTATTACCAAGAAGTCTAAGGGATACATACCTGAGTTTTGTTCCCAAAAGATCTCTGCTAGTTGTAGTTTGAAACCCTAGAGTATGTCCTATTGAGGTGACACAAGAAGCTATTCTAAATCCAATATTAGTTGTAAATTAGAATAAAATGGCATACACACAAAAGATATATCCAAATTTATATTTTTTTATATTCATTAGATCAATAATCATACATTACATTCCTTATATCTCTATTATAGTCACTCTTCTATACTATAATATGCTATCTTCTATTTTTTTTCTATTATCATCTCTTCTTCTAGTGAGTATATCTTTCTACATACTTATATTTACAATATGGGACATGGCCCTTAGGTAACTTGTAAAGGAGGGGATTGAATACCCTTGAGACTTAGGACAAAGAGAATATTTAAGGAGAAAATAGCCCTTAGTTACCTGAAGGAACAAAGCTTAGGTGACAAGGTAGAAAATAAAGAGTATTTACACAACTTAGTTCAATGGAAGCTAAACTATTAAGGACAAGACTGATGAAACTATTGACTTAATAGAAATTGATAGTAAAATTACAACCTATAGATTATGAAAACATAAACCTTAAAACTCATAGATTTTTCCCCCAGGAGGATTAAGCCTTAGCCATGGATGACAACATACTACATGTTGGGAAAATGTGTCTCAACCTTGCAATTACATAAGGTAATGATGATACATAAGTGATGGGAGGGGTGCGTGGTATCCCCACCTCCACGAGGGGTCTAGGGGATCATCCCCTTGATGGGGGGTTTGAGGGTTGTGTGCCTTGGTGGGGCTTGGGGTCAATACTGTTGAAAGCTAAAGTTTATGTATATTTTATTATTGTAAATCTAGACAATTCATCATCAGGCCTGAGATCTGACAGCTGATATTTTGGTGGATTGAATTTCCTTAGAAGGAAGCCCTATTTTATAAGGGTGTTGTATTATAGTTGTGTATTGCAATGTATTTTGAGAGTTTGATAGTGGTCATGTTGTCTCTGGATCTCTGGTTGGTGATACTCCTATGAGAAGCTTGCTTTGCAAGTATATTGTAATCTTTTTGATTTATGAATAATATATTGGATGAATTTTGGAGTGTGGGTTTTTCTCTCGAAAGGGTTTTCCCCATGTAAATCATTGTGTTGTGGTATGCATGATATTTAAGCTTATTTATGTTTAAGTTTTTATAACTGTTGAAAATATCTATAAATTTTTTCATTATCCTTCTCTCAAGATTAGTGTAGGAAGTTGTTTTGCTACCTTAGCTTCATTAGATTATAGGGATGTCTACTCCTTGTGTTGTTGTCCCTATTAAAACAAAGAGTAAACCTTAATTTTGCAACAGTCAACTCTTCAAGCCTGTACATTTGCACAAAAATAAGGGAGAAGAAAATGTTATGGCTATTTTGGGGCTTGCCTCAATCAAACACCCGATTTGGTGTTTACACCTTCACAAACATGCAAATAGATAGAGATAGACAAAATGACATGAAATTTAAATATGTGTAATAGAAACAAACCCCATTGTGAAGGAGAGCCCCTATCATAAACGCAATAGATGAGATAAAAAAATGATGGTAAATAAAAAAGAAACATAGACAAGAGAGTTTTATAAACAACATTTGGTTCCCCTCTTGGTTTGATAGACATGATGTTTTTGTTGGAAAAACAATGATAGACAACTAAGAGGGGGGGTGAATCAGTTGTCACAAAATGATAAAATTCTCAAACTTTACTAAGGAATACTGACAAAGACCACAAGATGATCAAATCTATACACGAACCTCTGAAACTTCCGATAGATGATCTAGATGCACTCAAAAAAAAACCCTTTAATCTATAGTAGCTGAAATTCAATGTACAAAACAAGATGCCTTCATGACTTGCACGGTTCCACCAGGAACTTGGAACACTTTCTTTTACAATTTTCTCAATATCCTCGACATATACAACCTCTAATAGACCAAATGCTAATAGTTTTGACATCAATGACAACCACATATCAGCAACACATCCACAAATTCTAACAATCTCCCCCTTTGGCATTGATGGAAACACGTGATGTGAAAAATACCATTAACCCAACACACTTGCTTTCCCTTTGGTTCTGACTCTCAGAACTCCTCAATTGCTCTTTGACCCTTAAAAGTATTTTTCATATTGCACTTCTCCCCATTTGACATCAATGACAAAGAAAACCATACACGCTCTGAACCACATATCTACACATCATTCTTGCCCACGAGGAGGCGACCATGAAAGACATCAATGCGGATGAGAATATAGCAATGTAGCTCAGCAGTTGATGCAAAGTAAATGCATCTCTTAGTTCTTATTAGGAGGGGTGATTACCCCTAGCATTCCTATGAGATACTCAAAAGTATCCTTCAACAATGTCTTAGTAAAGATGTTTGCAATCTGCTCTTTGGTAGGCACGTACTCCAATCTCAATTCTTTCTCATTCAATTTCTCCCTTAAGAAGTGAAACTTGATTGATATATGTTTAGTCTTAGAGTGAAGTACCATATTATTTGAAATATTTATTGCACTTGAATTGTCACAGTGGCAATAGTATCTTCGTATACTACCATGATATCTTTCAACATTTGTTTCATCATATTACTTGATTACAATTGTTTACAACAACAATATATTTTGCTTAGGTAGTAGATAGAGAAATGGAATTCTGCTTCTTGCTCAACCAAGATACCAACTTCTTCCCTAGGAAGAAAGCACCACCACTAGTACTTTTCCTATCATCTATGTCTGCAGCCCAATCCATATCAGTATATGCACTCAAAGTGAGATCATCATCCTTTGTATACCAAAGTCCAAAGTCAATTGTTCCTTTTAGATATTTGAAGATTCTCTTGATAATAGTCACATGTGATTCTTTTGGATCAACCTAAAATCTAGCAACCATACATACAAAATTGATAATATCTAGTCCAGTCTGGGTTAAATAGAGCAATCATTGACTGTATCTAGATTGATTCACCTTAGGAGAATCATCATTCTATATTGGATACATTAGGTCACACCATAGGAGTACCAGCAGGGCTATGAATCTTTCCATCCCTAGGAGATTTCTTCGATTGGCTCTCTCACATGTAATTTTGAATTTGAATGTAAAACTTCCATTGTGTAACTAGATGCCTTAATCCTAGAAAGAACTTGAAAATATATAAAATGCATGTCCAAATTAAAAGTATTTAATCTCATCAATAAACTTCACTTTTAAGATTTTCATCTCCTCCAAAAATGATGTCATCAACAAAGACTTCTATAATTAACTCTTTATCATGATCCAAATTGAAATATAAGTTGTTATCAACAGTACCTTTAATGAATCCAAGCTTTAGTAAGTATTTGTCAAATATAGCATACTAGGCTCTAGGGGCTTGGTTAAGTCCATATAAAGCTTTCTTTAGGTGGGAAACCATATCTTCATTGTTAGTTAGTTGAAATCCATCTAGTTGTTCAATGTATACTTCTTCTTCTAGTTCTCCATTTAGAGATCTCGAATTCACTTCCATCGATAGACTTTATAATCCTTGTATGCTTGGCATACACCAAAATTAATCCCTAGAAGCTTTGATTAAACATGAGGGGAAAAGATTCTTCAAAATCAACACCTTCCATCTGAGAATACCCTTTTTGCATACCAGTAAAATGGTAGAGAGCTTCACTATGAAGAGAGATAGAAATTGATGTGAAGAGAAATGAGTGAATGAGAGAGCAGAATGAATAAGATAAGAGTGAAAAAGGTGTTTTGGTAGGTTGGAGGGTGGGAAGATCAAAATTACATATGCATTCCCTACTATAATGAAATCACGTCATAGGCAAGGGACATGGAATAATCACTTATTAAATTTTAAAATTTAGGGATGCTTGGCATGTCATGTAGGCGTCCACCATTACTTCAGAGTGTCTGCTCAAAGGTACTTTGTAAGAATTGAGTATCCAAGCTACTAATGAGTAAATTTTGTTGTCCCTTATGAAGTTGGAATCATAAAATTTTGACTCAAATGTTTTTTTCTTTAATACGAAAGGTTGGCATAAATGCAATGGGTTAGATATGCAAGTGTGAAATTTCTATGGGGTGAAATTTTATGACCCTACATTTTCCCCCCACTTTAGTGAGCTAAATTTTTAGAGAACAAATAGGTGCACTAAAGTAGTTGAGAAGACATAATTGTAAGAATTAAAATTTTAAAATTTCTATATATTTTTCTAAAAGGATAATGTAGAGGCCACAAAGGTTGAGTAGGTGGATACTAAAAATGCCCCTAGTGTTGGAGCTCAATGAAAAACTACAAAACTTGATGTGAAGTTATGTTTTGTAAAACAAAAAATTGGGTTTTTTTAAAAATAAAAACAAGCTACCATGGTGAGAAGAATGCTTAGGAAAATTTTGGAGAATTAGAAGAAAAATTTGATGAAGATGTGAGTATATTCCCCTCATATTTTTCCCTTAGTTAGGTGGGGTAAAAATAAGAAGGATGGATGGAACATTTTTACCACAAAAAATGGGTGAAAATGAGTCAATATATGTCTGGGTGGGCCCATGGGAGGTTTCACTTTCACTATTCATTGTGAGGACTTTGTTTCCTTTTCAAGACAGCTATCAAAAGAACACATCACATATGAGACTCCATACTTCTATGGATCAACCAAAAATGTGTCACTATGGCGAGGGACAACCCACCTAATGAGGTACCTGCATAAAAATTTCCACCTAAATTTTAATTTTAATTTATTGATTAGCTTTTTAGTTCTCCTAAGAAGTGCATGCATCCAAATAGCATGAAATGTCAACATCCTTTAGTTGCTCTGGCTTACCATCGATGTGTCAACATCCATAAATCATGTTGGCCCCCTACTAACATGTCAGTGTCCTTTGGCCACACTAGTGTCTAGTTGACATGCTATCATAAGTGGCTATTCGACTTCAAATCCTAGCATACTACACAAATGTTTGCACAATGCATTATAGTCTTAGATGAAGACTAAGTAAAATTTTATAAGGATTTTCTTGATAATGTAGAGTTAAAATATTTTTATGATGTAGATTGTTTTGACTCAATAATTTATGTTTTTGCAAGAGTGGCTTGAGATCCAAGAGCATAGAAATAGGGCTATTGTAACATTGCTAAATGGTTATTGAAGTGAAATTGGCATTGATGACTACATGATTCAAAATAGGGCAGGCTCTGGTGGGTTTAGGAGATTATAGAGATCTTCTTTCACACACCCATGCTCATGGCATTAATGGACCAATGGGATACAAATACATCTACATTCCATCTCCATATTGGGGACATGATGGTGATTCTAGAGGATGTATACCACATCTTATGCCTATCCATCCATGGGGAGCATGTGGCATAAAAGGAGGGTAGGAAAACTTAGGATGCCTATGTTGTACAACAATACTACCTCAAATGCGTCATCTTGGGGGAGACATTTGGGTATATCTACATGCATTTTCTAGAGTAGAGGTGAGTGGAAATGCCACTGGTGCGATGAGTGCTAATCATAATCATTTCCTTACAGGTTGTGTTGCATTGATGAGACTCACATCTTCACAAGGGCCTCATTTATTTCATCTAGGCCATGGAGGAGAGGGAGATAGTAAACACTTGGGTTTAGAGAATTCTTGCACATCTCTATCATGACCTCAAGTGATACATCCACTATGAGTATCTTATCCTTACCGTCTACATGTTACTTTAGGTGTAGATGTTCAAGCACATCTTGTGTATGATGCTAACCAAGTATCCCCTAGGCCTACCACATAAGATGTGAGCACATGTGTATCCCTTAATATGTAATTGGTGGTATGGTGATTTGTAATTTTGGTGGTAGTGCATTGATACACTAAGGGAATTGGACATTTGATGGTTCTCATATAAATTTATGTGGACCTAACCATCCGACATGAGGTAACCATGTAGGATTTAGCACATTCAGCTCCTAACTAGGGAATCTGATCACATTATATTCCCATATTACTAGAACTGGGTTTCCCATTCATTCACATAGTTGTAGACATTCCTCTTGGCAACTCTTATGTATATAGGTCACACATGAGCACAACACGAGTAGGAGATTGACCCCATCCCATCACCATACATGTTGCACTCAATGAAAATGATGGTTTAGATGATGAGGACCATCCCAAGGCCCTTGTGATGGATGATGTCAACATCATATTTGGCTTTGTCAACTAGTGGTCGATAGCAGGTCATGCCCCAATTTTCCTATCAAGCACCTCCATGAGTGATGATGGTGCTCAGGGGTTAGGAGGTGAGGGTCCTAGGAGCATCAAGGAGGGAAATGAGGTGGACATAGTTGGAGTACAATAGTTCTCTAGGTGGTGGTGATGAGTGGCATCACTAGTGTGCATACAACTTGTCTCATCAACATCACCTATAGTGCAGATAGTTGTGCCTCTATCAACACTAGCAATAGGGCTAAGCATCATGTCTAATAGTGGTGCTCCACTCTCAGACCTACACTAGTAGGATAGGTACCTAGGTACAAGTATGGTCCATGTTATATAATTTTAGTTACTTTAATTTTATTTTCTTTCTTTCATATATATATGCATGATATGGTATTGACATCATCCACTTTCTCTATGGTTGTAGTGTTCACAGAGTAGTGGCTTGATTTATTTAGGTAGTGTATATTATAGGTGGTTCAAGCCATCCAAATCCAAGGGTCGGTCCTTGAAGCCTATAAGAAACATACAATAGGGTGCTATGCCTAATTATTCAATCCTTTAGTGCATATTAGTATGACCTATGAGAAGACATAGGTGGAGGTAGTCTAGTAAGCTGGTAAACTAACCACAATGATAAGTCAATGAGATTAGTAGGTGATGGAGCTCCTTATTGCACTATCTAAGCAACATTAGGTTGTGACATTGGTAGAGAGTGTCGATATGGAATGTGGTTCCTTTTAAATCTAGGTTGATGACCTTGGTAGGAAGGTAACGGAAAGGAAGACAACACCCATTGATCTTTAGGTATATAAAATTAGAGAGGGGATATGACATGCTTGAGAGTGGGAGGCTTCACTTTAGGAGTGTGTCATGTAGCTATGAGAGAATGTGGCCAAACTTTGGGGAGATATCAAAGGACTAAGATCACATAGAATTTCCATGTTGCAATCACATCAATCACACTCCAAGATCCTCTTCTACCACAACTAGTGCTAGAGGGCTCAAGGAGCAATGGACCCAGAGGCTAAAAGCCAAATTTTATATAGCATATCATTTTTGATGTATAGATTCATATATAGATATATAGACACCACATTTTAACATAGTGGTGTGATACATGTACATGAAATTTTTGATATATATATATATATATGAGATTTTTGACTGTCATCATGGTGTTCTTTGTGTTTAAACTTCTATTTCATGTATTATTACATATGTCATTGATATATTTTTATGGATGTATGTTTAGATTAGATGCTATCATGATTTAATAAACACATTTTGGATGTATAATTAATTAAATAAAATGATGATCTAATGCTATACCAAAAGATATAATCAAACACAATGTATAGATACATAACATAATAATAAAACAAATTTATATATTTTTCCTAATTAAATAAATTAATTACATACACATGTTCACATCATAACCCAAACCAAAAAGATAATGTGTTAATGAAGAAATATCATAGCAAAATGAACTATGATCCATAGAGAGAAATGAGTGTCACATGCATTCCACATTATAGACCTTATTCATAGTATCGACGAAGATGAATTGCATTGACAAGTTATTTTAGAGGCATACCATCCATAGATGATAATACATATGCACCATAACCATAAAAAAGGATGATTATGTAAGGAACTAACCAATTAGGTATGAATATCCTATTTTGATTAGGTGGCTCATTTATATTCCTTTGATTCTCATAGAGAATGAGATCATCTACCTTAAATATATGAGAAAGAACACTTTGATTATAAATTTTAGAAATGGATCTTTGATAAGCTTGGAGATGTTCAAAGGCCTATAATTGACACTCATCAAGAAACTCAAGATGTTTTATACATTCAGCATGGTAAGTGTCATCATTAATTACCCCTTTAAGGGGAACTCACAAAGACAAAATTTCCAAATCTAAAGGTATGATAGCCTTGGTGTAATGAAATAACTTGCACAATAATAATATAATATGAAATATGTTGCAAATATTTGATAATAATATGCCACTTTTTATGAAATATATTAATATCTAGATGTGGGTGTGCATTTGGCTTGCTGCTAGGTTTTTTTCTGTAGAAACCCATGTGTTCTTTTGTGAATGGTGAAATGGTGGACTTGTGGTATCTTTTTGTGACTCTTCTCTTCGTCCACAATTTTCTTCTGGTGTAGTTTATACTGAAGGATGCTATAGTTACATGCTTGACTATTTTACTAGCTTTCTCCTTTGGGCCTATGGAGGTGGTCCTCCCTCTGCTACTCTTATTGAGGTGGGTAGCTCTCTTATGGAGGTGGAGGTGGAGGGTGTTGGTGATTTTTGGCTATGGTGGTCATGCTGCTTGTAGCATCCTCTGTAATAAAGGGGAGCTCTTTCCTTTAGAGGTGGTCTTGGAGTTAGTTTCCTACAACTAGAGTACTTCGAAGGAGTTGTTGATGTTGGAGCTATCCTTGGATGAGTTGGGCTCTTTGGATTTACATGTTTTGCTATAGGCTAGGTGGTCTTCTAAGCTTCTCTCTATGTTCTAGTAGGCTGAGTTGATTAGGCGTTGGATGGAATCCTACTCCATTAATCTTTTTTTCCTTCTTGGCTCTATGGTGTTTTCCATGGGCAGTTGGTTTGCTAATGCCTAGATGATGTAGGTAGTGTTTTTGTATCTCTATGGGTTTCTGATCCCAAGAAAAATCAAGTGGTTAATGTTGTTTTTGATTAGGGGGTTGATGGTGTTTTACACCATTGTGCAGATTATATTTCTTGGCTCAGGGGTGTCTTCTATTAGTAGTGGGTTTGGTGATGCCTAATGGATGCAGGTAGGATCTATGATCATCTAAAAGGGTTTACCATCCTGGTTAAAACCAGTTTGTTTAAGGGTCTCAGGCCATTGATTTTTTGTATGATACATGTGTAGTCATGAGTTATCTTTAGTGAATTTTGTGGAGTTTTGGTTACTTTATGATGTATTTTAAATGTAGCTTGTTTACCTTTGTTCTGAGTTTTGGGCCCCATCAAAACCCATTTTTTACCCTTAATCAAAAAATAATTTTTATGCAGACCTGGAAGGCTCAACTCAAACAATTTGATAAGCTACCTCTAAAAGTCATCTACAAGATTAAGATGTCCTATTTGAACAAGCCAAACAACCCACAAAGCTTTACAATCATCAAAAGTTAGGTTTCACACCTTCACCCCTTGAAATCTGGTAGCATAGGGAACTTAGTTTTCTTCCAATAACTTAAATGGTTTCCAAAACACTTGAAAATACTTGATAGATTCAAACACCCATTTCAAGGTTACAACACATATGTAAGGCATAACAACAACTCCTTTGGACCAACATGGAGATCCAACACCCTTATCATGGAAAAACCTAATGAAATAGGTCAAATTCTCAAAGGAAGTACCCTCTAGACTACTCCAAACCCCTTGAAACCTTGGGGAAGAACTTAAAATTTTCCAAATCCATAGATTCCATAGTCAAATCTCCCTTGTATGGAAAAATTCTCTCCAAACTCAAAAACCCTCCTTTTTTACACAAATAACATGGGTTTGGTGGAAAAAACAACTCTAGGACCTTTCCCACCAAACTAAGGATTCAAACACCCTTCCTGAGGTATACCCAAACACTTGAAACCCTCATCAACTCAATTCCATTAGCATTTCACTAAAAATCATCTCAAAACCTCCATTTTTCAAGGGAAAATAGCATTATCAACCCTAGGAATCTTTGCAATACCACTTAATTGGTTCTCCTTAACCTCAAATTTTAATAGACATCTACCCTATCATAATTTACACTGATGCACAAGGAAAAAAATCCAAGTACAGTAGGTGTATTGGTTAACCTTTCATGTTTTTACCCTCTTGAAAGTAACATAGTAAAATAGGGTTATCACTATATTTTATTAATTTCCCATACAAAACTAAAAAATAGAACCTCAAATCACATGGAAATGGAAGTAGACACTTTCACATACAATCACTAGTGATTTCAAGGCATGACAAGTCTATACAGGTTCATACAGCAGCAAAATCTTTAGGAAAAAGTAGTAAAAGCACAAATATTTGCTCAAGGAATGTGTTATTTTATTTCTTTTTATTGTTACATCCTTCATCAAATCCTTTAATAGCATTAGAAGGATTTTTAAAGAATTCCATCCTAAAACTACCTTCAACCACTGAGCACAACTAATTAATCCTTTCAACCAATTAACACTTAAATTGCAAGTTTTGCCAAGGTTACACTTAACAACATTTTGTAACTCTTGCATTATTCCACCTAATTGACCTTTAAGACCTAGAAAACCTTTAAACATCTATTATGTGTCCTATTAGACCTTATTCATGACCTTATGAAAGAAAAAATGAAGAAATTTAACTTTTACCCATCTTGACATGGGTTGACAACCTTTACATCTTTTCAAGATTTGTCATATTTTGCAACTTCCTCATTGCATAATGATTAAAAGACCCTCAAATCACTTGTTGAACCTTCAAGGACCCTTTTTCCTTTCATTCTAAGGTGTAGGTTCCCCTACACCAAATATGCCACTTCAAGGGGACAACCTCCCAATCTACTTTGAGGGGGATACCTCCAATAGTCTTTGATAATGACTCAATAATCATCATGATGATAATAATCTACTTAGACACTTCCTATATATACCATAATTTCACCTAGGATTTCACCCAAGACAACCTAGATAACCCTATATAAGCCTGAGGCCAATGTAAATAACTAAATAACAATATAATAATGATAATATGACTTAATTAAGAGTTAGGATAGCCACAATCCAACTACTCATAAAACTATGCAAATTATAGGATTAAGGGCATAACATTTCCCTCCTCAAGTTACAAAATCATTACCCTCAATACTAACTTTTTCTTTTTCTTCTTCTTCATCTCCTTTTTTACTCCAACTTCTTTTTCTTTTGTTCCTTCCTATTCCTACTGTTGTTTTTTATCCTTCTCTTTTTTACTTCCACTTCATCTTCTATTGTTTCTTCTTTTTCCTTGTCTTCTTGTTCTTTCTCTTTCTCTTTCTCTTTCTCTTTCTCTTTCTCTTTCTCTTTATCTTTCTCTTTCTCTTTCTCTTTCTCTTTCCCTTTCTTTTTTTCTTGTTCTTTTACTTTTACTTCTCTTTTGTGGATACTTTTTCTTGTGAAGAAGGTCTAGAAATATAACTTTTCATTAAATCACACCAATATATTTAAAATACTTTTACTAAAGTCTAGGTCATACTTAGAAAATTTTCTAAAAATTAGATGTTTTGCAACCTTAAAAGTGAAATTGTTGAAAACCCTAATTTTGTAATAAATAACTTATTATGCTTCAAATTTTCTACAATTTGGATTGTAGGCTCATATATGACTTCTACAAAACCCTGCCAAAAATAAAGAACTAATTCAATACGATTTGGGAGACATGGACTTTTCAAAACAATTGGGACAAAACCATAATTTTGCAATAAATCGATCAATTCATCACCAATTCCTTTGAAATTTGGAGTATAGGTTCTTCGATATATTCTTCAAAAACCCTTTACAAATTAGAAAAAAGATCACTAAAATCTGGGAGATATGATTTCACAAAATGACCTCCAAAATTAAAAAAATGCATTGTCACAATATTGCCAAGATCATGCTCTGATACCACTTGTAATGAAATAAATTTCATAAGAATAATATAATATGAAATATTCTTCAAATAATTGATAATAATATTCAAATTTGAGAGGGAATCCTCCTAATTCACATCAACAAGGATACCTCCAATAGTCTGCACTAAGGACTCAATACTCAGCATGATGATAATAACCTACCCATACCTCCTATATATACCATACTTTTTCCTAGGATATCACCTAAGCTGACCTAGATAACCTTATAAAAGCCTTAGTCCAATCTAAATAACTAAATAAAAATATAATAATGATAATATTACTTAATTATGAGTTAAAGTAGCTGCAAGATGACTACTCATAACACTATACACAATATAGGGGTAAGGGCATAAAACTCAACACCATACATGAGGTTGTATGGGGTTGTAACAATATCCATTCAAACGCTTGTGCAATAGGCCTACAAGGTGTACATTAATTGAGTATTCCAATATTTACCATCTTTACTAACTATTTTTTGAAGAAGTAGCTCAAGATTTTTATTAGATGCTTCAAGTTGGCCATTAAATTGAGGATAATATGGTGTAGAAAATCTATGTTGAATATGAAATTTTCCAGGAATTCTTCACCTATTTTTTCTTAAATGAAGTACCATTATCATAAACAAGGGTAGAAGGCAATCCAAAATAAGCAATGATATTTTTTAGAAGAAAGCTATAGATAGCTTCAACATTAGTGGACCAAAGTGGAATAGCTTTGACACACTTTATAAAGTAATCAGTAGTATTAATGATGAAATTATATCCTTTAGAAGAAGGAGGTGATATTTTTCCACTAATATTAACCCCTATTTCACAAATTGCCAAGGAGAGGTCTAATTTTGAGGCTCTTGTGCAAGAGCTTGAATGAGATTACTATGTTGCTAATATTTAGGACACTACTTGACAAAGGTGAGGGAGTCTTGCTCCACTATTTGCAAATAGTATCCCATA
>VDFB02271358.1:169438582-169467159 GCA_007258455.2 Sequoia sempervirens | reverse complement strand
TTATTGGCCCTGTCAATCCGCCTTCAAGTGCAGGTCATAAGTGGATTCTTACTACCACAGATTATTTTACAAAGGTGACTGAGGTTGTTTCCTTAAAGGAAGCAAATGAGACTTCAGTGCTTAATTTCTATCAGGATCTCATATCAAGATTTGGTGTTCTAGATTCAATCATTTCAGATAATGGTTTAGCTTTCATAAGATTGAAGATTTTAGACTGGTATGTCAAAAATAATATTTATTTGAACACATCCTCCAATTATTATCCACAGGGCAATGGTGAGGCAAAATCCACAAATAACAATCTAGTTTGGATAATCAAGAAGACTGTTGAAGATAATCAAATGACATGGCATGAAAAGTTGAAGCTAGCCCTTTGGGCTAACAGAATAACTCCTAAAAGAGCCACTGGTTGTTCACCTTTTGTTTTAACTTATGGTAAAGAAGCTAAGTTGCCTATCTCAATTGAGTTACCAACCTTAAGTTATGTTAAAGAACTAGATTTGCTAAATGAACAACCTCTTGAGGTGAGGTTTGCATAGCTAGTTGAGCTCGAAGAGACAAGAAAGGAGGCTCTAAGACAGTTGGAAATACATCAAGCTCAAATGAAAAAATCTTTTGACAAGAGGGCGAGACCACGTGATTTCATCATTGGAGATCTAGTTTTCAAATGGAATGAATTTAAGAGCAGACCTGGTCGACATTCCAAGTTCGATGCAATGTGGGAAGAGCCTTATGTGATCGTGGAATGCAAGGAACATAACACATTCCAACTTTCAAAGATGACTGGCGATGTGTTTGCTATCCTAGTTAATGGGATCCACCTGAAGCATTGCCTTTGAGATAAGTTATCTCATAGTTAAATAGAGTAGTTTGCAAATAAGTGCATTTTGCACATTTACTTTTAGTAGTTTTTCTTTCCCCAAGCACTGCTGCACATTATTTTGTTGGCCATCAGGGCCTGTTAGTTTGCTTTCAGTTTAGTTTTGTTTTTCTTGCTACTGTTTGGAGTGTTGCTCTTCAAGTTCTGAGTTGTCAAGAAGGGGCAGAATTGACTCCACGCCCAATGAATTGTTTAAAGGCCACCAATCTATGCTTAGTAGGCAAGCATATAGCGTAAATTGCCAAAATGTTACCAAATTTTCACCTCAGCTCAATTGGTGGAGCTGGCCGAATGCTATTATATCATGAGGTGAAATTGCAGATTCAGTTTAAGTACTATTGCATTCTTTAATCATTATTCATTAAGTGTCAGTTATACATTTTAAAGAAGAAATAGAGTTTTTGGAATTCCATTCAGATGTTCCAGAAATGACAGAACTACAGAATTGAATAAATGAGAAAAATAGCATTTCATATGCTTTCTTTTATTTCATGAAAAAACACATATTTTACAAGGCTTCATTTGATCTCAAGAATCAGATATTACAACATTGCATTTAAATGCATTTTTCTTGTCAAATGAAAAGCAAGAATGGAAATCAAATATCCACACAAGCCGTGGATGTAACTGTCACAGTGCGTAACTAATAGCACACTATACTATTAAAGATGCGGAAAATAAATCATATAAGTGATGACATAATCATCATTGCCTGATTATCGACCTTTGATGTTGAATGGTGCACCTTTGTCTTCTCAAGCTTCGTCGACCTGTAAGAGGAAAAGAGGGGGTGTCAGTGGCTCCGATTATGAAGTAACCTATATGAGGCACCCACAATAGTACAACCTACTATTAATCATGCATTGAAATAATCAATCAAGTGTAGAGGAAATGAGCTAAAAGAGAAATAACAATATCATGATCATCATATTCTATTTTTATGCTAACATTGTTTGTTTCCTTGTGCAGGTATAGGTAAAGCCATGAAGCTGAAAATTATTTGAAGACCAAGCATGTGGAGGAAAATGGGCTCCCACAAGGGTAGAGCTCGACATGCTGCCCTATTCATTAAATGGGATGATTTTAAAAAAATACATCATCATATTCATCAAGTGAAATGAAATACAACAGAAGGAGTAAAAATAGAGTTATCCATCAAGCAACTAAACCAACTGTGCATTCATAACGATCAGGTTATACTTTCTGAAGGCTACAGGTGAAGAGTGAGTTTAGTTCATTAAATGAATTCAGTTGAGTACATTTACATCAGATATTGGTGAATAATTCATATTCTGTGTCACTTGTTAATCATAATCATATATGTCATGCAAGTTTCAGTTCATCAATTCATTCTTTTCATAGTCAAGGATAGTGAACAGGCATACATTATGCCTTAATAAAGAGTTTTGTTTTGATTTTCATCATGAAAGAGAGCAGATTTTGAGAGTAGTTTGATAAGTGGAACATAAAAATGCATGAAGAGTACCATGTTACAGCTGAGTACGAAACACAAATCAAGCACTCAAGTGATAAATGAACTATCATTTTCAGTTGACTGGCAATGTAGTGAAGCATTAGAGGATGCAAGTAGAAAAAGTCATTCCAAAATAATTAGGAAAGAGCAAGAAGAGTAAGGTGTCTCGAAGGTGTTAATCATGCATGGAAGAGGTTAGGTAAAGTGTAGTCCACAATAACATTACTATGTTTCACTTTGGAATCTCTACATAAATTCCAAGAACAAAAGGGAAATGTTGTTGTATGGTAAGATCAAAGAATTCAAAAGGAGAACAGTTCTGAGTGCAAAGGAAAGCAGCATGAAGTTAATATTAAGCAATACAAATATCATATATAATTCCAACATTCATGAGCTTATGGTTCTTTTCTTCATAAAGATACATATGGCAGAGGTTTCAGTTTATTTTTGAATGACAAACATCAATGATACAGTATCTGAATATGGAATACTAGTTAATGAAAAGCTACAACAAAGACAACTAGTTCACTTTGGTTGGGATAGTGCTTCAAATAGGATCATGTATCAGTGTTTAGTGGGAGACATCAATCAATTATGATGTGCATTCAAATTATCTTCAGTGAGTTACAAGTGTCAAGCAAAGTACAGATGAATAGAGTTGTCAAAATCATATGTGTACAGTGTTGCAATGTTTCAATCTAAGTCTCTACGAAGTAGAAGGAAAAAGTTGTTGTGTTAAGGTTGAAGGAAATAAAAAAGACACTACTGTGCGTACAGAATATAAGTATGAGAACAGTATACATTAAGAGGTCCTTCTCTTCATAATGAACCACAATAGAATCATGCTGGAGGTAAGAAATTCAAATGCTTTAGAAGCCTAGTTTTACATGATTAATTGAAATGCAAAAATTGGAGAGAGGTCAAAATCAGTTTTAATAACAAATGCCAATTATGGTTTTTTGCAACTGAAAGTGCAAAAGAGACTATGGAGATTGAGCTAAGTTGCATGAGGATATTAAAAATAAAAGGTGTGCTTTCATATCATCATTTGAGTCTTCTTTCAAAGACAGAATATCGAAGTAAGACACCACTTGCAATGGATCGAGTCATGAACTAAATACAACAAGTATACAAAATTTTCACCATTTTCAATTATACATGTGGGTACTCCTATTTCAATAACAAAAAATTTTGTTCTATCAACTGAGCTGAATACATTTGTGTGAATTAATAGGTACTGGTGAAATTTTATTCTTGGGTCAAGATTCAGAATATATAGAAGCATGTAGTTTTTCATTTCTAGTGATACCTAGTAGAGGGCATGTTAACTTCTTCAAAAATATACAAATACCATGTCATTATTTTTTTTCAGGGGTCCGAAATGAAGCACCAGTTGTTTTGGGTCAAGCCTATAGGAGTAGAACCAAACAAATGAAGTTGCAGTTTTGAATCTCAAGTACCCATGATTGGGGTTTCTAATAAACACACCGATTTTCACTATTTTCAACCATCTATGATACCCATATTTGGGTTCGCTTTCAAAATACAGAAGAAGCAGCTACAATAATAACCCATGTGAAGTCTTGTATAAAATAGAAAATGACATAAAATGCAAAAAAAATGTGATGAATTGAGCTTCAGAGTGAAGAAAATGCAGTTCTCATTCGAGTTTCACAATACCCACGAAAAGAGATAGCAAGAAAATACAAAAATGCAAGTTTCCTGAGTTGGGTCAAGCATCAGAAGAAAGGAAATATAGTTTTATTCAAATTTCCATGATACCCACAAGCAGATTTATCTTTAGAAAAACATAATGATGAATTTTTTGTTCTGGGTCGAACCCAAAATCTTTAAAATATGTTTTCTACAATATACATCTGGTGCGGCCTAATAATGGCCAGAGATTCATGAGTAAAGAGGAGATTCTTTAATAATGGCCTAATAAGTTGGTCGATATGTTAAGTCTTTTAAGACTTATTTCATGTGCTTAAGTTGATTTTTTAGGTCTTTAAGATTTATCCTTTCACCTTATTAAAATATGAAAGTTTGAATATAGATTATCAATTAAGGGTGAATAGTGGGTGCTTTATCACTTAGGGTTTGCTTTCTCATTGTTAGGTCATAAACAATCTGTTATAAATTGTTTTATGATTTCTTGCTATTTTTAGCATATTTTTTGTTGACTTTCCTCTCGGTCGGATTTGAGACCTATCTTGGAGAGATAAGGTGTTTTTTGAGCTTTTAAAGCAAATTTAGCCTATTTTTAGAGGCTTAACAGTGTGATCATAAAAGCAGTGTCCTTTTTTCTGCTTTTCGACAGTTTTTGAGACAGTTTGAATCTTTTTTCCTTGAGCTTTTCTCTGAGCTCGAATTAGGTTTTCTTGAGAGTTATTCCTTTCAAAAGACTTAGTCTTTTTAGCTCTTCTCTCTCAGTTCAGATCAGGGTTCCTGCTCATATGCATTTTTGAGCTTGTGAACACATTTTGTACTCAGTTTCAGGTTATGGAATTCTCCTTCTGTTGAATAAAGACAACATTCCTACTTCTCATTTATGTGTTCATTTACAGTTTCAGTTTGATTTTATCTTGTGATTTCTTTTTACAGAGTCCTTGTTATGTCCTTAGACTGTGATCCTTAATGCAGAAAGTTCAGGATACAGGTTGCACGTTGTGCTTCAAGTCAAGTTTTCATGCAAATTATTTATGTATCAACTGGTCATGAGAAATTGTGATATATTGTGTTTTTTCTAAAAAACTGTTTGCGAGGAAGAGATCAGAATCATCATCGAATCATTAAAGTCATCTGGTAGTAATAGGTTTTAGTTTTCAGCCACCTTTTATCCCTTTCCTCAATTTTTTTTAGAATAGGATTTATCATTCAAAGAACTAGCTCACTCTGGAGATTCCTCCTCTCAGATCACCCACATCTAAAGGAGGTTTCCATATTTCAGTAGGTTGCTGGATATTGCATTGAGCAGGGTGAAAATCTTTTGACAACAGTCCTAAAGGTGGACATTTTTCCACTAAGAATACCACCTTAAAGATAATGTGAGCAGGATATTATTGGCCCTCTATGGTTTTCAAAGCACACCATCTAGTGCAAAAGTGTACTTAGTGCCAATATGTTGTTGGAAAAAGAAATAATTAGGCTTGGCCTTTGAGCCCAATTGTAATTGAGGAACCCTTTGCTCAATGGGGTTTGGACTTCAAAAAAATTATAAATCTTATTTCTAGTGCAGGCCATAAGTTGAGCCTTATAACAACCAACTACTTCACAAGGTGGATAGAATCCATCACCCTAAAAATTGCTATAGAGGGTGTGATCATTAGTTTCCTTGAAGAGATGATAACCAGATTTGGTTCACCAAAAACTATCATATCCAACAACCATCAAACTTTTGTAGGTTTAGGAATGTTTGATTTCACTATCAGAGATAGGGTTTACCTTAAAAATTCATCAAATTACTACCCACAATGAAATGGGTTAGTGGAGATGACCAACAAAAACCTAATTAGGTTGATCATCACTTCGAGTTAGAGCAACAAAGGGATTGGCACAAGCACCTAGAAGTTGCTCTATGGGTAGACTAGATTACACCCAAGCAAATCCTGAAGGCCTCTCCTTATGAACTAGTATACATAAAAGAGGTAGTTTTACCTATTTCCATGGAGATCCTCACCTTGTAGCTAATAAAATCCCTAGAGATTGAAGAAAGCGGTAAAATGGAAGTAAGGTTGGCAGAACTCCTCAAACTTGAGGAAGATAGAGAAAAATATTATGGAGCCATGATCGGCCTCCAATAGATAGTCGAACAATGGCTTGATAAAAATACCTCTAACCTAGATTTTAGGGAAGGGAGCCTAGTACTAAAGTACAATGAGCACATCATGAAACTAGGAAAACATACAAAATTTGAAGCATTATGGAAGGGACCCTTCTGAATTAACATGTGCAAAGAAAATAATGCATACAAACTTGAACATATGGAAGATAATGATTTGGATATACCAGTGAATGGTATTTATCTAAAATTATTCCATTAAAATACACAGTTCTTTAAAATTTTAACAATTATGTACCATATGTAAAACAAATTGTAAATACATTTTAGTTTTTGAGAATAAGCCATGAGAATTACATAGAGGAAGTAGAAAGTATTGTATTATATTATATTCATCAAAAAATTTACAATGTAAGTCAAGCCCAAGGCTCATATTTAAACATGAAGGTCTCTTGAGGAAACCCAAAAAGAGTCACAAAGCAAAAAGAAGCAAAAAGTAGGAAATGTGCAAAAAGAAGTTAAGATAAGCCTCCAACTATTGTTAAGCTATCAAAGTGGCTTGTTGTTGGGTTCTTCTTCTTCTTCTTCATCTTATTCTTTGTTAGGGTGAAAAAACGAGGTGAACAGACAACACACATGGGCTCGACACTGCATGGACCTAGGTCCTAGTTGTTGCGGCTATACACTAGAAACTCAAAGTGTTTCTTCTAGTGGAGCCTAGGAATGCGTTCCAAACTATATTCCCATAGTAGGTTGGTGGTTGTTGGATAATAAGATGAGTGATGCCTCTCAAGGTCCATGGTGCGGAAGTTAGTGAGGAAAGGAAACTAGCCTACATCTACTCCATAATCAATGTACCTGCAGAGATCCATGGCACTCGTGATGTCGATACCAAGGATAGCCACTTACATGATTTCACTAAGCCCTTATAGCACTACAAATTCAAACATCTAGTGGCACAATTAACTATCATGGGCTTGGCTACATTCAGGTCAACTAGGGAGGTGAAAAAGTGAGAAATAACATAGCAGTTGCTTCTCAACTACGTCTCATCTTCAATGTAGTATTGTCTGACTACCCACTTGAACACAACAACACCAAGGTGGTCACAATTATTCTTAAGGTGCCTATTTTTTTCAAAAGTGACCTCCCCTATGAAGGCGTATTGTGGCCTCTATGGTAGAATCTGAATGGGAGTGCCTAGGCCAGTTGAGATTATGATAAAGGAATAGATTGTAGTAGAATGGGGGATATTGAGAAATCTTGCTAAACTTAAAAATCTATTTTTTCAAATGAATATTGCAATAAGGTGGCATAGCTATATATATAGAAAATATGTGCTAGCAAACCAAACCAATGGAAGGTCCATTTTTGGTTAGATGACACCGAAGAAAATACCAAAGAAACTAGAGGGCAGGAGATAAATCATATGGAAAATATGATAGGAGGTCTTGAGAAATAAATTTGGGTCTTGGGAGTAAATTCTCTTGTATGTCAATCATTAACATGTGTCCTTTTCCATCATCAACACTAGCCAGCTTGCTTATGTGAAAAGACATGGATTAAAGTGTTAAGTTCTAAAAAATTAAATAGGTGCATCTTTTCAAAAGTACCTTGCATTACTTAGTACATTTATCATAGCTAAAAGCATGCTTCCCAATGAAATTAGCTTATTTTTGAAAGAGGCGATGGGGATCAAATGTACTAATACCATTCTCACTGTGTTTTTAGCATTCTTGAGGGATACAGATTCCAAATCCACATGTATCAGCCTATTTGTATCATTTAATGGACCAGTGGTAATCGTGTAACTTTAACTGCATGCGTGTGCAAAGGAATTAACTGTACCCAAAAGTAGGATTTTATATGTAGTGAAAAAGCAAGTGGTCATTTCATTGAAGAAAATCTCTACAACTTCTTGCCACAGCCATGGCGAAAACATCAAAATATGGTAGAAATGACATAGCCTCATCTAAAAGGTTGAGTTATGCTAATATCTTTGGAAATAATTCAATCACTAATGCCCTAATGCTAGAGGAGCGCCTGTTTGAATTTTATAAAATAGTGAAACCAGATAAACATTTTGGGAGAAAGGCAATGCAAGATTTTATTGGTAATAGTTCTTACCCAAAGTTGGCAACTAACCCTAAAAGATTTAGGGAGGGGGCATTCCAAATAATGATATTGCACGAGTCATTTGAAGGTTTCACATCTTGGCTCTAGAATTGTGGCTTGTCATTGTTCATGTTTTCCATCGTACACCCAAACCTAGAGCTGGTGGATGCATGTGCGAAAAGATTCAACAAGGAGATAGGAGTTATTGTAGGCAACGAGATTTGAAAGGTTACAATTTTTGTAGTGGCCATACAAGATATTTTGTGTATCACTACAACTTGAGGTGACAAAAGCTTTGAAGAGGAAGAATTTTTTTTTTTTGGGAAGCCAAAACTAAGAAGGGAAGATTTTATGAGGATGAAACAAAGGAAAGACTATAGAGATATCACTTTTCATTTCCTCTTCCATGCAAAAAATTCAAGAAAGACACATAGTCTATCTTCTTAATGCTAGCCTAGATTTACATCCTTGATCATGATGAAGATGTCCATCCCTTTTATATGCACTTGAATTTTATGCTTAAAAAGGAGAAGAGTTAGAAGTACTATGATTTTACTGATGTAGTAGCCAGAGGGATGCTAGAGAAATTAAGGAACTATGATGTTGAGTATAAATTTAGGTATTCCTCTTTCTTGGTTCACTTGATTTTATATCAGAATTCTAAGTTTCTATAGAGAAGTTTATGAGTGTCTAGGTTTGATGTAAAAGGTTCCTATCAGCCAATTTATGTATGGACTCATGTGCTTTCAAGAAAATGGGATTATTACTAGTTTGTAGATTATTTTTTGAGGCTAGTACTTCAAGACTTGTTGCCACACCCTACGGGTCATTTCTCTCCTAAGAGCTTGCAATGGATGAAGGCTTTGTAGACCCCATGGATTATTTCCTAGGTGAAGATTTAATGTTTATTAGATTCCATGGTTTCCTTAGGGAGCTTTTCAGACTCCCTAGATTTGTAATAGATAGAGTTTCTACATTGGAGCCATGTCATCAGGAAACCATTTATGACAATTCCTATGGCACCGATAGGAATAAGATAGGCCTTTTCCCAATCTCCTTTAGCATTGCCAATAGTTAGGTAATACTGACAAGGTGAAAGGCAGATGGTGAGATTACAAACTTATTGGTAGTCTTAGGCTTTCTCCTTATTTGTGACACATGGGACTATAATTTGGAAAAGCACTTCACTTTGAAACATGTGAGAGCCAAGAATATTTGAGTCAAGGAAGAATCTAACTCAAGAAAGGCCAAAAGTATACATTGAATTGGCTTGCATACCATTCAAATGACCAACATGGCTGAATTTCTATGTATTGCAGGCAAAGTATTAGAAGAACCTCCCAATGGGTAAATCCCTCAACACACAATTGAAATGCAAGGGATGGTTGAAAAGGAAGAAGGAAGATTTTTGGAGGTTCTAACAAGAAATAAGATGCCTCAATTCTCTGTTCAGAGATTTGCAGCCGCATGATGAAATGTTCGAAGAGGTTTATGACTAAGAGGTCAATACCAACAATAGAAATCTAGAGACAAGTCATGAGGTTGAACAAGAGGAGCTTCAATGCCATGCTTCCCATCCTCAAGAATTTGATAGGAGAAGAGGGTTGAGGAAAAGGGACTCAAAAGTCATGTCCTCTGCCAGTGCTTGAAGCAAAGGGAAAATAACTTGATGTTCCCCAAGAAGGTCCGTTGTGGTTATTGAAGGCCATGTTTCGATGGGATCGACCACTAAGGATTGGAAAGTACTAGTTTTGGTCATGCAAAGACAAGATGAGTCTAGGATCTAGGTGCACCTGATGCATCATCCAGAGGAGAAGAAGAAGTGGAGTCTATTCTACAAAGTGTTTCGATCAACACAAGCCAGGTAAGTTTTACTCCCTCTCTTCTTCCTTCCTCTACATCTTTGGTTACCCATCTGCCCCCATTTTTAGAGAAGAGTCCTCTATCCATGAACCTCGATATTTTGGTCCTTAATGAACCCCCAACCATTTGTAGCAATGAAACTTGTGAATTAACCCCACGTGTTGAACACGCAACATCCAGTTCAACCACTATTGATTCTTTGATCACCATGTTAAGGGAACCCATTGAAAAAGCTGGAACATCCATGTTTCCCATTACTCCAAGTCCATCTGCTTTTGGGAAAATATCTCTCCTTCCATATCTTTCTCTTTTCACCCCAACTAGTTTTCCCTTACCAAATCTCAATTCGGCATCCCACCATTTTCCATGATAACGCTCCCATTTGCTTATGTGCATGCTTGTAGCTTTGCAGTTTCTCCTTTTGTCACCCTTTTTGGTCTCCCTCAAGGTGCTTCCATTGCAACAAAAAGAATTGACACCAAATAGAGTCTCCAAGAGCATTTTGATGCAAGCAAGTGAGCTCAATGGGCCAGAAAGAAAAAATAGTTGTTAAAGAACGTCGCGCTACTAGCTACCAAGAAGATTGAAGCATGCTTCAATGAAGAGTGGAATTCTCTACTAATCACTACCATGAAGTAGCTCATGTCCAAATCTTAAGGAAAAATGTAGATGGAAGATTATGAAATTAGAGCCATGGGTCCAGATTTAAATGAAACTCGCTCATGCGATAAAGTGGTCCTAGCTAAGGCCACCCAAAAGGTGGTATATGTGGATTATGAAAGACTAGACAAGAGATTGAAGAAGCATGAGGTAGAGTTGATAACTGTAAGGGAAATAGTGAGTAGGCTATAGAAAAAATCAAGGCCAGAGATGTTGAGATGGCCCGCATAAGGTAGATACAAAATTAGCAAGCAAAAGTAGCTAAGTTTCTCAAGGAGGCCCAAGGTGAGCAAGTTTAGCTAAATGCTAGAATTGAAAATTTAAGAGTTGAGCTTGCTACTAATTTCTAAACAAATGGAGAGTATCGATGTACATAGGTAAACATACAGAGAGAGTTGGACAATGTCCAATCTACATATTCCAACAATCTACAAAAGGCCCACATGGAAGGAAAAAAGTCAAGACAAGAGAAACATGAGGTAAATTCTGCTCTACAGGTCGACGACCAAGAGATAGAAATATTGAGTTCCTAACTAAAAAATTCCCTCCAAGAGAAGAATAAAATGGAGGAGAATGTAAGAGTGAAAGAGGTTTAGTTCCATCAAGAGTTAACTATTACACAAGGGTCTAGGACCCTCCTAGTATTGAAGAAGCTCATATCCACGCACTAGGAATAGATCATAGTTGCAGTTGCTATTCTCAGTCCAACCCTACAATTATAAAGGGATGTTCAAGAAATAAATGGAAAGTTTGGCCTGTTGGCCAACAAAATTCTATAGATATATGCTCCCTGAGTAGTGGAATTGCAAAATATGATTTCCAAATTGTGTGTGGCCACTGATGATGCTTTAAGGATTGCAATGATTCTGGATTGAAGGGTCACATCCAGTAAAGCAAGATAAAATTTCAATTGCAACAAGGTCACAACAAAAAGTACGAAACGCCAAGAAATGTTAAACAAAAGGGTCGACGGAATCAAGAAGGATTTTAGTGTCCTACATAGATTTAGTTTTCCTTCCCTTTTCTCACAAGATGGAGATGTTTTATCAGTTGAGTAGATCACAGATGCAATTAGACATAAGCTCTAGACTTCTACAAAACTCCTAGGTTCAAGTGTGATGCCCACCACTGATAACATTAAGCACAAAATATTTCCCCTTTCTCATCTCTATTATCACCTTAGGGAACTTGTTTCAGCAAGATGGGGAGCTATTTCCTTCAAGGAAGTCTTTGAACTAGATCAATCACACAGGGTAATCCATGCTCTTATCCCACTAACTAATTTGGATTGGGAAGTGAGGCATTCCACTTTCCTCAAATTGCAAGAATTTCAAGAGATTTAGGTTCATTCCTCTACAAGAAAAGGTCCCTATGAGTCACCAGAACTATGAAGTAATTTTAACTTAATCTTTTTTTATTTTTGACTCTTATATGTTTTTGGCTTCGAATGTGTCTACACTCAAAGTAAAGGTTGTTCGACAATGCATGCAATGTTCCATGTGGTGGTTACATGGCTTTCATTTATCACCTTCCTTTTGGGAGAGATCTGGGACACGTGTCAGCTCGGTGGAGATTTTCTCAAAGACAATTTTCACAAATTTAAGAATCCCTACCTGCGCAACACATCATCTCTTCACTATGGGCAGTTTTTTCTTTTAATAAGCAATCTCTTTTGGAGGTTTTCAAAGCATTTTGGATGTTGCTTTTTTTAAGGATGGAAACTTTGAGTCGGCACCATCAAGCTACGTGATTGGTCAACCTGAATTTTTTTGGGCTATTTTCTAGGATCTTATTGTTTTTAGATAACAATCTTTGCTAAATATCTAAAGGGAATTTATGTGGTAATTAAGAATTAATGAGAAAATATTGTCATGAACTAATTAAATATTTTTAATAAAATCATGAACTATCATATTCCAACATCTGGTAGTATTTACTTCTAGAATGTGGTGGCAGTTCTCTCTCTTTTTAGCTATAAATGGGAGACAACGACATAAGGAAGGGGTTCCAATTTCCTTTTTTCAAAGATAAAAGTTCTTTTAGTTTTCCTTAGAGATAGATATATTTTTAGAAGTAATTGGAAGAACACTCTTTTCTCTAGCATGTTATATTGTTTTAACTCAAACTATTATCGGATTGGCATATGAGCTTTGTTTCCTAAGTTCATTTGATATTTTAAGCATGAACTATTTGGAAGAAATCTTTGAAACTATGGAAGTTATGGCCTTTATCAAGTTCCTTCTTTATGTTTTTGTTCAGAATGAAACACTGTGTTAAGCTTAATTCAAATAGTTTGAATAGTTGATTTTCATGTTGAAGACTTATATGGTATAATAATAACTTGTGGAAATTGGATTATGTCTATGAATTTCTTCATTTTCTTGAAAGGTTGTTTTTTCATATTATGTTGTAACAAGAGGAAGGGTTTATGCAATTTCTAAATATTTCTCTATTAACCTTTGGGACTTTTATGCTTGATCAAACCTTAATGAATTTACTTCATGTAGGGATATTTGAAATTCTGCACTGTGCTTGTATCTAGCCTTTGCTGCTTTTCCTCTTCCCAACAATGAAGGGTTGTGAGATTCTATGTCTAACATATTATTCATAGAAAAAAGTTAGGTTTGAAATGTTGTAAAAGCTTTGGTGCATCTCTAATTTTTATGTTTTATATTTACATTTCCTTCTACCTTTTTCTCCAAACTCAGAGAAGAGTCAACTCTCTATAAAAATCCCAAAGGTATTTAGTGAGGCACAAATTGGTCCCACACTCATTGAATTTCCCATAAGGCTATCAGAGAGGCACAAGCTTTGATGATCAACAGTATTCTTCTTTGATGTCTCACTAAGGATGAAATAGCCCTTGCCCTTCAAGAAGCTCATTTAGGCTTTGGCAATGGACATTTTGGTGGTAAATCCTTAGTTCATAAAATAATTCATATATGGGATACTATTTGCAAATAGTGGAGCAAGACTCCTTCACCTTTGTCAAGCAGTGTCCTAAATATTAGCAACACAGTAATCTCATTCAAGCTCTTGTACGAGAGCCTCAAAATTGGACCTCTCCTTGGCCATTTGTGAAATAGGGGTTAATATTATTGGAAAAATATCACCTCCTTCTTCTAAAGGATATACTTTCATCATTAATACTACTTATTACTTTATAAAGTGTGTCAAAGCTATTCCACTTTGGTCCACTAATGTTGAAGCAATCTATAGCTTTCTGTTAAACAATATCATTGCTCATTTTGGATTTCCTTCTACCCTTGTTTCTGATAATGGTACTTCATTTAAGAAAAAATAGGTGAATGAATTCTTGGAAAATTTTATATTCAACATAGATTTTCTATACCATATTATACTTAGTTTAATGGCCAACTTGAAGCATCTAATAAAAATCTTGAGATAATTCTTCAAAAAATAGTGACTAAAGATGGTAAATATTGGAATACTCAATTAACATACACCTTGTAGGCCTATTGCACAAGTGTTTGAATGGCTATTGTTACAACCCCATACAACCTCATGTATGGTGTTGAGTTTCATGTCGTTACCCCTATATTGTGTATAGTGTTATGAGTGGTCATCTTGCAGCTACCTTAACTCATAATTAAGTAATATTATCATTATTATATTGTTATTTAGTTATTTATATTGGCCTAAGGCTTTTATAGGGTTATCTAGGTCATCCTAGGTGATATCCTTGGAAAAAGTATGGTATATATAGGAGGTATGTGTAGGTTATTATCATCATGCTAAGTATTGAGTCCTTATTGAAGACTATTGGAGGTATCCTTGTCGATGTGAATTAGGAGGATTCCCCCTCAAATTTGAATATTATTATCAAGTATTTGAAGAATATTTCATATTATATTATTCTTATGAAAGTTATTTCATTACAAGTGGTATCAGAGCATGATCTTGGCAATATTGTGAAAACACATTTTTTCAATTTTGGAGGTCATCTTGTGAAATCATATCTCCTAGATTTTAGTGATTTTTTTTCTAATTTGTAAAGGGTTTTTGAAGAATATATCGAAGAACCTATAGTCCACATTTCAAAGGAATTGGTGATGAATTTATTGATTTATTGCAAAATTATGGTTTTATCCCAATTATTTTGAAAAGTGCATATCTCCCAAATCGTATTGAATTGGTTCTTTATTTTTGGTAGGGTTTTGTAGAATTTATATAGGATCATACAGTACAAACCGTAGAAAATTTGAAGCATAATAAGTTATTTATTACAAAATTAGGGTTTCCAGCAATTTCACTTTCAAGGTTGCAAAACATATAATTTTTGAGAAAAATTTCTAAGAGAGTATGACCTAGGCTTTAGTAAAAGTATTTTAAATATATTGGTGTGATTTATTGAAAAGCTATATTTCTAGACCTTCTTCACAAGAAAAATTATCCACAAAAGAGAAGGAAAAGAAAAAGAACAAGAAAAAAAGAAATGGAAAGAGAAAGAGAAAGAGAAAGAGAAAGAGAAAGAGAAAGAGAAAGAGAAAGAGAAAGAGAAAGAGAAAGAGAAAGAGAAAGAGAAAGAGAAAGAGAAAGAGAAAGAGAAAGAGAAAGAGAGAGAGAGAGAGAGAAAGAGAAAGAGAAAGAAAAGATTAGGAACAAGAAGAAAAGGAAAAAGAAACAACAATAGAAGATGAAGTGGAAGTAAAATAGAGAAGGATAAAGAACAAGAGTAGCAACATGAAGGAACAAAAGAAAAAGAAGTGGAAGTTAAAAGTAGATGAAGAAGAAGAAAAAGAAAAAGTTAGCATTGAGGGTAATGATTTTGTAAAGAGGAGGGAAATGCTATGCCCTTAATTCTATAATGTGCATAGTGTTATGAGTAGTTGTCTTGTGGCTATCCTAACTCTTAATTAAGTCATATTATCATTATTATATTGTTATTTAGTTATTTAGGTTGTCCTAAGGCTTATATAGGGTTATCTAGGTTGGCTTGGGTGAAATCCTAGGTGCAATTATGGTGTATATAGGAAGTATCTAGGTAGGTTCCTATCATCATGATGATTATTGAATCCTTATTAAAGACTATTGGAGGTATCCACCTCAAAGTGGATTAGGAGGTTGCCCCCTTGAAGTGGCCTATTTAGTGTAGGGGCATATACACCTTGAAATGAAAGGGAAAAGAGTCCTTGAAGGTTCAACAAGTGATTTGAAGGTCTTTTAATCATTATGCAATGAGGAAGTTGCAAAATATGACAAATCTTGAAAAGATGTAAAGGTTGTCAACCCATGTCAAGATGGGTAAAAGTGAAATTTCTCCATGTTTTCTTGCATAAGTTCATGAATAAAGTCTAATAGGCCACATAATAGATGTTTAGAGGTGTTCTATGGTCTTAAAGGTCAATTAGGTGGAATATGCAAGAGTTACAAAATGTTGTTAAGTGTAACCTTGACAAAACTTGCAATTTAAGTGTTAATTAGTTGTGCTCAGTGGTTGAAGGTAGTTTTAGGATGAAATGCTTTAAAAATCCTTCTAAGGCTCGATTCAAGGATTTGATGAAGGATGTAACAATAAAAAGCAATAACATACCACATTCCTTGAGCAAATATTTGTGCTTTTACTATTTTTCTTGAACATTTTGCTACTGTACGAACCCGTACAGAATTTTCATGCCTTGAAATCACCAGTGATTGTATGTGCAGGTGTCTACTTCCATTTCCATGTGATTTGAAGTTCTAATTTTTAGTTTTGTGTGGGAAATTAATAAAATACAGTGATAACTCTATTTTACTGTGTTAAGATACTTGAGGGTAAAAACATGAAAATTTAACCAATCCACCTACTATACTTGGAATTTTTGCTTGGTGGATTGGTGTACATTATGCTAGGGTAGATGTATATTAATGTTTGAGGTTAGGGAGAACCAATTAAGTGGTATTGCAAAGATTCCTAGGGTTGATAATGTTATTTTCCCTTGAAAAATGGAGGTTTTGAGATTCTTTTCAATGAAATGCTAATGAAATTGAGTTGGTGAGAGTGTCAAGTTTTTGGGTAGACTTGAGGAAGGGTGTTTGAAGCCTTAGTTTGGTGGGAAAGGTCCTGGAGTTGTGGTTTCCACCAAACCCTTGTTATTTGCATCAAAAAGGAGGGTTTTTAAGTTTGGAGAGAATCTGTTTGTACAAAGGGGATCTGACTATGGAATCTATGGATTTGGAATATTTTAATTTCTTCCCCAAGGTTTCAAGGGGTTTGGAGTAGTCTAGAGGGTACTTTGAAAGTTTGACCTATTTCATTAGGTTTTTCCATGATAAGGGTGTTGGATCTCCATGTTGGTCCAAAGGAGTTGTTGTTGAGACTTACATATGTGTTGTAACCTTGAAATGGGTGTCTGAATCTATCAAGTATTTTTCAAGTGTTTTGGAAACCATTTAAGTTATTGGAAGACAACTGAGTTCCCTATGCTACTAGATTTCAAGGGGTGAAGGTGTGAAACCTAACTTTTGATGATTGTAAGGCTTTATGGGTTGTTTGTATTGTTCAAATAAGAAATCTTAATCTTGTTAGATTTGTTTTAGAGGCAGGTTATTAGATTGTTTAAGTTGATCCTTCCAGGTTTGCATCAATATTATTTTTTGATTAAGGGTAAAAAATAGGTATGGGTTTTGATGGGGCCCAGAACCTAGAACAAAGGTAAAAAAGTTGCATTTAAAATACATCATAAACCAACAACAGCTCCACAAAATCCACTAAAGATAACTCATGACTACACATGTTGTATCATACAAACAATCAATTTCCTGAGACCCTTAAACAAACTGGTTTTAACCGAGACCATAAACCCTTTTAGATGATCATAGATCCTACCTGCATCCATCAAGCATCAACAAACCAATTTCTCATAGAAAACACCCCTAAGCCAAGAAAGATAATCTGCACAATGGTGTAAAACACCATCAACCCCCTAATCAGAAACAACATTAACCACCTAATTTTTCTCGGGATCATAACCCATAGAGATACAAAAACACTACCTACATCATCCAGGAATTAGTAAACCAACTGCCCATGGAAAAAACCATAGAGCCAAGAAGGAAAAAAAGATTAATGGAGCAGGATTCCATCCAACCCCTAATTAGCTCAGCCTGTTGGAATATAGAGAGAAGCTTAGAAGACCACCTAGCCTATAGAAAAACATGTAAATCCAAAGAGCCCAAATCATCCAAGGATAGCTCCAACATCAACAGCTCCTTCAAAGTACTCTGGTTATAGGAAACTAACTCCAAGACCACCTCTAAAGGAATGAGTTCCCCTCTATTGGAGAGGATGCTACAAGCAGCATGACCTCCATAGCTAGAAATCACCAACACCCTCCACCTCCACCTCCATAGGAGAGCTACCCACCTCAATAAGAGTAGTAGAGGGAGGACCACCTCCATAGGCCCAAAGGAGAAAGCTAGCACAATAGTGAAGAACACAACTGTAGAATCCATCAATAAACACTACGCTAGAAGAAAATTGTGGACGAAGAGAAGAGTCACAAAAAGATACACAAGTCCACCATTTCTCCATTCACAAAAGAACACATCTGGGTTTCTACAGAAAAAAAAAACCAACAACAAGCCAAATGAACACCCACATCTAGATATTAATATATTTAATAAAAAGTGGCATATTATTATCAAATATTTGCAACATATTTCATATTATATTATTATTGTGCAAGTTATTTCATTACACCAAGGTTATCATGCCTTTAGATTTGGAAATTTTTTCTTTGTGAGTTTCCCTTAAAGGGGTAATTGATGATGACACTTGCCATGTTGAATGTATAAAACATCTTGATTTGCTTGATGAGTGTCAATTATAGGCCCTCAAACATCTCCAAGCTTATCAAAGATCCATTTCTAAAATTTATAATCAAAGTGTTCTTTCTCATACATTTAAGGTAGATGATCTCATTCTCTATGAGAATCAAAGGAATATAAATGATCCACCTAATCAAAAAGGGATATTATGCCCTAATTGGTTAGTTCCTTACACGATCATCATTTTTTATGGTTATGGTGCATATGGATTATCATCTATGGATGGTATGCCTCTAAAATAACCCGTCAATGCAATGCATCTTCATCAATACTATGCATAAGGTCTATAATGTGGAATGCACATGACACTCGTTTCTCTCTAGGGATCATAGTTCATTGTGCTATGGCATTTCTTCATTAAAAAAATATTATTTTTATTTGGGTTATGATGTGAACATGTGTATGTAATTATTAATTTATTTAGTAAATATATATATATATATATATTTATTATTATGTTATGTATCTATGCATTGTGTTTGATTATATCTTTTGGTTTGGCATTAGAGAATCATTATACTTAATTAAGCATACATCCAATATGTGTTTATTAAATTGTGATAGCATCTAATCTAAACATACATCCATAAAAATATATCAATGACATATGTAATAATACATGAAATAGACGTAAACACAAAGAACACCATGATGACGGTCAAAAATCTCATATATATATATATATCAAAAATTTCATGTACATGTATAACACCACTATGTTAAAATGTCGTGTCTATATATCCATATATGAATCTATACATAAAAAGTGTTATACATCAAAAATGATATGCTATATAAAATTTGGCTCTTAACCTCTGGGTACATTGATCCCTAAGCCCTCTAGCACTAGTGGTGGTAGAAGAGGATATTGGAGTGTGATCGATGTGACCGCAACATGGAAATTCTCTATGATCGTAGTCCTTTGATATCTCCCCAAAGGTTGGTCACATCCTCTCGTAGATACACGACACTCTCAAGCATGTCATAACTCCTCTCTAATTTTCTATACCTAAAAAACTCAATGGGTGTTGTCTTCCTTTCGGTTACCTTCCTACCAAGGTCATCAACCTAGATTTAAAAGGCACCACATGCCTACTCGACACTCTCTACCCATGTCACAATCTGATCTTTCTTAGATAGTGCAATAAGGAGCTCCATCACCTACTGATCTCATTGCCTTATCATTGTGGTTAGTTTTGTAGCTTACTGGACTACCTCCACCCGCATCTTCTCATAGGTCATAATAATATGCACTAAAGGATGGAATAATTAGGTATAGCACCCTATTTTATGTTTCGTATAGGCTTCAAGGACTAACCCTTGGAATTGGATAGCTCAAACCACCTTTAATATACACCGCCTACAGAAATCCAGCCACCCATCTGTGAACACACAACCATAGAGAAAGTGGATGATGTTAATACCATATCGTGCATATATATATGAGAGAAAGAAACTAAAATGATATAACATGAACCATACTTGTACCTAGGTACCTATCCTACTAGTGTAGGTCTAATATTGGAGCACCACTATCAGACGTGATCCTTAGCCCTATTGCTAGTGTTGATAGAGGCACAACTATCTGCACTAGAGGTGGTGTTGATGAGACAATTTTTATGCACACTAGTGATGCCACCCATCACCACCACCTAGAGCACTATTGCACTCCAGCCATGTCCACCTCATTTCCCTTCTTGATGCTCCTAGGACCCTCACCTCCTAACCCTTGAGCACCATCATCACTCATGGAGGTGCTTGATGGGAAAATTGGGGCATGACCTGCTATCGATCACCAGTCATCAAAGCCAACTATGATGTTGACATCATCCATCACAAGGTCCTTGTGATGGTCATCATCATCTAAACCATCATTTTCATTGAGTGCAACATTTATGATGGTGGGATGGGGTCAATCTCCTGCTCGTGTTGTGCTCATGTGTGACCTATATACATAAGAGTTGTCAGGGGGATTGTCTACACCTATGTGAATGAATGGGCAACGTAGTTCTAGTAATATGGGACTATAATGTGACTAGATTTCCTAGTTAGGAGCTGATTGTGCTAAATCCTACATAGTTACCTCATACTGGATTGTTAGGTCCACATCCATTTATACGGGAACCATCAAATGTCCAATACCCTTACTGTATCAATGCACTACCGCCAAAACTACAAATCACCATACCATCAATTAAGTATCAATGGATACACATGCACTCACAACATCTTATGTGGTAGGCCTAGGGGATACTTGGTTAGCATCATACACAAGATGTGCTCAAACACCTACACCTAAAGTAGCATTTAGATGGTAAGGATAAGATACTCATAGTGGATGTATCACTTGAGGTCATGATAGAGATGCGCAAGAATGCTCTAAACCCAGGTGTTTACTATCTCCCTCTCCTCCATGGCCTAGATGAAATGGATGAGGCCCTTGTGAAGGTGTGATTCTCGCCAATGCATCACAACCCGTAGGGAAATGATCATGATTAGCACTCATCGCACCAATGGTATTGCCACTCGCCTCTACTCTAGAAAATGCATGTAGATATACCCAAATGTCTCCCCCAAGATGACACATTAGAGGTAGTATTGTTGTACAACATAGGCATCCTAAGTTTCCTACCCTCCTTTTATGCCACATTCTCCCCATGGATGGATATGCATAAGATGTGGTATACATCCTCTAGAGTCACCATCATCTCCCCAATAGGGAGATGAAATGTAGATGTATTTGCATCCCATTGTTCCATCAATACCATGAGCATGGGTGTGTGAAAGAAGATCTCTATAATCTCCTAAACCCACTAGATCCTAACCTATTTCGAATCATGTAGTCATCAATGCCAATTTCATTTCAACAACCATCTAGCAATGTTAGAATAGCCCTATTTCTATGCTCTTGGATCTCAAGCCACTCTTGCAAAAACATAAATTCTTGAGTCAAAACAATCTACATCATAAAAATATTTTAACTCTACATTATCAAGAAAATCCTCATAAAATTTTACATAGTCTTCCATTAAGACTATAGCGGATTGTGCAAACATTTGTGTAGTATGCTAGGATCTCAAGTCAAATAGCCTCTTATGATAGCATGTCAATTAGACACTAGTGTGACCAAAGGACACTGACATGTTAGTAGGATGCCAATATGATTGATGGATGTTGACACATTGATGGTATGCCAGAGCAACTGAAGGATGTTGACATTTCATGCTATTTGGATGCATGCACACTTTTTGGGAGAACTAAAAAGCTAATGAATAAATTATAATAATTTTTTTGGTGGAAATTTTTATGTAGGTACCTCATTAGGTGGGTTGTCCCTCACCATAGTAAAACATTGTTGGTTGATCCATAGAGGTATGAAGTCTCATATGTGATGTGTTCTTCTAATAGCTCTCTTGAAAAGGAAACAAAGTCCTCACAATGAATAGTGAAAGTGACCCTCCCATGGGCCCACCGAGACATATATTGACTCATTTTCACCCATTTTTCATGGTAAAAATGTTTCATCCATCCTTCTTATTTTGACCCCACCTAACTAAGGGAAAAATAGGAGGGGCATATACTCACATCTTCATCAAAATTTTCCTCTGGTTCTCCAAAAATTTCTTAAGCATTCTTCTCACCATGGTAGCTTGTTTTGATTTTAAAACAAACCCAATTTTTTGTTTTACAAAACATAACTTCACTTCAAGTGTTGTTGTTTTTCATTGAGCTCCAACACTAGGGGCATTGTCAGTATCCACCTACTCAACCTTTGTGGCCTCTACATTATCCTTCTAGCAAAATCTATAAAAAAATTAAAATTTTAATTCTTACAATTATGTCTTCTTAACTACTTTAGCGTAGCTATTTTTTCTCTAAAAATTTAGCTCACTAAAGTGGGGGAAAAATGTAGGGTCATAAAATTTCACCCCATGGAAATTTCACACTTGCACATCTAACCCATTGCATTTATGCCAACCTTTCGTATTAAAGACAAAACCATATGAGTCAAAATTTTATGATTCCAACTTCATAAGGGACAACAATGAAGCATTAGTACCTTGGATACCTCATTCTTAAAAAATTTTGAGCAGGAAACTTATGCAATGGGTGGACGTCTACATGACATGCTAGCATCCCTAATTTTTTTGAAATTTAAATAAGGATATTCCATGTCCCTTGCCTATGACGTATTTCATTATAGTAGGAATGCATATGTAATGGATCTTCCCACCCTCCAACCTACCAAAAACTCCTCTTTTCACTCTCATTCTCATTCATTCTTGCTCTCTCTCATTAATTCTCATTCTCTTCTCTCTTCTACATCAATTTCTCATTCTCTTTCTCTTCATAGTGAAGCTCTACCATATTTATTGGTATGTAAAGCGTATTCTCAAATGGAAGGTGTTGATTTTGAAGAATCTTTTTCCCCTGTTGCCAGAATCAAAGCTGTTAGATTATTTATTGTGTATGCTACATACAAGGACTATAAAGTCTATCAGATGGATGTGAATTCAGGATCTCTAAATGGAGAGCTAGAAGAAGTATACATTGAACAACTAGATGGATTTCAACTACCTAACAATGAAGATATGGTTTCCCACCTAAAGAAAGCTCTATATGGACTTAACCAAGCCCCTAGAGCCTAGATTTGACAAATACTTACTAAAGCTTGGATTCACTAAAGGTACTATTGATAATAGCTTATATTTCAAATTGGATCATGATAAAGAGTTAATTATAGAAGTCTTTGTTGATGACATCATTTTTGGAGGAGATGACAATCTATGTATGAAGTTTGCTAATGAGACGAAGGATGAATTTGAGATAAGTATGATTGGAGAGATGAAGTTATTTCTAGGATTACAAGTGGCCCAGTTACACAATGGAATTTTTATATCTCAGTCCAAATATGTGAGAGAGCTCCTAAAGAAATTTGGGATGGAAGATTCATAGCCTGTTGGTACTCCTATGGTGACCGAATGTAAGCCAACATAGAATGATGATTCTTCTAAGGCGAATCAAACTAGATATAGGTCAATGATCAGTGGATTGCTCTATTTAACCTAGACTAGACTAGATATTATTAGTTTTGTATGTATGGTTGCTAGATTTCAGGTTGATCCAAAAGAATCACATGTGAGTATTGTCAAGAGAATCTTCAAATATCTAAAAGGAACAGTTGACTTTGGACTTTGGTATACAAAGGATGATGATCTCACTTTGAGTGCATATACTGATATGGATTGGGCTGCTGACATAGATGATAGGAAAAGTACTAGTGGTGGTGCTTTCTTCCTAGGGAAGAAGTTGGTATCTTGGTTGATCAAGAAGAAGAATTCCATTTCTCTATCTACTACCTAAGCAAAATATATTGTCGTTGCAAAAAATTGTAATTAAGTAATATGGATGAAACAAATGTTGAAAGATATCATGGACGTATATGAAGATCCTATTGCCATATACTGTGAAAATTCAAGTGTAATAAATATTTCAAAGAATCTATTACTTCACTCTAATACTAAACATATATCAATCAAGTTTCACTTCTTAAGGGAGAAAGTGAATGAGAAAGAATTTATATTGGAGTATGTGCCTACCAAAGAGCAGATTGCAAACATCTTTACTAAGCCATTGTTGAAGGATACTTTTGAGTATCTCATAGGAATGCTAGGGGTAATCACCCCTCCTAATAAGAACTAAGAGATGCATTTACTTGCATCAATCAGTGAGCTACATTGCTATATTATAATCCAGATTGATGTCTTCATGGTTGCTACTCAGGGGCAGTAGTCAGATGTGCAGATATGTGGTTCAGAGCATGTATGGTTGTCTTTGTCATTGATGTCAAAAGGGGAGAAGTGCAATATAAAAAATACTTTTAAGGGTCAAAGAGCAATTGAGGAGTTCTAAGAGTCAAAACCAAAGGGAAAGCAAGTGTGTTGGGTTGATGGTATTTCTCACATCATGTGTTGCCATCAATGCCAAAGGGGGAGATTGTTGGATGCTATGGATGTGTTGTTGATATGTGGTTGTCATTGATGTCAACACTATTAGAATTTTGTGTAACAGAGGCTGTATATGTCGAGGATATTGAGAAAATTGTAAAAGAAAGTTTTTTAGGCTCCCAATGGAACTGTGCAAGTCATGAAGGCATCTTGTTCTCTACATTGAAGTTTAGCTGCTATGGATTAACGGGTTTTCTATTGAGTGTATCTAGATCATCTATCAGAAGTTTCAAAGGTCTGCATATAGATTTGATCATGTTGTGGTTTGACAGTCTTTCTATGGTCTTTGTTAGTATTCCTAAGTAAAGTTTGAAAAGTTTATCATTTTGTGACAGCTAATTGAACCCCCCTCTCAGTTGTATGTCCTTGTTTTTCCAACAAAAACATTATGTCTATCAAGCCAAGAGGGGAACCAAATTTTCTTTGTAACACTCTCTTGTCTATGTTTCTTTTCTATTTACCATCATTTACTTATTGCATCTATTGCATTTGTGATAGGGGCTCTCCTCCACAATGGGGTTTGTTTCTATTACACATATTTACATTTCATGTCATTTTGTCTATCTCTATCTATTTGCATGTTTGTGAAGGTGGAACCACCAAATTGGGGGTTTGATTGAGGCAAGCCCCAAAATAGCCATAACATTTTCTCTCTATTTTTTGTGCAAATGTATAGGCTTGAAGAGGTGATTGTTGCAGAATTAAGGTTTACTCTTTGTTTTGACAAGGACAACAACACAAGGTGTAGACATCCCTACAATGTAATGAAGCTAACGTAGAAAAACAACTTCCTACACTAATCTTAAGAGAAGGATAATGCAAAAATTTATAGATCTTTTCAACAGTTATAAAAACTTAAACATAAATAAGCATAAATATCATGCATACCGTAACACAATGATTTACATGGGAAAACCCTTTCGAGAAAAAAAACCCACACTCCAAAAGTCATCCAATATATTATTCATAAATAAAAAAGATTACAATATACTTGCAAAGAAAGCTTCTCATACGAGTATCACAAAAAAAAAGATTCAGAGGCAACACAAACACTATCAAACTCTAAAAATACATCACAATACACAACTGTAATACAACACCCTTATAAAATAGGACTTTCTTCTAGGGAAATTCAATCCACCAAAATATCAACCTTCAGATCTAAGGGATAATGATGAATTTTCTAGATTTACAATAATAAAATATACATAAACTTTAGCTTTCGACAATATTAACCCCAATCCCCATCAAGGCACACGACCCTCAGACCCCCCATCAAGGGGATGATCCTATATACCCCTCGTGGAGGGGGCGATACCATGCACCCCCCCCCCCATCGCTTATGTATCATCATTACCTTATGTAATTGTAAGGTTGAGACACATTTTCCCAACATGTAGCATGTTTCCATCCATGGCTAAGGCTCAATCCTCCTGGGGGAAAAATTTGTGAGTTTTAAGGTTTATGTTTTCATAATCTATAGGTTGTAATTTTACTATCAGTTTCTATTATTCAATAGTTTCATCAGTCTTGTCCTTAATAGTTTAGCTTCCATTGAATTAAGTTGTGTAAATACTCTTTATTTTCTACCTTGTCACCTGAGCTTTGTTCTTTCAGGTAACTGAGGGCTATTTTCTCCTTAAATATTCTCTTTGTCCTAAGTCTCAAGGGTAGTGAATCCCCTTCCTTTACAAGTTACCTAAGGGCCATGTCCCATATTGTAAATATAAGTATGTAGAAATATATACTCACTAGAAGAAGAGATGATAATAGAAAAAAATAGAAGATAACATAGTATAGTATAGAAGAGTGACTATAATAGAGATATAAGGAATGTAATGTATGATTATTGATCTAATGAATATAAAAAAATAGAAATTCGGATATATCTTTTGTGTGTATGCCATTTTATTCTAATTTACAACTAATATTGGATCTAGAATACCATCTTGTGTTGCCTCAATAGGACCTACTCTAGGGTTTCAAACTATAACTAGCAGAGATCTTTTCGAAACAAAACTTAGGTATGTATCCCTCAAACTTCTTGCAAATAGTTAGAAAAAAAAAATGATTGAAATTATCAATACAAGGGCAAGGGAAGCCTAGACTAGAGATGCAAATTTATGAAAGTTTAAAGATCTAGAAATGTAATATAGTGTTGAGGATCTAAGATTTTACAAGTTTGGGTTTGAGATCAAAGAGAATTATGGAAATGAAAGAAAAACTAATTCTTTTATATGAGGCACATGCATGCATGAATTTTTATGTTTTAAAGAAATAAAATGAGTGAAATAAGTTCCAATTACTTGATAAATGATAATTTCTAGAATGTAAAAGGATAGAACTCTAGCAAAATTTATCTCTGAAAAACTGAAATATTACACTTTTAAAGATTAGGAAAGGAATGATGAGATGAAAACCTTTACATTTCAATGTATAATAAGAAATTCACTTTGAGAAATGGGTATGTACAGGATCATGATGGGCCAAAAAGTGGTGATATGATGGGTATGTGTAGGGTATGTGGCTGACAATTTTTTTTTTAACCAAAATTGATAAAACAAAAATGGTTTTTAAAGGAAATTCTTAAATTTCCACAAATATAAATTATGCTTTACTTTGAATTTAATAAAAAAGTATTGTTCATTTTTTATTTGAATTATGACTAAATTCCTAATTGATAGGCTGCTTGAAAAACATCTACAGATTTCAAATGGTATCACATTTTTTTAGTCCAAAACACGCGTCACATTCTATGATTCTCGTGACACTATAGGATTACAAAAAAATGAATTTCATGAAGTTTTGAGCAAGTTAAGGTGGTCAGACATGCAAGTTTTTTTAATTTTTTAAAAGTTGTAATAAAAAAACCATAATTTATTATTTACTTGGAAACAAATTACAAAAAAATATGCATCACATCGAGACATGAGTCTTCTACTTATATCTAAAATCTAATAATAAAATATTATCATTTTATTGTCATTAGGGTGGTTAGACAGACACCTACTTCTTATTTTTTTCCTAAAATTTCAGTACTACTGCATTGAAATTTCAAATTTTCACCAAATAGATTTTTTTATTGTGGTTCTCTACTTATATCTAAAATATTATAAAAAAATATTATCATTTTATTGTGGTTAGGGTGGTTAGAAAGACACCTACTTCTTATTTTTTCCTTGAAATTTAAGTACTACTGCATTGAAATTTCAAATTTTCACCAAATAGACTTATTTTTAAAAAAAACCCTAGTAGTTTAGAAACTAAATTCAATTTGCTACAGATTCTATTCTTACATATTTTTGAAATAATATAGATGACTTATTCAAATGTTTATGTCAAGTTTCCTAACTCTGATTTTCTAAAATTTTTGCCAATTAAGCGCTTGTTTTTTCCATGATGATCCTGCACATACCCAAATTATACCTTCAAATAGCCTAAGATTTCACTTTGATTTTAGAGAAATAGACATGTAAATAAGAAGCTTGCAATTGTAAGATACATCAGGTTCACCAAAATGTGACGTAGAAAAAATGGATCTAGGGTCTAAATCACAATTTTCAACCTACAACGTTGGGGGGACACAAAAATGATCATAAAAGACAACTTGTCTACTATCCTCAAGGAAAAGCCAAAATGGTTGATCATGTGTTTTGTCCCCTTTGGGTTGATTATGAGTTGAATTGATAATAATTAATGTGATGTGTGTGATTTTGAAGATAGAGGTACTTTATATTCAAATATGAGCTCAAACTGACTAGTCTAGGGTGTGGGTGCCCTCAACTAAATTTAATTTTGCAAACATATTAATGGTAATAATTAAAAATTAAAAGTTGGGCCAAAATGGGGTGACCAAGGGGAAGGGTACACTTGACCAGGCTAATTTTTTTAAGTTTAAATTGTCACTAAATAAATAATTAATTTTAATTCCCAATCTTATATTGATTATTTGAGAAAGATAATAAA
>VDFB02271358.1:169278695-169438482 GCA_007258455.2 Sequoia sempervirens | reverse complement strand
TGATATGCTACAAAATGGTAGAGCCTCTTAGTGGATGTCATTTGCTAACATAGTTGGAGTGCTTGCATAGCCTTGGCATATGTGCCACAAACATGCCACCACTTTTGAGGTGTTGGATGTTGAGAGTGCTTTCACCTTAAGAAAGGGTTTAGGCACTTTATCTCATAGAGGCACAAGGTTTCTATCATCAAACTCATTTCCTTCCTCTAGGATCCTCATCCATGATATTATCAAAATTTGTACCCAATATGGGACCATTTCTCTAGCCATCAATGTGATTGGTTGAGGCATTGATTGTTCCATGCTCATTTCTATGTTTTACGCTTATTTTTGGCACATGTATATGTTATGTTTTGTGGATTAGATCTTATACCTATTTGGTGGTGATATTTTCCTTAGATATGTTGTATGTTAAATTATGACTTATCTCATTTTTTCCATGTGTCTATTATGATGCTTATTAATTTTGATTGGTGTATGTGCCATGTACTGGCATATGCTTTGTTGGTGTGTGTTTCATGTATGATATGTATGTGTGTGACCATGAAAATTATAGAAATTCTTCCATAATAATCTTCTACATAGCTCAAGGGTTGCATAGAGTGGAATATAAATCTTGAACCATAGATTTTTGGCACCCTAATCCTTTTTAGCTCTTCTAGGGGTTTTCACCTAAAAGGAGAGAAGTAGGCCAAAAATGCTAAGGGGTTCATTCAAATTATGTTATCTGTGATGTTATTTAGACTAAATGAAATATCTAAGTGAAACTAATTGATAATATTAATTGATTAAATATGTAAAACCTAAGAAACAAGTGGTGTTTGAAAACACATTGTGTAATGCAACAATTGACTACAAATGAAGCAAAGCTAAACATAAATGAATGAAACTTGAAGTGTACACCTAAAAGCTTGAGGGAGACTAGAAATTGCTTCTAAAACACTGCTGATGCTGATTTTCAGGCCTAGAGGGACTCATTCACCATTCTAGGTGAATTAGTCCCAGTTCTGCCAAACAGTACCAAAGCCCATTTTTGACAAAAGGTTATCTAAAAATGTAAAAATCCAAAAAATAACCTTGGGGTGGGACTCATTCATCACCTATGGTGAATGAGTCCACTTTTGAATTTCTGTATTTTCAAAGGTGTATTTCAAAGCTTCTGATCTACACTTTGATGCCCTACAGGGGTCTACTTCTGAAACTTTCATTTATGGGCCTAAAAATGAGATTACATTGAAATTTTGACTTGTTGAATGAGAAGAAGACTTGAAAAAAATTGCAAATTGATCTTCAATGATTTACAAGCTTCAATTATTTCCAAGCTTCAATGATTTACAAGCTTCAATTATTTCCAAGCTTCAATGATTTCCAAGCTTCCAATAGACCTAAATCTGCAAACACACAAGAAGAGAAGAAGAAATGGTGAATGTTAGGGCATGGGGGTTTTCCTTGGTCAAACCTTGTTTAGGTAATTAAATCAAAATGATGAAAGAAAGAAATGAGATATGAAAAAATAGAATTTATTACCTTTCCATGATGATTGATCTTGAAAATCTATAGCAATAGAGGAAGATTCAGCCCTTGAATGTCTTAGTAAGCTTTCTTGATGTCATGAGCAATGATAAAACCCTAAGTTGCTTGACTTGAGATGAAAGATTGGTGGATGAATATGTGGATTAAGTTAGTGGATGTGAGAGAGATGTGAAAATGAGTCTAGAGAGGTGCTTTTATAGGCCATTCTCCTATTTTACCCATTAATACCTCATCATAGGTCGACATGAAGCAAAATTAAACTTAAATTTCACTTTTTTTCCCGCTCAAATGTTAAAATTGAGCCAAATGAGACTCATTCTCCACACATTGTGAATGGGTCCCACTTGGATGGGACTAATTCTCCATGCATGGCGAATGGGTCCCACATGGCCTATTTTGACAACTCAGATGCCAAGAGATAAGGAAATAAGGTCTAAAATGCAACCATGTCAGGTATTTGATCAATTTAAGCCTTAGAATGCACAATATTGGTTAAGAGGAGCCTATTAATGATGATGTGAATACCAAATAGGGCTTGGGACACAAAAATCAATGTGAAAGTGTGATTAAATACACTTTACAACATTAAAATGAGTTCCACATAGCCTAGGAAGGCACAAGAACCAATGTGAATGTGCAAGACACATTACAACACTAGTTTATCATTACGTTTAATTCAAAAACCTTCTAGATTGATGTGATAATTTAATTAAATATTTTTTATAATGTTGAATTAGGGAGAAATAGGTTAATTAAGTCTAGAAAAGGATGAAAATCCATTACAAGACTTTACAACACCTTTACAAGACATTGTTAAAAGCATGTTATTTGATTTGCAAGGGTCCAAGACCTAGTGTGGATGCATAAAATGCCTCACAACATCTAAATAAATGCCTCATCAAGCCAATTTATCACAAATTAATCCCATGTAAAGCAAAGGGTCCTTTTTTCTATGACACATGTTTAGCCCCCACTTTAGTGAGAGGATGAACTTGCTTCAAACTCACACTAAAGTAGACATTCAAGAGAGATCCGAGTGTGCAAATGTAGATGAAAAAGAATGAAAAAGATCAAAGAGGTGGTAAAGCCCCTAGGATCCAAGATCCTAAGTTAAACCAACAAGATACAAAATCATGCAATGGCAAGATAGAGAAAGATGAAAATGAAAAGGAGGATCAAGCTTCGATCATTTGTCTAGCTAGTTGTGGATTAGATCTAGGCTTGTTTTCCTAAACAGAAATGTGTACTCACTCCAAGCCAACAAAACTTCTTGGTTGTCTGTAGGGTGAGAAGGCCAAAGGTATACTTACTCTAGGGCCACATAACTTCTGGTTGTATGCGGGGTGAGAAATCCCAAAAGGTGAAATAGATACGCTAGTTGGTACGCAATCACAAACACAAAGGTAGCAATGGGGAAAATTCATGCTGCTAGGTGGGCTTCCCACTCAACGATACCAAAGTTATACCTCCTGATAACTTTAGTAAGGCGCCACAAAGGAAGACATTGTTAATGAAAAATAGTGTAAAGATTGTTCAAAGTGATTTGGATTAGTTCGAGCAATGTCTCGTCTTAGGGAACATCATGCTCAATGTCTCCAAAAGAGAATAAGTCAAAAGAAGTATCACACTCTTGGAGGGAATCAAGCCCAGTGACTCCACCAATAAAAGGATGCATTGCAAGAAGAAAGAAATTGCATAATGAAATGTGAGTGGTGATGTATGCCCCCACTTTAAAGTGGTTGCGAGCACCCATACTGTGAGCAATTTCTTTAAAGTAGAAGAAGAGAGAAGAAGACATGAGAGCTTACTCAAAAAGCCCTATGCCAAGTCATATGTTTCCGATAAGCTACATCATGAAGAAAGGGCAATATGCCACATGTGAGTCAATCTTAAGACATGTCGTCCACATCCCAAGCTTGCTCTTATATGTTCATGAAAGGTTAACGATTAGTCAAAAGAGACAATGACAAGTGACATATGAGGAGAAGGCTATTGTACCCCTGACCCCCACTTAGTGCAAGACAAAGGTGAGCCTGGAATGAATGAAAGGAAGTATTAGGTAGAGGAATGAGGTGCTCCAATACAAGGAAGAGCACCACAATTCCTGAGAGGTTGAATGTCATTGTAGTGTAAAGTCTTTGATGAAAGCGGAGAGAAGTATGATATGTTAGATTTGTTCATTTAGGATTTGTAATTGATACCATTAATCTTGCAAGTTAGATGAAGGGAGTGTGTGTTTGTGAGAAGGATTGGTTTCACTCCTTTTTAATGTGATGTTTCGTTGTTTCATGAGGGATGTAAGTGATATTGCCCCCATCACCACCATTTTTGGTAGAACTAGGTTGAGCAAAGGAACATTGTGTGGATTGGGAGAGATATTTCACACCCTCCCTTAAAGGTAAGTGTGAAACTCTAATCACTACTAGTTGTATCTAAAAATGAATCCTCTTTGGACCATGATAAGATTTTGAAATGTCAACACCCCATAACAAAAGAGTTTTGTTGTGGGTGAATAATTAGCATCAATGTGTATAGGTTCAAGTTTTGATCGAGGAATGAAAGGATTAGGGGAGTTGGAAGTGTTGTGATCAGTGTATAACTCATCATCAATCGTGTACATCTCATTGTTGTATTAAAACTTCATGACATGGTCAAGGGTAGATGGGGCTCCTTTCATAGCATGAATACATGGTTTCCCTAGGATAAGATTGTATGGAAGGGGTCCTTGCACAATATAAATAGAGGTAGGAAACACTTAGGTCTACCTCAATAGGTTTGATCATGTGTTTCTTATGAACATTTCGAAAATATGAACATAAATAAGTTGAAGGTTTTTGTGCATTTTTTAAGGAGGTCCATGCTCAAACATTAATTTCATCCATTGTCGATGAGAGGTGCCTAACTAGAGTCAATAATGATCACATCTTAATTTTTATGTGTCTCAAGTGGGACATGTTTAGGGAATGTGATTTCTGAGTGGGTGGCTTGTATGGGATGAGGGGAGAATGTTACAATTTGGTTTTATTTATTGGAGCTCTTCCTTCTATATTTCCAACATTTCATGAAAAAGAAGTTTGATTGTTGGTGAGAGTTGAAAAAGTTCTATAGATATTAGAAGAGTCTTTTTAAGATCTTCAACACTAGGAATTTTTTGAGGAAATGATAATGGTGTAGGAGTGTTGTGTGGCTCTCTAGATGTTTGAATTAAGTTACTTAGTGGCTGCAAAAAATTGTTATGAGTAGATTGCCATGGATTTCAAGACATCTTTGAATTTTTTGTGTTTTTCACTAATGGAAGGTGTTTTAGGAATCTCACTAATTAAAGGAAATCTCACTTGTGTCGTATAACAATGTTCATATGTTTGTGCACCATGATATTCTCCCTAGGAGGAGAGTTTTTAGGAGAACAACAAGCCAAATGTCTTGATTGGCATGATATGTTGGTGAAGGGGATTCTAATGCCACTTGAGTACCCTCATCTAGGGAAGATTTAGTAGTTGAAGGATATGTGTCAATTTTCATATGTTTGTGCACCATGATATTCTCCCTAGGAGGAGAGTTTTTAGGAGGACAACAAGCCAAATGTTTGTTACATTCATAGGTTGGTTTTTCTAAAAAGACTTCATCACAAGTAGGGGAATGATCAGTGGTTGAAGATTGGTTTTCAAGAGGGGTTTCCCTAGGTGAAGGGGGACAGTTCTAAGATAGTCATGATCTTCATTGATTGTGGTGTCTAACATCAAAGTATCTACTTCACAACTAGGAAAGATACTAAAGGAAGAACAAATGTTGTTGTCATGATCATCTAAGGTTGTGTTATGTTGGTTGTGAATGTGTTTTCCACTAAGAAAGGTAAAAGGAGAGAAACAACTAGGATTCTCAAAACTCACACTAATTGATTCTTCTACTAAAATATCTTCATCACCAAGAGGAGAGATATTATGAAAAGAACAAGTATGATAATTAGGAATGGCCCAATTTGTAGTCTGTTTCAGTAAAACACTCTCATAGGGAGGGGATAGGAAATGTTTCTTAACATGTTTACATATGTAAGGTACTAGGATTGTTTGAATAAGAATTAAAAGCACATGTAAGCATTTCATGCAATGTTTCAGCAATATGAACAATGTATATGCAAAGATACAAAACATTCGTATCCAATATATGCAAGATTTTAAAAAGGAAAATAATGTACATGCAAGAATGAAAAAAAAACTTTTATAAAACTTATGAAATGTCTTATGAATAAAAATATTGTATATGCAAAAGTGAAAAGTACTTTTATCAATGTTATGCAAGATTGCATAAATGGAAGCATTTTTAGATGTAAGAATGTGTACAAATCAAGTGATTTGAAGAATGAGTAATCTAAAATGATGTTTTTGAGCTAAATGCATAAAAAAAATGTTCCAAAAACTTTCCATACCTATACTATATGTTACTAGGAGGCTTAGGAAGCACAAAAATGAGGTTTCTGATGTCGGAACAGACAGTCAAAAATTTGGACATGGACTAATTCGCCCAGTATGGTGAATGAGTCCCAGTACTAGTTTTTTTGTAAAATTTTCAAAAAAATGAAGTTTTTTTATGTGTTTTAATGTTGTAAGATGCAGACCTAAGATGGAGATGCAAAATTTTAGATATTTTTAAGGAAAGCTTAGGTGTGGAACAAACTCCCTAACCTCAAAACCTAAGGGAAGAATGCATATATGACTTTAAATTTTGCAATTCGATAATAAGATACACTTGAAAAGAATAAGAAAAAAGAAATGAACACATACACAATTGGACACAGGGAAAACCCAAACCCTTAGAAGAAAAACCCACCACACCAAGAAAATCCTCTTTGTATTATAGTAAAAAAATTACATACAGATTATCAAACTTAACTTTCTGTGTCAATTTACACAGCACATTCACTAATCAATCTTGTACAAAACATTAATCTCACAATGCTCTGATGCATACAGAACCCCCTCAGATCAATCCGTGTTCACAATCGCTCTAGATGCATACAATGAACCATCACTCAAATCTCATCATCAATGTTCAATTGAGCAGTGTAACATCATCTCACTCTTCATCTCTCATCAACCCACAACAGAATAGTCTCATACTTATTCATTTTCCACAACAAAATTCTGTCGTATTGAACTTGAACAACCACGTTCATGCTAGAGGTCGGTCAAAACCACATAGGACAAATGGGGAGTTCAACTGACCGCATGTCGGTGAGCGGGAACAGACCATTTCTCCTCGATGCGAAAATGCCTAAACACATAACTATCGACAAGACCAAAGGTATTGGCAACACTCTAAGAAGTCAGACCGATAACAAAACAAGTCTCCCCGATATCACAAGAAAACCAACTGTCCATCCAAGCCAATCAGCCCAAACGGCAAGATTCTCACTGATGTCCATTGCAGAACTATCGGCAAGACCATCGCTATTGCTAGAACTTCCAAGAAGCTCAACCATCGACAATATCCCACACTGACGTGGAATATTAGTAGTCATTAGTTTATAAATAAAAGCCTGAAGACTTTAGGTATCCCCGAGTTAGTGCTTTTATTACCAACTTACTCATACACCGCATTTGACTATCACACTGAGTTGGTTGTCATTCCTTGTGGTCTCCACCATGACACACGTTCACTACTTGTGCATTTCTAGAGAATCAAGCTGGGAATCTACAATATTCTCAACAAGTTTCTCAGAATTCTAAGTGGTCCCCACATCCATTGGCTTGTCGCTTAATCAGAGAAAAAAAACCTTACAACTTCCACAGTAGGTTGGGAAAATCCTGAACAACACGACAATGAAGGAGATCGACTAGTCGGGAAGTTAAGAAACTTTTGAACTGTGCGACAAGGTTCCAAGGTTCAGGATTTGGGCGATAGGCTGATAAAGAAGACCAACAAAGGGTAAATCCACCAAGTCTTTAATAGAGATACAAGTCAGCAAGTTGAGCCATAATTTCCAACATTTTTAAGGAAATTGTATGCAAAAATGCAAGCTAAATGCACTTTTAGTAATACAAAAATTTGAAACCCTAGATGCAAATTAACCAATGCAAATCTAATGCAAATTCAATGCAAGCTAGGATTAGGATGAAAATGGACCCCAAATTAGAAAATAAGATGTTCAAAAAGTAGGGTTCACCAAAATGAACTATAGATTTTTTGCACCCTAATCCTTTCTAGCTCTTCTAAGTTATTTCACCTAAGAGGAGAGAGGTAGGCTAAAAATGCTAAAGGGTCCATTAAAATTATATTATGTGTGATGTTATTTAGACTAAATGGAATGATCTAAGTGAAACTAATTGATAATATTAATTGATTAAATATGCAAAACCTAATAAACAAGTGGTGTTTGAAAACACATTGTGTAATGCAACAATGAACTAGAAACGAATGCAAAACTAAACAAAAATGAATGAAACTTGAAGTGTGCACCTGAGAGCTTGAAGAAGAATGGAAATTTCTTTTGAAACATTGCTGATGCTGATTTTTCAGGCCTAGAGGGACTCATTCGCCATTCTGGGTGAATCAGTCCTAATTCTGCCAAACAGTACCAGAGCCCGTTTCTGACAAAAGGGTATCTAAAACTGTAAAAATCCAAAAACTAACCTTGGGGTGGGAATCATTCTCCACTCATGGTGAATGGGTCCACTTTTGAATTTCTAAAAATTCAAAGGTGGACTTCAAAGCTTTCGATCTACACTTTGATGCCCTTCAGGTGTTTGCTTTTGAAACTCTAATTTACGGGTCTAAAAATGATATTTCATTGATATTTTGACTTTTTGAATGAGAAGAATACTTGAAAAAAATTGCAACTTGATCTTCAATGATTTCCAAGCTTCCAATAGACCTAAATCTGCAAACACACAAGAAGAGAAGAAGAAATGGTGAATGTTAGGGCATGGGGGTTTGCCTTGGTCAAACCCTATTTAGGTAATTAAACCAAAATGATGAAAGAAAGAAATGAGATATGCAACAATGGAACTGATTACCTTGCCATGATGATTGATCTTGAAAATAAACAACAATGGAGGAAGATTCAACCCTTGAATGTCTTAGTAAGCTTTCTTGATGTCATGCAGTGATAAAACCCTAAGTTGCTTGACTTGAGATGAAATATTGGTGGATGAATATGTAGATTAAGTTAGTGCATGTGAGAGAGATGTGAAAATGAGTCTAGAGAGGTGCTTTTATAGGTAATTCACCTATTTTACTCATTAATACATCATCATAGGCTGACATGAAGCAAAATTAAACTCAAATTCCACTTTTTTTCCCACTCAAAGGTCAAAATTGAGCGAAATGGGACTCATTAACCACACATGGTGAATGGGTCCCACCTAGATGGGACTGATTCACCATGCATGGTGAATGGGTCCCATAGGGGCTATTTTGATAGTTCAGATGCCAAGAGATAAGGAAATATGGTCTAAAATGCAACCTTATCGAGTATTTGATCAAATTAAGCCTCAAGATGCACAATATTGGTTAAGAGGGACCTATTAATGATGATGTGAATGTAAAATAGGGCTTGGGACACAAAAATCAATGTGAAAGTGTGATTAAATACACTTTACAACATTAAAATGAGGTCCACATAGCCTAGGAAGGCACAAGAACCAATGTGAATATGCAAGACACATTACAACACTAGTTTATCATTAAGTTTAATTCAAAAACTTTCTAGATTGATGTGATAATGTAATTAAATATGTTTTATAATGTTGAATTAGGGAGAAATAGGTTAATTAAGTATAGAAAAGTGTGAAAGTCCTTTACAAGACTTTACAACACTTTTACAAGACGTCATTAAAAGCGTATTATTTGATTTGCAAGGCTCGAAGACCTAGTGTGGATGAATAAAATGCCTCACAACACCTAAATCAAGGCCTCATTAAGCCAATTTATCATGAATTAATCCCATGTCAAGCAAAAGGTCCTTTTTTCTATGACACAAATCTATTACACTTGATTATGGTAATTTGGTAGGGTTGTGAGTAGCATTCCATACTTGGTCCATTTTGTAAGATCTCTTAAGAGCTAGAAGAGTACTTGATTTAGTATTTTATGTTATACTTTTTTATTATTAGAGCATTCTGGATGTGGTTGATTATTAATGTAATAATATTCTTGTATTATTTATATAAATTGAGTGTGGTCCTTATATTTTTGGGAAGTAGAATCCACCTTGTATTTATGTAATAAATTAATTGTTGATTGAATCTTTGTTAGAGGGTTTCATGTGAAAATTATAATTATTTTATAATTATACTATGATTTGGTTTATGTATTTATAGTTCATCCATTCCTAGGATGGAAGCATTTAAAATGAATTATTTATGTATATCATTTGTTACTTTTTCACACCTCATCTTGTAAGGTTGTTGGTATGGTTTTATAGCTAAAGTTCAATGATAATGTGTAAGTTTTGATTAAATGATTATATGTTGTAATTCTAGTTATGGGTGTACATGGGTGAACCTATAATATATTCTCATAATAATTGAATTTCCTATGTTCTTTTTGGGGTCATCTAGATGTTCATGTTAGATGAGTATAATATTCCACACCAGTTTTCTCATGTGTTGCTATGTAGCTCATTTTCCTTGTGTTAAGGAGGTAGTGTTTATTTGTTTCTCATTATATGGCAATAATTCCTTTAAAAGGTTCTTGTGTGGCCTAGATGGTAAACATGGTCCTTTAATCATTCACATAAAACCATCTTGAAATAATTCATAAATTTAGGAAGTTATGTCTTGTTGAGTGTGGAAGTTGAGGTTAGGTTTGCTTATGTGTTAGGGTATCAAATTTAAAATAAGTCTAATACTAGAGTGAATTTTTTCTTAGAAATTTTCCTGGGATTTTACCTTGTGTTAGGATATCAATATTGTGAGAGTTTTTATACTTGTCACTTGGGTATCAAACCTCCCAAAATTTGATACTAGTCTACTAGGGTATTGAACTTCTAAAGAACTTAATACTTATCTATTAAGAATCAAGTTTTTCAAGGACTCTAATATGAGGTATCGAGGTTCTATGGAGCCCTATACCTATATGTTGAGTATTAGGTTCCTTAGAACCTTAGTATCATGTTCTTCAAAAATTTGATACCCACAAGTTGGACATAAAACTTTCATGGATTTTGATACAATTCTTTACATATCAGACTTGGCCAAATATTGACACCCTATTAGGGTATAGGAAATAAGAGTGGCACATGATAAGAGGATAATTGTTTAAGTATTTATCTTTTCTAGTGGTGGTATCGTATTTGGAGTTGAAGGGTGGTTTGGTAGAGAAAATTGGACAGTGATCCAATAGTTTTTAGGATCTTATATCTCCTCCATGCTTTTTTTGGATGAAAACCATTATGTTTCAAAATATTCTTGTTGGGTCACAATTCCATGTACATTCATATGTGTCAACTATGCCATGACATGTTGATATGTCACTTTGAGCATGGAATTATATTATATGGATTTCTTAGTACCACTTTTGATTAAAATAAACTTTGTTGGTCCATGTTATTTTTATTAATATACTAGTGTCAAAGATAGGATGCTATATTTTTCATATGAATATTGTATGAGTTTTATTTAGGTTTATAGTTTAGGTTATGTTTTTCTAGATCATCTTACTTATAAAAGAAACACTATTTACTCTTTGGAACACTTACCCAAATCAAGCATAGTTATTTTTATGCCTATTCAGGAAGATAGTAGGTAGCTAAAAAAAAAAAAAGGAGAGAAAGGATTCAAAGATTGAAATCATGAATAATATAGTGAGGAAAGATTCACACAATAATTTTCCAACCTTACGAAAAATTATTGAAATCATGAATAATATAGAGATGAAAGATTCGCACAATAATTTTCCAACCTTACGAAAGAGGAAACATAGGCTGGAAAATAATGATGGAATGTTAGGATGTGTTTGAGGAGGCAATATCATGAATATGCAAGGAGGATTCAAATTATAAAGTGTAGTGAAAGAAGATAAGGAGGAACAATATGAGTTTCATAAGTATGGAGAACAATACTTATAGATCTATATGTTTAGAAATGAGTGGAACACTAATGGAGTGAAAATTAGAGGGAGAATTATACATAGGAATGAAAGAGGTAGGTGGTACACTAAGAATGAAAACATGAGAAATGTAATTCATGGAAGGGGTGGTGTTGGTAGGAAAGGGATTGAAAGATGATGTAGAATGAGAGGGGAAAATAATAGAAGATCCCAACAAACTATCAATACCATGAATGATATTCATGCAAAATGGATCACCCACTAACATCTTTTGTAAAATAATAGTGAATTATATGTCATTGGGAATGAATAATTGCATCAAAATTAATTTTTCTAAGAAAAGAAAGATCTTTCTTAGCTACATATGCATTATGGTCACAATCATTTATTCTTTATGGTCCTCTAAATCACTCTCAACATGAGCATTAGAAAATATCTCATTATGATTGGATTGTGTAGCGATATTAGGGTTTAGGTGAGAACTCATTGGCTAAGGATGATTAGGATTTTAAGTATCTTGTGAAATAAAAAAAATAGTATGGCTAAAAGAGATAAAATATGAACCAATATAAACCACTCATACATTTTAAAGTAGAAAGAATAGTAATTTGATTAGATTAGAAATTGAAACTATAAAGGAAAATGAGAGGGTGGATAGATTGTAGGAATGCAACATGACATAATGATTCAAAAACTATAGTAAAATAAATCTACGAAGCACAAATTCTCAAACCCTAATATAATATCAAACTATGAAAAATACTAAAAAAATTAGATCTGAAAATTTAATAAAACAATGCAAAATGACAAGGCTAAACATTAAGAGGCATTAAAAATGTTGGGTTGACCAAAATGCAATTGAAAACACACTTACAAATTTGTTCTAGGATAATGAGTTGGGATTGGTATTAAAATAAATGTTAAATTAAAGTGAAATTTAAATAAATTGAATTGATAGCTCAATAAGTAGTGATGCAAAAGTGGCGCACTAGGTGTTAGGAATCAATTAAAAATTGCTTAGTAATTTTATGGGTGATTCAAATGAAGATCTCTAATTCCATAAATTGATTTCTCTTCACCTTAGTTGAATATCAAGAATGTAGATTTGATCTATGTGTGTGTTTGTGTGTAATCTTTAATATAGAACTAAATGGATGTGCACAAACAAGTCAATAGGAGGCTACCTAATGAAATTCACCCACCTCAATTTTTTATGTCTACTTTTTGTAAGGACATGTAGTGTTTACAAACAACTTTGGGGAATCAATTGAATTGTGAGGGCAATGTTCTACACAATTAAAGTCATAGCTAACAAACTATATGACTCTAATTAGAAAGATTGAGGGCAAGTAACAAGCATGTAATAGAACTATGATGACGTGTTCTAATGCAAATATTCTAATAATTTATCTATGTTGGTATCATAAATGCTTAGTGTTAAATTATTTCACAAGTCTAAGGTTGTCATAGATAATTGTCAAATGAGTGAATTAATGTCATTAAATACAACAAACACACACACAAATCAATATAACATGCATTACGTTGGCTTACAATAACTAGTGGCAATCCTTGCAAGCCAAGAGTTTGAAATTATAATTTTAAAGTGAAGGATTCAAATCTATGTCCTTAGAAGATACCTAGCTCAAGTCCACATCCATGGATCTAATCCAAAGTAATCAATGATAAGTATAGGTATAAAAAATGCAAATTTCAGAATCATTGATGAAAGCAATTAAAATATGAAATATCGTAAACTATTTTCTCACATAATTATACTACCAATAAACTAATAGTAAGATTTACAATAATCAAAACAGACCCAAAACATAAAAATACAAAGCATGGATAAATACATGACAAGAAAGTCATATTTAATAAATAACCCACATCTCTATTTATGCCCAAGTGTCCTTCATTTCAGCATCAAAAACCTATCATGGGGTCACCTGCATGTGAAGAGTAACAGGCGGGCAGTGGGACTGGGATTTGATTCCGCGTCCCAAGGGGACAACTGTTTGTTGAAATATCATGATCTCTGACAGCTGAACTAATTGGATGGCTGGACAGTCAATGTTGTCATGTTTGCCATCGGAAGAGACACCTTAAATAAACATAAATACAGTCATAGAAACTTGGCTATTCAAAAGAAAGCAGCTTTGCATATAACCATGGTAGATTAAGGAATCCCGTGATAAAGCAAAAGTTAGTCATTTATACGTAAATTATTTGCGAAACCTGTTGCTATTTTGTCACTTATTTCCATTACTACATCACAGTGGATTGGATTGAATGTGACCTAAGCACATTTCAGTCCGCTTCAAACTGTACCTTGTCTTCAGTACGAGGGAATTGAACCCAGTCTTTCAACATAAGCTCACCAAACGACCACGAAAATCTATCCAAAACGCCCAATTTGGAATGTTTAGGTTTCAGAAATGGCAGGCAAAAATAGGTTTGGGTTGATCAAATGATAGTTATGCGATAGAGAAGATAAGGCACGTTGTGATCAACATGTTTGGTTGTTTACTTCGAGTTGGGTCTGTATTAACCTTCGACTCACTTGCTGTGCTCAATGAACTTTGTGAATGAATGCGACGCACTGTTCAAGTCAGCTGTGTTCAATGTATTGGCCATTTATTTTAAGGTGGATTTGATGTAAACAGCTGGTACATTGAGCACAACATGGTTGTCGTTTACCTTAAGCAAATTAATAACATTTCGCAAGTTTTGACTTCAACAAAAAATTCTCACAATTGCAAAAATCCTCATTATTTCTAATGCCATTAATTTTCAATATTTTAAATTAAGATTTTATTCTCGGCCATCAAATAATTTTGAGTGTATTTTAATAAAATTTTTTTGTTTTGTTATGTTTTGTTTTTTTTATATGAAACAATGTAATTTACAAAGAATAAAAGTTCAATAGGTAGCAAAGAGAAACAAAACTAGTTCAGAGACACTAACTAACCATAAATACAACTCAGCCAAAAGAAGGCTGTAAACAATCATTTCATATACTGTATAACTTTACAATGACAAAACTTGTTATCAGATTGAAACTGTAAGACTTGATCTTTAATTTGCTGAAGCTGAACCATGGCCCTTGGATTCTTCTTGCATAAAACCCACTGTTGTGAAAAAAAAAGGCCACCTGAAGAAGGATGTCAAAGTAAAGCCTTAAAGTTGCAGTTGCATGATAAAAGTTATTAGAGAACATAGCTGAACATCTAGCTTTCCAAATATGCTTCAAAATAACTTGTCTAATAGAATCAACAATAACATTATTTTGCAAACCCAAGCCCAAGATGGCTTCTTTACAATTTAAATCATGGAGGAAAATAGCATGAAACATTTTAAAAACATATGTCCACTGTTTTTTGACATAAGTGCAGTCCCAAAATATGAGTTTCATATTTTCAATATGCAAGCAATAAGGGAAATTAGCTAGCTGAACAGTTATACATTTCAATCTATCTCCAACTGAAAATTTGCAATGCAAAATTTTCCAGGCTAACACTTGAGTATCCAAATCAGCTTTCGATTTCCATATCTGAGCACTCAACCTATTCCAAAATTTGGAAGTAAAACTGCATTTCCACTTCTAATTGAGACGAGGATCAAGAGGCCATTTGGGAAGGATATGGGAATAAACAAATAGTTTTCTAATATATATGTTTCAATGAATATTATTTATATTATCATTTATAAAATACGGTTACACATATTTTAAAAAAATGGATGGAAATAGTCACTCTTAAAGTACAAACAAAGCTATAGCGTGAAATAAAAAACATCATAACAATAAGGCACTAAGTGACCCTAGCAAGAGTAGTTGTGGGAGGATGTGGGTCCTAGTCATTTTATTTATCCCATACATTAGGGGATCTAAAATGTGCATGGGAGGGTCACACCCATCATTACCATCTTTAGCATTATTATCTTATTTATTTTTAAGAGTAGTAAAAACAAGATAAATAGCAAGAACCAATTGATGAAACTTGTTAGCATATGACCAAACTATATTACCACCACCAATTGGTAGTGGAGAAGTGGAGTGGTAGTTAAGAGGTGATTGACCTCATTGAGCATGATCTCTCCTACAAGATGCAAGGAGGTCTAAGAATGAGTATCCCACTTACCACAATCTGATTGGTTGCATCCTTGATGACACACAAAGTAGAGATTGACTTCTACTAGAAGTGAAATATAAAGGAACCCTGGTAACAAGACAAGGGAAATTACCCTAGTGATCCAACATATCCTATCAATGAGAAACCTCAAGTACAACTTTATTTTCTTCCAATTAAATCTATATAAACATATTTAAACATATCATAGCTCTAGTGTAATGTAAAAAATTATGATCAATAGAACAACTAGAAAAAGTAGAAAAAAATATATCTTTCTAGATGTTAAAAGAATCATCATTATAAAAGCATGCCAAATCTAAATGTATTTGAAAGGGATTCTAGGCCAATACCTCAATAAAATTGTATGCCAAGAGAAATGATCAATCCTAAAAGGCTTGAAGAAATCATGAATCCAAATTCAAGCAACTTCAACTCTAGGAAAAAACCTAAAACAATGTTTGAGAGACTCTTGGTGACATAAAAGTAACATTGAATATGTAGAATCTATTGGTTATTTTTTAGGAACCAAACTTAATATCAATCCTTACTTATGAATCTGACAGAACTCAATTATCAGCAAGGTTGAGGATTGGCCAACACTTAAGTGAAGCATTTAGAACCTCACTTCTTCTCTTTAGGCTCTATGAGACCTAGGAGGGTAATCCTACTCATGCTCATAATATCTCTACTTGATCAAGAGCATTTCCACACATAGATGTATTCCTCAAGAAACCAACATCATCTAAGGCTTGATAGACCTCTTATGAAATTGCTACTTGTTTCAAGTAATACATTGATACTAAAGGTTGGTGTGGTGTAATTTAAAGTATGTTATGAAATCATTCCCATTCTAAGTCTTCGGCTAGATTCATTACTAGCTCAATCAACCACAAGATAAACTAACAGAAAAACTAGTGCCTAATTTGAGGGAACAATGGAGTCATATTTTGTAATCAATCAGTAATACAACTATATTTGAACATCAGTAATCAGTGGACTATCAGCATGCTACTTTGTAGCATCCAAATCTCTATGTTTTAAAACATTAGCTTCCTTACCAAATCCTATATCCTTTTCTCACAAACTAATGGTCTAATTTTAGCATTAAATCAACTCATTGAATTGAAGCACAAGCAAACCCATTCATTCAGTGCAAATGACAGAAGACAAATAAAATTATAATTAACAATTTCATTCATAATTTGAAAGAAAATACACAAGAGAGCAATATTTTAGAACTAATATTTTCCTTCATTATTGATATTGCTCTGTAAAACTATATTTAAGATAATCATATAGTATAACCTATGCCACATACTATATTTTGATATATTCACTAACTTATCTATTTACAATCTATTTGCTCTCTGAGCATAACTTTCACCTAGACCTTTCTTGGACTTTAAATTTTCTGAACTCTGTAGCTTCAGCCATAAAATCCCATTTATAAATAGGGGAGCTACAAGCATCTAAATGAGTTACAATTTCATTTCACTTCATTTGAAAACCTAATTTCAATTGATTTTTTGAAAAACCCCATGGGTGGTTTTATGCAATCATTTGAAAATAGGGGAGGACAAAAGATAAAACACATGCACAAGATACCATTAGTCATTGTCGCCATGTCCATGTTGAACAAAAAGATTCTGTAACATATTAGCCAAAGGATCTCCACATCAGCATGAAAGAGTAAAAGACAAAACCATGGACATATTGAAACAAATACTTCCTATGCAAAGACCATGGTGTCATCGAAAAAAAAAGGACAAGACTCTACTCTGAGTCATTAGCATTAGAGGGTGCTCGACCACTCCTTGTTCGCGATGAAATTGGAGGAACCATTACCACATCATCATCATAGCTCCCATATGGCACCAGAGAGAGAAGATACTAGCCATATCCTGAGTTAGTGTCACCTTCAACATCCAAAGGAATATCAGAGAGCACAATAGGAGAATTATGTTTTCCTAGGCAGGCCCTATGACTCTTGTCTTTGTTCCTAGCCTTCTTCACTAGCTGAGCCAGCTCCTTGCCCTTAAACTTTACCAATTCTTCTGGAATGGTCTTGTTTCTCAAGTTGTAGGTACTTTGGACAATTGCTTTCTTCTTGTGACCTTGATCCCTCCTCTTACCCTTTGAAACCTTAGGGGATGCCTGGTTTTCTTTCTCAACTATAGACATATCCTTATAACACTTGAACACATTAAGTCGACTAGACCTCCTAATGGGCTGAATTGGCACACCAATCTTTCCCATCTCACAGAACTAGCTAGTCTCAAATGAGTAGAAATTGACAATTCAAAAGACTCAAAATCGAAGCTGCAGGGAAACACACCTAAAAATCCAGACAATCGCAACCAGTTCCAGAAAAGGAGTTCCTAAACATACTAGAGTATGAACGACAAAGAACTCAATTGAAAAAATTCTTCACTAACCCACTCCTCACATTCACTGTAGATTGGAAAGATGGTGAAAACAAACAGTGAGCAATCTGCATTAAATAGACAATTTGGAGTATGCAGAAATTAATGATTCAAGAACTCCTCACGTGAGTGAGTTGATAACTTAGTAGATGATCTTTCAATCTGGGCCATCGATCTTAAAGAATTTAAAAATTCATCTATGGTGATCATGAACATCATTTTTTGGCCTTTAGCAACTTGTTCCTAGAAAATAACGATGCCACCTCAAATGTTGCCACATTTTCCCTTAATCTTGATTAATCATATGTGATTAGACAATTAACATGCACCGCTAACTTAATCCGTGCTCCTTCATTAATATCGGCAAAGTACATAAGACCATCATTTTGGAGAGAATAGTTCCTCATATACTTCATTGCTCATTGTGGGTCCCCCCCAAATTCTAGGGTGTAATCAACAATGAGAGTATTACCATGATGAAGTTCAGTTTGTTGGATCATCTTGTCTTAAAACCACATCAATGAATCTCTACTCACCCTGCTACTTTCTTTTTTGCTTTATACAATGTCCTCAGGATTCTACCATGTTTCCCTTTCTAGCAATAGCTGTTACCTATCACTGATGCATCTCATCCTCCATCAACTCTATCAAGGATGTAAGCATCCATACAATTAAATGGTTCATATTTGATCATGTTCATTTTCCCATCGCACATCACTAATTTTTAAATTTCTTACCTTGGATCAAATTAGCAATGGGAGATACATCAAAGATGCCAGGTTTAGACACATACATGTGCATGAAAATCAACGGTACAAAAGACATCACACAAGATCTTTTCAAATTAGCGAAAGAACCATGAATAGAAAATTCCATCGCTCATCGTTGTTCTGAAACTTAAGCTTTAGAATTAATCCATGATGAGCGATAAAATACAAAAGCATCAGGTTGTCACTCATCACTAATTCTCCTCATACAATTTGCAAGCAATTAGCGATGAGAGATCTACACAATGAAATTGTGTATTGCATATCACTAATATAGAATTTATCACTTAGAACACATCCGCGATATGCAATGCATGGGAAACCCATCACATCGCTCATTGATAATTGAAATTTATCATTTCATAATCATCAGTGATGAGCAATGAAGATAAGACCATAAGACTGGGGGGGCATCACTTATCTCTATTACAATATTCAAGGCTCAAAAGCCATAAGGGATACCCGATCCTTCATGATACAAGGAACATCGCTCATCATGCATTGACATCAAGAGCTCTAGAAGCTATCTGCGATGAGTGATGACAAAGAGATACCATCATTGCTTATCACCAATTTAAAACATACACTCAAGAAGTAATCTATGATGAGCGATAAAAAGAGCTGGCCGACGAAACTTAAGTGAAAACTTCTAAGAATTTTCTCATTAGTTATTCTAATGAAGAGGACCCTCTAGGATGACATGAAATAAAAGGCTCAAAAGCTTCTAAGTCAAAAATGCAAGGATGTAAAGGCTAAAAGGCTATTTACTTAACCTTATAAAAATTAAGAAATTGAGACCTAGGCGTGGGGGACCAGTTAGCTGATGATAGTGAATGACATAAGATGTTTTAAACGTGTCTGACAATGGGCAACATGAAGTCAACATTGAAATAGAACCCTTCAATACTGATGAGAAAATAAACTCTAACCCTCAGATATCAGCCCAACATTCAGATGTAATAAGGATTTGAGATGGAACATAAATTTTTTTGTAGGTTCCATCAGAATCCTCAAGTGGGATAACTTGGAGCCACTAGGAAGATCACAAAAAATAATATAGTATGAAAAATTAGCAAGCTTTGGCTCAAGAATAGTTGACCAAATGGTGCTCAATTTACACTGCCAAATTCATTATGGAGATTGCAAGAGCCATCTTTGGTTCAAAGAAAGAACCATACACAAATGATGTGAAAGCTTAGAGTAGCCTTTATGAGGCCTATAATTTTGAAATTCTATATCATAATACCATTTTCAATCCTTTCACCAAGGTTTGAAAGACCAAACTCCAATTTTGTTAACCATGTTAATAGGGATAACTTCAATAAAAATTTAAAAGTTTCACAATACTGATTGGAAAGGTGATATTCTTACTTAAATTTATTCTAGGATAAGAAAATTTTGGTGCCCTTGGAGAAAAAAACATGTGGAAGGTTTCTAACCCCCTTTTTAAAAAACCTCAAATTGTATAACATAGCCTAATCTTAGCAAGAGGAATATTTTGACACTAAAAAATAGTAGACCACCACAAGGTTAGCTAATTGATAGAGAGACCATTATGAAAACCATGGTCATTTAAAAGAATCCAAGGCTTCATAGTTTCCCAATCTCATCAAAATATTTTTATCATTAAACTCCCTTCAATTTGAACACACTTTAAATCATTATAAGAAGTGTGTGAAGACCAATCCCCTTCTAGGTTGTTCTTCAAGTAGGGTGACCAAAATAAATACAGTAATAAACTAAATTTTGCAAGCCTCACTACCTCGTAGGGTATGAATGATTCATTTGGAACATAAGTCTAGACCTTGACAATAAGTGGAAATCAATTTTAGAGCACCTAAATCATGAGGGATACATAGTACTCTCAAGTCACTCTATGAAAACATGTATGATTCTTCAAGGAGACATAAAGAAAATCTCTTAGAATATTTTCTAGACTAAAATAGGATGCTTTAAAAGGAACCCAAGAAGAAGAAGAATACGCATGAATGGCTACAATAATCTTAGAATAGATATGAAACTTCCTTGCAAAATTTCATCTTCATCTTAATTATACAAAACATAACTTGCCATAGAGTAGTTAGGGAACCTTGAAAGAAAATATGAATTCCTAAAAACATGAATATTTCTCCATGTATAATATATTTCCACCCATAGAAATTGAGCTACGGAGGCTTAGTTAGGAATTAATACCTATAAAATTATTTTTTTATCCATTGAATATCTAAACCTAAGGCTTTATAGAATATATCTAAGTATGGAAAGCTTGGCCAACATTATTTTCCTCTTCTAGTAGTTTGAGAAAAAAAAACACTAAATGACCATTAAAAAGTTAATCTAAAAAATTAGGCAAAGAAATACCTTGAACTAACACCTAATAAATGGAATTGAAACATCAAAAATAGGTTGTTTGTGTGTTATAAGGGGGTTCACCAAATATGGACCTATTTTCCTTTATTTCATCGAGAAATGAGATCCACACAAAGAATTGACTTACAACCCTTAGGTGAGTCAACTAAATGAGGGAATCTATTAATTTCCTTATGATTGAGGACACGGGTTTCAAAATGAACAACACTTTTGGAAGGAAAATTAAAAATATTAAATCTACTCAATTATGCTCATTCAAACTTGAAACATCAATTTAAAGTTCAATACTAACAGAAACATTTAAATTTAGTTTCAAAGGCCTATTCCTAGAACACACATTGCTCAAGGTAAAGTGTTATGTGGTGGAATTAATTATTGTTGGGTTTCCCCTTTGGAAAATGTAATTTATTAGGCTTGTAGATGTAAAATAGGGCTTATTGAGGTATAATTAAGTCCAATTTAATTTGAGGGGCCCAAAAAAAGTGTGAAAATGTAAAGGAGTACATTTTTCTACACTACATTTAGCCGCCACTTTAGTGAGAGGATGAGTGCAAGTGTAAACTCACACTAAAGTAAAAAAATATGCACCAAGAGGGGGTACAAGTGTACAAATGTTAGTGAGATAGGATGACAAAGATCAAAGAGGTGGCCAAGCCCATAGGATCAAGATCCCATGGAAATCCAATATAAGCACAAAGGAACACACACAATATGTATGATATGAAGTGGGAAGACAATATACACAAACATACAATGTCAAAGACTAAAAGAAAAAAAAGAAAAGGGGTGGATCAATCCTCAACTATTTTTCCAACTCAATGTGGATCAATCCTTAGCTATTTTTCCAAAAACATTTACAAGTGAAACCTATTGTCCACTATGCAAACAACAATGCACACTCACACGGGCTAGTGAATTCTGCTATCCACTAGGTTAGCCCCCAGAAAGTGGCCAATGAGAGTCTTATAAGGCTCCCATTGAACTAACCATACTAAAGTTATACGTCTTGATAACTTTTATAAGGAACCACACAATATGAACTTAGAGCTTCATAAGTCTTAGCAAGCTGAGTTATGCTAAGCACTTATGAACAAACATGGCCCTACTAGCAAGAAAGGTCAGTAGGAGGAGACCTAATGAAATTCACTCACCTCAATTTTTTATGTCTACTTGTTGTAAGGACATGTAGTGTTTACAAACAACTTTGGGGAATCGATTGAATTGTGAGGGCAATGTTCTACATTATTATAGCCCTAGCAAAACAACTTTATGATTCTAATCGAAAAGATTGAGGGAAAGCAGCAAGCATGTAATAGAACTATGATGATGTGTTCTAATACATATGTTCTAATAATTTATCTATATCGCTATCAAAACTTTTCAATGTTAAATTATTTCATAAGTTCAAGGTTCTCATAGATAATTGTCAAATGAGTGAATGAATGTCCTTAAATTCAACAAATACACAAACAAATCAATATAACATGCATTAGGTTAGTTTATAACAATTAGTGACAATCCTTGTAAGGCAAGAATTTGAATTATAACTTTAAAATGAAGGATTCAAATCTATGTCCTTAGAAGAGACATAGCTTAAGTCTACAACCATGGATCTAATTGAAGATAATCAATGATATGTATAGATATAAAAAAAATCAAACTTCAGAATCATGAATGAAAGCAATTAAAATATGAGATATCGTGAACTATTTTCTTACATAATTATACCAATTATACCAACAATAAACTAATAATAAGATTTACTTGACAATAATCAAAACAGACCCAAAACATAAAAATACAAAGCATGGATAAATACATGACAGGAAAGTGATATTTAATAAATAGCCCACATCTCTATTTATGCCCAAGTGTCCTTCATTATAGTATCAAAAACCTATCATGACGTCACCTGCATGTGAAGAGTAACAGGCGGGCAATGGGACTGGGATTTGATTCCGCGTTCCAAGGGGACAACTGTTGGTTGAAATATCATGCTCTCTGACAGCTGAACTAAAGTTCAAAATGTGCCATTAATTGCATGGCTGGACAGTCAATCTTGTCATCTTTGCTATTGTAAGAGACACCTTAAATAAACATAACTATGGTCATAGAAACTATTCAAAGAAAGCAGCTTTGCATATAACCATTGTAGATTAAGGAATCCCGTGAAAAAGCAAGAGTCAGTCATTTATGCGTAAATTATTTGCGAAACCTATCGCTATTTTGTCACTTATTTCCATTACTACATCACGGTGGATTGGATTGAATGTGACCTAAACACATTCAGTCTGGTTCAAACTATGCCTGGTCTTCAATACGAGGGAATTGATCCCAGTCTTTCAACATAAACTCACCAAAAGCCCACGAAAATCTATCAAAAACGCCCAATTTGGACATGAAATGTTTAGGTTTCAGAAATGGCAGGCAAAAATAGGTTTAGGCTGACCAAATGATAGTTATGCGATAGAGAAGATAAGGGACATTGTGATCAATATGTTTGGCTGTTTACTTCAAGTTGGCTCTGTATTAACCTTGGGCTCACTTGCTATGCTCAATGAATGCGACGCAATGTTCAAGTCAGCTGTGTTCAATGTACTGGCCGTTTATTTTGGGGTGGATTTGATGTAACCAGCTCGTACATCGAGCATGAGAGGGAAAGGAGAACCCAGCATGCACCCTACAGTATCCTATATTTTGCTTAATCAGATATTCAATAACTTGATGCAAGCACATACTACTATGTCCTTAAAGCGGAAACAAACATAGTTGATTTCCCATCTCATTAATTCTTAGAGGAAAGGTAATGTAGTTTATAGATCTAAATAAATTTCAGCAGCATAATGGCATTTAAATTAACATTTTAAGAACACGAAAAGAAGAAGAATAGAAGAAAGATAGACATAAGAGAAAAGACACCAATATACGTGGCAAACCTTTGGGGTGAAAATCCCCACTCCAAAACATCGAACCAATGTATTAACATGGAGATTTACATCTTGCGCCCTAGAAGAAAAACTGAATGCATAGCCCTGCATAAAACTCTCCTCACAAACTTGAATTCAAATAAAACCACCAAAATAGAAACTCAAAACCATGAGTTACAACACCTAGTCATGGAAAATGAAATCCACTGTAATATAGAAAGATACTCAAATCATAACCAACTCTCCAAATAAGGCACTCCATTTTTGGCCCCTAAAAATCATGCTTTCACAATCTCATAAAATCTTGCTTTTCAAGTTTCCAATTGTAATTTCCTCTTTCAAGCTCTTTCCATTTTAGCAACTCTTACACACATTACAAGTTGTCATTGTTGCATTTAGCAGCTTCCATTACACTAAGTGATAAAAAATAAATTGCCAAAATACAAATAAATAAATATTTCAAATATTAGAACTTGCAAGGTGTATGGCACACCTAATCCTAATAGAGCACAACATGACTGTCATTTACCTTAAGCAAATTAATAGCATTTCAGAAGTTTTGACTTCAACTAAAAATTCTTAGGATTGCAAAAATCCTCATTATTTCGAATACCATTAATTTTCAATATTTTAAATTAAGATTTTATTCTCCATCATCAAATAATAAGTTAAAACAAATTGTTATCTAATATAAATGTTTTAATGAATATTATCTATATTATCATTTATGAAATAATGTTACACATTTTTAAAAAAGTGGATGAAAAGTCACACTCTTAAAAGTCCAAACAAAGCTATAGCTTGAAATAAAAGCATCATAACAAAACCACCAAGTGATTATAGCAAGAGTAGATGAGGGAGGATGTGGGTCCTAGTCATTTTATTTATCCCATACATTAGGGTTTTTGAAGTGTCCATGGGAGGGTAACACCTATCATTACCATCTTTAACATTATCATCTTATTTACTTTAGGAGTAGAAACAAAATAAATAGCAAGAACCAATTGATGAAAATTGTTAGCATATGGCCTAACTATATACCACAACTGATTGGTTGCATCCTTGATGACACACAAGGTAGAGATTAACTTCTACTAGAAGTGAAATTTAAAGGAACCTTGGTAACAAGACAAGGGGAATTACCCCAATGATCCAACAAATCCTATCAATGAGAAACCTCAAGTACAACTTTATTTTCTTGCAATTAAATCTATATAAACATATTTGAACACATCATATCTTTAGTGTAATGTAAAAAACTATGATCAATAGAACAACTAGAGAAAATAGAAAAAAAATAATCTTTCTAGATGTTAAAAGAATCATCATTGTAAAAGAATGCCAAATATAAGTGTATTTGAAAGGGATCCTAGGCCAATACCTTAATAAAATTATATGCCCAGAGAAAGGATTAGTCTTAAAAGGATTGAAGAAATCATGAATCCAAATTAAAGCAACATAGAGAATCCTCAACTGGGATAACTTGGAGCCACTAGGAGGCTTTTAAAAAACAATCAGGGATAACTTGGAGCCACTAGGAATCTCTTAAAAAAGAATACAGTAGGCAAAATGAGCAAGCTTTAGCTCAAGAATAGTTGACCAAATGGTGCTCAATTTACACTGCCAAATTGATAATGGAGATTGCAAGAGCCATCTTTGGTTCAAAGAAAGAAACCTACATAAATGACATGAAAGCCAAGATTAGCCTTTATGAGGCCTATAATTTTGAAATTCTATATCAAAAATATCATTTTCAATTGTTCCACCAAGGTTTGCAAGACCAAACTCCAATTTTGTTAACCATGTTAATAGGGATAACTTCAATAAAAAAACACATGAAAGGTTTTTGAACCCTCTTTTAAAAAACCTCAAAGTGTAGAACATAGCCTAATCTTTACAAGATGAACATTTTGACACTAAAAAATAGTATACCACCACAAGATTAGCTAATTGATAGATAGACCATTATGAAAACCATGGCCATTTAAAAGAAGCCAAGGCTTCATAGTTTTCCAATCTTGCCAAACTATTTCATCATTAAAGTCCTTTCTATTTGAACACACTTTTTCATTATATGGAGGGTGTGAAGACCAATCCCCTTCTAGGTTGGTCTTCAAGTAGGGTGACCAAAATAAATACAATACTAAGCTAATTTCGGGAAGCCTCACTACCTTGTAGGGTATGAGTGATCCATTTGGAACATAAGTCTAGACCTTGACAATAATTGGAAATTAATCCTAGACCATCTAAATCATGAGAGAGACAATAGTACTCCCAAGTCACTTTATGAAAACCTATATGATTCTTGAAGGAGACACAAAGATAATCTCTTAGAATCATTTCTAGAGTCAAATAAGAGGATTTAGAAGAAACCCAAGAAGAAGAAGAATAAACATGAATGGTTACAATAGTCTTAGAATAGATATGAAACTTCCTTGTAAAATTTCATCTTCATATTAATTCTACAAAAGATAAATTTCCATAGAGTAGTTAGGGAACCTTGAAAGGAAATATGAATTCCTAAAAAATGAATATTTCTCTGTGCATATAATTTATTTTCACCCATAGAAATTGAGCTAGGGAGGCTTAGTTAGGAATTAATACCTATAAAATTATTTTTTTATCCATTGAATATCTAAACCTAAGCTCTATAGAATATATCTAAGTATAGATAGCTTGGCCAACATTTTTTTCCTCTTTTAGTAGATTGAGAAAAAAAAATCACCAAATGACTATTAAAAATTTAAGCTATGAAATTAGGCAAAGAAATACCTTTAACTAACCCATAAGAAATGGAATGATTCAAAAGATATCCTAAGCCTTCAATTGCAAAAACACATAATGTTGGAGGTGAAGGTCATCTTGAGTGAGTAGACCTGAAAAGTCTAAAACCATTGGATTTCTCACTATTTCTAGTTAGGTAGGGTAAATTATCTACAAAGAGTGTATAGACCAATTGAATGAATTAACAACCAAATTGTATAGCCTAAATAATTGTGATGAAAAAAGTTCACTCAATGTAGTCACAATCTTTAGCATTTTTTTTTTATGAAAATGTTATGTTGTTGGGGTGATTAGACCTATTTGATCTCTTACCAAACATCAATTATACTATATCTTAAACATGAACTTAATAAACTTATGTTTATTGGGCCAATAATATAAGCAAGAAGATGGTATAAATTATTTTTGAAGGATTCAAAAAAGATTTTATAGGGAACATTGTTAGAGTTACTCAAAGACTCAAGCACTAAAGATCACCAACAAACCTAAAATATCCTTCCACAAGAGAGAAAATCAAGAGCATAAAGTTGCAGTAATGGATAAAAGGTATACTATATATCAAATATGATCCTTTGTAATTCTTGCAATACAATAAGTACATATGAGACCTTTATTATATAGACAAGGTGGAGAGATAGGAAAAATTAGGATGATGATTGTAGCATAATAAATTGTCGAGCATGACAATTTCAAATTGTTTCAGTCCCCCTTATGTGCTTGGACCTACTTTTACTTATTATTTTCTCATTTTATTATCTTTTCAGAAAATCAATATAAGATTGGGAATTAAAAATAATTATTTATTTAATGACAATTTAAAATTAAAAAAATCAGCCTGGTCTAGGGCACCATTCCCCTGGCCGACCCTATTTTTTCCCAACTTTTAATTTTTTATTATTAGCATTAATATGTTTGAATAAATTTAGTCGAGGGCACCCACACCCTAGACTAGTCAGTTTGAGCTCATATTTGAATATAAAGCACCTCTATCTTCACCCTCTAATTTTTTGTTTTCAATTTCTGTAGGCAATTTTTTTTATTATTTTGAATTTATGTTTTCTATAGTTGCATAGTTGACCTAGTTTACACTTTCAAAATCACACACATCACATTAATTATTATCAATTCAATTCATAATCAACCCAAAGGGGAAAAAAACCATGATCAACCATTTTGGCTTTTCCTTGAGGATAGTAGACAAGTTGTCTTTTATGATCATTTTTGTGTCCCCCCAACGATGTAGGCTGAAAAGTGTGATTTAGACCTTAGATCCATTTTTTCTACATCTCATTTTGGTGAACCTGATGTATCTTACAATTGCAAGCTTCTTATTTACATGTCTATTTATCTAAAATCAAAGTGAAATCTTAGGCTATTTGAAGGTATAATTTGGGTATGTGTAGGATCATCATGGAAAAAATAGGCGCTTAAGTGGCGAAAATCAGAGTTAGGAAACTTGACATAAACATTTGAATAAGTCATCTATATTATTTCAAAAATATGTAAGAATAAAATTTGTAGCAAATTGAATGTAGTTTCTAAACTACTAGGGTTTTAAAAAAAATCTATTTGGTGAAAATTTGAAATTTCAATGCTGAGGTACTTAAATTTCAAGGAAAAAAATAAGTGAGTAGTGTCTTTCTAACCACCTAACCACAATAAAATGATAATATTTTTTTATAATATTTTAGATATAAGTAGAGAACTCATGTCCAAATGTGATGCATATTTTTGTAATTTGTTTCCAAGTAAATAATTAATTATGATTTTTTATTACAATTTTAAAAAATTAAAAACTCGCATGTCCGACCACCTTTAACTTGCCTCAAAACTTCATGAAATTCATTTTTTGTAATCCTATAGTATGCAAAGCATAGAATGTGATGCATTTTTGGATTCAAAAAATGTGATACCATTTGAAATCTATAGATGTTTTCACCCTATCCATTAGAATTTATCATAATTAAAATAGAAAATGAATAATATTTTTTATTAAATCAAAATAAAGCATAATTTATATTTGTGGAAATTTAAGAATTTCCTTTAAAACCATTTCGTTTCATCAATTTTGCAAAAAAAATCACAGCCACATACCCTACACATACCCATCATATCGCCACTTTTTGGCCCATCATGATCCTGCACATACCCATTTCTCAAAGTGAATTTAATATTATACATTGAAATGCAAAGTTTTTCATCTCATCATTCCTTTCCTAATCTTTAAAAGTGTAATATTTCAGTTTTTCAGAGATAAATTTTGCTAGAGTTCTATCATTTTACATTCTAGAAATTATCATTTATCAAGTAATCGGAACTTATTTCACTCATTTTATTTCTTTAAAACATAAAATTCATGCATGCATGTGCCTCATATAAAAGAATTAGTTTTTCTTTCATTTCCATAATTCTCTTTGATCTCAAACCCAAACTTGTAAAATCTTAGATCCTCAAACACTATATTACATTTCTAGATCTTTAAACTTTCATAAATTTACATCTCTAGTCTAGGCTTCCCTTACCCTTGTATTGTTAATTTCAATCATTTTTTTTCCTAACTATTCACAAGAAGTCTGAGGGATACATACCTGAGTTTTGTTCTAAAAAGATCTCTGCTAGTTATAGTTTGAAACCCTAGAGTAGGTCCTATTGAGGCAACACAAGAAGGTATTCTAGATTCAATATTAGTTGTAAATTAGAATAAAATGGCATACACACAAAAGATATATCCGAATTTATATTTGTTTATATTCATTAGATCAATAATCATACATTACATTCTTTATATCTCTATTATAGTCACTCTTCTATACTATACTATGTTATCTTCTATTTTTTTCTATTATCATCTCTTTTTCTAGTGAGTATATCTTTCTACATACTTATATTTACAATATGGGACATGGCCCTTAGGTAACTTGTAAAGGGTGGGATTCACTACCCTTGAGACTTAGGACAAAGAGAGTATTTAAGGAGAAAATAGCCATCAGTTACCTAAAGGAACAAAGCTCAGGTGACAAGGTAGAAAATAAAGAGTATTTACATAACTTAATTCAATGGAAGCTAAACTATTAAGGACAAGACTGATGAAACTATTGAATAATAGAAATTGATAGTAAAATTACAACCTATAGATTATGAAAACATAAACCTTAAAACTCACAAATTTTTCCTCCAGGAGGATTAAGCCTTCGCCATGGATGGAAACATGCTACATGTTGGGAAAATGTGTCTCAACCTTGCAATTACATAAGGTAATGATGATACATAAGTGATGGGGAGGGTGCGTGGTATCCCCCACTCCACAAGGTGTATAGGGGATCATCCCCTTGATGGGGGGTCTAAGGGTCATGTGCCTCGATGGGGCTTGGGGGCAATATTGTCGAAAGCTAAAGTTGATGTATATTTTATTATTGTAAATCTAGAAAATTCATCATTAGGCCTTAGATCTGAAGGTTGATATTTTGGTGGATTGAATTTCCCTAGAAGGAAGTCCTATTTTATAAGGGTGTTGTATTACAGTTGTGTATTGTCATGTATTTTGAGAGTTTGATAGTGGTCGTGTTGCCTCTGAATCTTTGGTTTGTGATACTCATATGAGAAGCTTTCTTTGCAAGTATATTGTAATCTTTGTTATTTATGAATAATATATTGGATGACTTTTGGAGTGTGGGTTTTTTTTCTTGAAAGGGTTTTCCCCATTTAAATCATTGTGTTGTGGTATGCATGATATTTATGCTTATTTATGTTTAAGTTTTTATAACTGTTGAAAAGATCTATAAATTTTTGCATTATCCTTCTCTTAAGATTAGTGTAGGAAGTTGTTTTGCTACCTTAGCTTCATTACATTGTAGGGATGTCTACACCTTGTGTTGTTGTCCTTGTCAAAACAAAGAGTAAACCTTAATTCTACAACAATCACCTCTTCAAGCCTATACATTTGCACAAAAAATAGAGAGAAAATGTTATGGCTATTTTGGGGTTTGCCTCAATCAAACCCCCAATTTGGTGTTTCCACCTTCACAAACATGTAAATAGATAGAGATAGAAAAAATGACAAGAAATATAAATATGTGTAACATAAACAAACCCCATTGTGGAGGAGAGCCCCTATCACAAATGCAATAGATGCAATAAATAAATAATGGTAAATAGAAAAGAAACATAGACATGAGAGTGTTAAAAAGTAAATTTGGTTCCCCTCTTGGCTTGACATATGTGATGTTTTTGTTGGAAAAACAAGGACATGCAACTGAGAGGGGGGTTGAATTAGTTGTCACAGAATGATAAACTTTTCAAACTTTACTTAGGAATATTGACAAAGACCATAGAAACACTGTCAGACCACAGCATGATCAAATCTATATGCGGACCTTTGAAACTTCTGATAGATGATCTAGATACACTCAACAAAAAACCCGTTAATCCATAGCATCTCAACTTCAACGTAGAGAACAAGATGCCTTCATGACTTGCACAGTTCCATTGGGAACCTGAAACACTTTCTTTTACAATTTTCTCAATATCCTTGACATATATAGCCTTTGATACACCAAATACTAATAGTGTTGACATCAATGACAACCACATATCAACAACACATCCATAGCATCCAACAATCTCCCCCTTTGGCATTGATGGCAACACATGATGTGAGAAATACCATTAACCCAACACACTTGCTTTCCCTTTGGTTCTGACTCTCAGAACTCCTCAATTGCTCTTTAACCCTTAAAAGTATTTTTCATATTGCACTTCTCCCCATTTGACATCAATGACAAAGAAAACCATACACGCTCTGAACCACATATCTACACATCTGACTACTGCCCCTGAGGAGCAGCCATGAAGACATCAATCTGGATCAGAATATAGCAATGTAGCTCACTGATTGATGCAAGTAAATGCATCTCTTAGTTCTTATTAGGAGGGGTGATTACCCCTAGCATTCCTATGAGATACTCAAAAGTATCCTTCAACAATGTCTTAGTAAAGATGTTTGCAATCTGCTCTTTGGTAGGCATGTACTCCAATCTGAATTCTTTCTCATTCACTTTCTCCCTTAAGAAGTGAAACTTGATTGATATATGTTTAGTCTTAGAGTGAAGTACCATATTCTTTGAAATATTTATTGCACTTGAATTGTCACAGTAGCAATAGTATCTTCGTATACTACCATGATATCTTTCAACATTTGTTTCATCCATATTACTTGATTACAATTGTTTACAACAACAATATATTTTTCTTAGGTAGTAGATAGAGAAATAGAATTCTTCTTCTTGATCAACAAAGATACCAATTTCTTCCCTAGGAAGAAAGCACCACCACTAGTACTTTTCCTATTATCTATGTCTGTAGCCCAATCCATATCAGTATATGCACTCAAAGTGAGATCATCATCCTTTGTATACCAAAGTCCAAAGTCAACTGTTCCTTTCAAATATTTGAAGATTCTCTTGATAATAGTCACATGTGATTCTTTTGGATCAACCTGAAATCTAGCAACCATACATACAAAATTGATAATATCTAGTCTAGTCTAGGTTAAATAGAGCAATCCACTGATCATTGACCTGTATCTAGATTGATTCACCTTAGGAGAATCATCATTCTATGTTGGATTACATTCGGTCACCATAGGAGTACCAACAGGCTATGAATCTTCCATCACAAATTTCTTCAGTAGCTCTCTCACATATTTGGACTGAGATATAAAACTTCCATTGTGTAACTAGGTCACTTGTAATCCTAGAAAGAACTTAATCTCTCCAATCCTACTTATCTCAAATTCATCCTTCATCTCATCAATAAACTTCATACATAGATTTTCATCTCCTCCAAAAATGATGTCATCAACAAAGACTTCTATAATTAACTCTTTATCATGATCCAAATTGAAATATAAGTTGTTATCAGCAGTACCTTTAATGAATCCAAGCTTTAGTAAGTATTTGTCAAATATAGCATACTAGGCTCTAGGGGCTTGGTTAAGTCCATATAAAGCTTTCTTTAGGTGGGAAACCATATCTTCATTGTTAGTTAGTTGAAATCCATCTAGTTGTTCAATGTATACTTCTTTTTCTAGTTCTCCATTTAGAGATCTCGAATTCACGTCCATCTGATAGACTTTATAATCCTTGTATGTAGCATACACAAGAAATAATCTAACAGCTTTGATTCTGGCAACAGGGGAAAAAGATTCTTCAAAATCAACACCTTCCATCTGAGAATACCCTTTGCATACCAGTAAATATGGTAGAGCTTCACTATGAAGAGAAAGAGAATGAGAAATTGATGTAGAAGAGAGAAGAGAATGAGAATTAATGAGAGAGAGCAAGAATGAATGAGAATAAGAGTGAAAAGAGGTGTTTTGGTAGGTTGGAGGGTGGGAAGATCCATTACATATGCATTCCTACTATAATGAAATACGTCATAGGCAAGGGACATGGAATATCCTTATTTAAATTTTAAAAAATTTAGGGATGCTAGCATGTCATGTAGACGTCCACCCATTGCACAAGTGTCCTGCTCAAAATTTTGTAAGAATTAGGTATCCAAGCTACTAATGATCCATTGTTGTCCCTTATGAAGTTGGAATCATAAAATTTTGACTCATATGGTTTTGTCTTTAATACGAAAGGTTGGCATAAATGCAATGGGTTAGATGTGCAAGTGAGAAATTTCCATGGGGTGAAATTTTATGACCCTACATTTTTTCCCCCACTTTAGTGAGCTAAACTTTTAGAGAACAAATAGTTGCGCTAAAGTAGTTAAGAAGACATAATTGTAAGAATTAAAATTTTAAATTTTTTATAAATTTTGCTAGAAGGATAATGTAGAGGCCACAAAGGTTGAGTAGGTGGATACTGACAATGCCCCTAGTGTTGGAGCTCAATGAAAAACTACAACACTTGATGTGAAGTTATGTTTTGTAAAACAAAAAATTCGGTTTGTTTTAAAATCAAAACAAGCTACCATGGTGAGAAGAATGCTTAAGAAAATTTTGGAGAATCAAAGGAAAATTTTGATGAAGATGTGAGTATATGCCCCTCCTATTTTTCCCTTAGTTAGGTGGGGTCAAAATAAGAAAGATGGAAGAAACATTTTTACCATGAAAAATGGGTGAAAATGAGTCAATATATGTCTGGGTGGGCCCATGTGAGGGTCACTTTCACTATTCATTGTGAGGAATTTGTTTCCTTTTCAAGAGAGCTATTAGAAAAACACATCACATATGAGACTTCATACCTCTATGGATCAACCAACAATGCATCACTATGGTGAGGGACAACCCACCTAATGAGGTACCTACATAAAAATTTCCACCAAAAAAATTATTTTAATTTATTCATTAGCTTTTTAGTACTTCCAAAAAGTGCATGCATCCAAATAGCATGAAATGTCAACATCCTTTAGTTGCTTTGGCATACCATCAACGTGTCAACATCCATCAATCATATTGGCATCCTACTAACATGTCACTGTCCTTTGGTCACACTAGTGTCTAGTTGGCATGCTATCATAAGAGGCAATTTGACTTCAGATCCTAGGATACTACACTGTAAATGTTTGCACAATCCGCTATAGTCTTAATGGAAGACTAAGTAAAATTTTATGAGGATTTTCTTGATAATGTAGATTTAAAATATTTTTAAGATGTAGAATGTTTTGACTCAAGAATTTATGTTTTTGCAAGAGTGGCTTGATATCCAAGAGCATAGAAATAGGGCTATTCTAACATTGCTAAATGGTTGTTGAAATGAAATTGGCATTGATGACTACATGATTCGAAATAGGTTAGGATCTGGTGGGTTTAGGAGATTATAGAGATCTTCTTTCACACACCCATTCTCATGGTCTTGATGGACCAATGGGATGCAAATACATCTACATTTCATCTCCCTATTGGGGAGATGATGGTGACTCTAGAGGATGTATACCACATCTTATGCCTATCCATCCATGGGGAGCATGTGGCATAAAAGGAGGGTAGGAAAACTTAGGATTCCTATGTTGTACAACAATACAACCTCAAATGTGTCATCTTGGGGGAGACATTTGTGTATATCTACATGCATTTTATAGAGTAGAGGTGAGTGGCAATACCATTGGTGAGACGAGTGCTAATCATGATCATTTCCCTATGGGTTGTGATGCATTGGTGAGAATCACACCTTCACAAGGGACTCATCCATTTCATCTAGGCCATGGAGGAGAGGAAGATAGTAAACACCTGGGTCTAGAGCATTCTTGCATATCTCTATCATGACCTCAAGTGATACATCCACTATGAGTATCTTATCCTTATCGTCTACATGCTACTTTAGGTGTAGGTGTTCGAGCACATCTTGTGTATGATGCTAACCAAGTATCCCCTAGGCCTACCACATAAGATGTTGTGAGTGCATGTGTATCCCTTGATATTTAATTGGTGGTATGGTGATTTGTAGTTTTTGTGGTAGTGCATTGATACAGTAAGGGTATTGGACATTTGATGGTTCCTGTATAAATGGATGTGGACCTAACCATCTAGTATTAGGTAACTATGCAGGTTTTAGCACAATCAGCTACTAACTAGGAAATCTAATCACATTATAGTCCCATATTACTAGAATTGTGTTGCCCATTCATTCACATAAGTCTAGACAATCCCCCTAACAACTCTTATGTATATAGGTCACACATGAGCACAACACGAGCAGGAGATTGACCCCATCCCACCATCATAAATGTTGCACTCAATGAAAGTGATGGTTTAGATGATGAGGACCATCCCAAGGACCTTGTGATGGATGATGTCAACATCATAGTTGGCTTTGATGACTGGTGGTCGATAGCAAGTCATGCCCCAATTTTCCCATCAAGCACCTCCATGAGCGATGATGGTGCTTAGGGGTTAGGAGGTGAGGGTCCTAGGAGCATCAAGGAGGGAAATGAGGTGGACATGGTTGGAGTGCAATAGTGCTCTAGGTGGTGGTGATGGGTGGCATCACTAGTGTGCATAAAAATTGTCTCATCAACACCACCTATAGTGTAGATAGTTGTGCCTCTATTAACACTAGCAATAGGGCTAATAATCACATCTGATAATGGTGCTCCAATCTCAGACCTACACTAGTAGGATAGGTACCTAGGTACAAGTATGGTTCATGTTATATCATTTTAGTTACTTTCATTTTAGTTTCTTTCTCTCATATATATATGCACGATATGGTATTGACATCATCAACTTTCTTTATGGTTGTAGTGTTCACAGAGGAGTGACTTGATTTCTTTAGGCAGTGTATATTAAAGGTGGTTTGAGTTGTCCAATTCCAAGGGTCAGTCCTTGAATCTTATACGAAACATAAAATAGGTTGATATGCCTAATTATTTCTTCCTTTAGTGCATATTAGTATGACCTATGAGAAGACACAGGTGGAGGTAGTCCTATAAGCTACAAAACTAACCACGATGATAAGACAATATGATCAGTAGGTGATGGAGCTCCTTATTGCACTATCTAAGAAAGATCAAGTTGTGACATGGGTAGAGAGTGTCGAGTAGGAATGCGGTGCCTTTTAAATCTAGGTTGATGACCTTGCAGGTAGGAAGGTAACCGAAAGGAAGACAACACCCATTGAGATTTTTAGGTATAGAAAATTAGAGAGGAGCTATGACATGCTTGAGAGTGGGAGGCTTCACTTGGGAGAGTGTCGTGTAGCTACGAGACAATGTGACCAACCTTTGGGGAGACATCAAAGAACTAAAATCATAGAGAATTTCCATGTTGCGGTCACATCGATCACACTCCAATATCCTCTTCTACCACCACTAGTGCTAGAGGGCTTAGGGATCAATGTACCCAGAGGCTAAGAGCCAAATTTTATATAGCATATCATTTTTGATGTATAACACTTTTTATGTATAGATTCATATATAGATATATAGACACGACATTTTAACATAGTGGTGTTATACATGTACATGAAATTTTTGATATATGTATATTTGAGATTTTTGACCATCATCATGGTGTTCTTTGTGTTTACTTTTATTTCATGTATTATTACATATGTCATTGATATATTTTTATGGATGTATGCTTATATTAGATGCAATCACAATTTAATAAACACATATTGGATGTATGATTAATTAAGTATAATGATGCTCTAATGCCAGACCAAAAGATATAATCAAACACAATGCATAGATACATAACATAATAATAAAACAAATATATATATTTTTACTAAAGAAATTAATTAATTACATACACATGTTCACATCATGACCCAAATAAAAAAAAATAATGTGTTAATGAAGAAATTCCATAGCACAATGAACTATGATTCCTAGAGAGAAACGAGTGTCATGTGCATTCCACATTATAGACCTTATGCATAGTATTGATGAAGATGCATTGCATTGACAGGTTATTTTAGAGGCATACCATCCATAGATGATAATCCATATGCACCATAACCATACAAAATGATGAGTATGTAAGGAACTAACCAATTAGGGCATAATATCCCTTTTTCATTAGGTGGCTCATTTATATTCCTTTGATTCTCATAGAGAATGAGATCATCTACCTTAAATGTATGAGAAAGAACACTTTGATTATAAATTTCAGAAATGGATCTTTGATAAGATTGGAGATGTTTGAGGGCCTATAATTGACACTCATCAAGCAAATCAAGATGTTTTATACATTCAGCATGGCAAGTGTCATCATCAATTACCCCTTTAAGGGAAACTAGCAAAGAAAAAAATTCAAAATCTAAAGGCATGATAACCTTGGTGTAATGAAATAACTTGCACAATAATAATATAATATGAAATATGTTGCAAATATTTGATAATAATATGCCACTTTTTATTAAATGTATTAATATCCAGATGTGGGTGTTCATTTGGCTTCCTGCTGGTTTTTTTTTCTGTAGAAACCCATATGTGTTCTTTTGTGAATGGAGAAATGGTGGACTTGTGTATCTTTTTGTGACTCTTCTCTTCATCCACAATTTTCTTTTGGTGTGGTGTTTACTAATGGATTATAGAGTTGTCTTCTTAACTATTATGCTAGCTTTCTCCATTGGGCCTATGGAGGTGGTCCTCCCTCTGCTACTCTTATTGAGGTGGGTAGCTCTCCTATGGAGGTGGAGGTGGATGGTGTTGGTGATTTCTAGCTATGGTGGTCATGCTGCTTGTAGCATCCTCTCCAATAGAGGGGAACTCAATATTCCTTTAGAGGTGGTCTTGGAGTTAGTTTCCTGTAACCATAGTACTTCGAAGGAGTTGTTGATGTTGGAGCTATCCTTGGATGATTTGGGCTCTTTGGATTTACATGTTTTTCTATAGGCTAGATGGTCTTCTAAGCTTCTCTCTATGTTCCAACATACTGAGCTAATTAGGGGTTGGATGGAATCCTACTCCATTAATCTTTTTCTCCTTCTTGGCTCTATGGTTTTTTCCATGGGCAGTTGGTTTGCTAATGCCTGGATGATGTAGGTAGTGTTTTGGTATCTCTATGGGTTATGATCCCGAGAAAAATTAGGTGGTTAATGTTGTTTTTGATTAGGGGGTTAATGGTGTTTTACACCATTGTGCAGATTATCTTTCTTGGCTTAGGGGTGTCTTCTATGAGCGGTGGGTTTGTTGATGCTTGATCGATGCAGGTAGGATCTATGATCATCTAAAAGGGTTTATGGTCTCAGTTAAAACAAGTTTGTTTAAGGGTCTTAGGAAATTGATTGTTTGTATGATACATGTGTAGTCATGAGTTATCTTTAGTGGATTTTGTGGAGTTTTTGTTGGTTTATGATGTATTTTAAATGCAACTTGTTTACCATTGTTCTAGGTTCTAGGCCCCATCAAAACCCATACCTATTTTTTACCCTTAATCAAAAAATAATATTGATGCAAACCTGGAAGGCTCAACTCAAACAATCTGATAACCTACCTCTAAAATGAATCTAACAAGATTAAGATTTCTTATTTGAACAATACAAACAACCCATAAAGCCTTACAATCATCAAAAGTTAGGTTTCACGCCTTCACCCCTTGAAATCTAGTAGCAGAGGGAACTCAGCTTTCTTCCAATAACTTGAATGGTTTCCAAAACACTTGACAAATACTTGATAGATTTAGACACCCATTTCAAGGTTACAACACATATGTAAGGCTCAACAACAACTCCTTTGGACCAACATGGAGATCCAACACCCTTATCATGGAAAAACCTAATGAAATAGGTAAAACTTTCAAAGTACCCTCTAGACTACTCCAAACCCCTTGAAACGTTGGGGAAGAAATTAAAATATTCCAAATCCATAGATTCCACAGTCAGATCCCCTTTGTATAGAAAAATTCTCTCCAAACTTAAAAACCCTCCTTTTTGATGCAAATAACAAGGGTTTGGTGGAAACCACAACTCCAGGACCTTTCCCACCAAACTAAGGCTCCAAAAACCCTTCCTCAAGTCTACCCAGACACTAGACACTCTCACCAACTCAATTCCATTAGCATTTCATTAAAAAGCATCTCAAAATCTCCATTTTTCAAGGGAAAATAACATTATCAACCCTAGGAATCTTTGCAATACCACCTAATTGGTTCTTCTTGACCTCAAACATTAATATACATCTACCCTAGCATAATGTACACCAATCCACCAAGAAAAAAATCCAAGTATAGTAGGTGGATTGGTTTACTTTTCATGTTTTTACCCTCAAGTCTCTTAACATAGTAAAATAGGGTTATCACTGTATTTTATTAATTTCCCACACAAAACTAAAAATTAGAACTTCAAATCACATGGAAATGGAAGTAGACACCTGCACATACAATCACTGGTGATTTCAAGGCATGAAAAGTCTGTACGGGTCCGTACAGTAGCAAAACGTTCAGGAAAAATAGTAAAAGCACAAATATTTTCTCAAGGAATGTGGTATTTTATTGCTTTTTATTGTTACATCCTTCATCAAATCCTTGAATCGAGCCTTAGAAGGATTTTTAAAGCATTGCATCCTAAAACTACCTTCAACCACTGAGCACATCTAATTAACACTTAAATTGCAAGTTTCTTCAAGGTTACACTTAACAACATTTTGTAACTCTTGCATATTCCACCTAATTGACCTTTAAGACCTAAAACACATTTAAACATCTATTATGTGGCCTATTAGACCTTATTCATGAACTTATGCAAGAAAACATGAAGAAATTTCACTTTTACCCATCTTGACATGGGTTGACAAACTTTACATCTTTTCAAGATTTGTCATATTTTGCAACTTCCTCATTGCATAATGATTAAAAGACCTTCAAATCACTTGTTGAACCTTCAAGGACTCTTTTCCCTTTCATTCCAAGGTGTAGGTGCCCCTGCACCAAATATTCCACTTCAAGGGGGCAACCTCCTAATCCACTTTGAGGTGGATACCTCAGTCTTTAATAAGGACTCAATAATCATCATGATGATAGTAACCTACCTAGATACTTCCTATATATACCATAATTGCACCTAGGATTTCACCCAAGCCAACCTAGATAACCCTATATAAGCCTTAGGCCAACCTAAATAACTAAATAACAATATAATAATTATAATATGACTTAATTAAGAGTTAGGATAGCCACAAGCCAACTACTCATAACACTATGCACATTATAGGATTAAGGGCATAACATTTCCCTCCTCTTTACAAAATCATTACCCTCAATGCTAACTTTCTCTTTTTCTTCTTCTTCATCTACTTTTTTACTTCTGCTTCTTTTTCTTTTCTTGCTCCTTGTTCCTACTCTTGTTCTTTATCCTTCTCTATTTTACTTCCACTTCATCTTCTATTGTTGTTTCTTTTTCCTTTTCTTCTTGTTCCTAATCTTTTCTTTCTCTTTCTCTTTCTCTTTCCCTTTCTTTTTTTCTTGTTCTTTTTCTTTTCCTTCTCTTTTGTGGATAATTTTTCTTGTGAATAAGGTCTAGAAATATAACTTTTTAATAAATCACACCAATATATTTAAAATACTTTTACTAAAGCCTAGGTCATACTCTCTTAGAAATTTTTCTCAAAAATTAGATGTTTTGCAACCTTGAAAGTGAAATTGTTGGAAACCCTAATTTTGTAATAAATAACTTATTATGCTTTAAATTTTCTACAATTTATACTATATGATCCTAAATAAATTCTACAAAACCCTACCAAAAATAAAGAACCAATTCAATACAATTTGGGAGATATGCATTTTTCAAAATAATTGGGACAAAACCATAATTTTGCAATAAATCAATCAATTCATCACCAATTCCTTTGAAATGTGGACTATAGCTTTTTTGATATATTCTTCAAAAACTCTTTAAAAATTAGAAAAAAAATCACTAAAATCTAGGAGATATGATTTCACAAGATGACCTCCAAAATTGAAAAAAATGTGTTGTCACAATATTGCCAAGATCATGCTTTGATACCACTTGTAATGAAATAACTTTCATAAGAATAATATAGTATGAAATATTCTTCAAATAATTGATAATAATATTCAAATTTGAGGTGGAATCCTCCTAATTCACATCGACAAGGATACCTCCAATAGTCTTCAATAAGGACTCAATACTCAGCATGATGATAATAACCTACCCATACCTCCTATATATACCATACTTTTTCCTAGGATATCACCTAAGCTGACCTAGATAACCCTATAAAAGCCTTAGGCCAATATAATAACTAAATAACAATATAATAATGATAATATTACTTAATTATGAGTTAAGGTAGCTGCAAGCTGACTACTTATAGCACTATACACAATATAGGGGTAAGGGCATGAAACTCAACACCATACATGAGGTTGTATGGGGTTGTAACAATAGCCATTCAAATGCTTGTGCAATAGGCCTACAAGGCGTATGTTAATTGAGTATTGCAATATTTACCATCTTTACTCACTATTTTTTGAAGAATTATCTCAACATTTTTATTAGATACTTCAAGTTGGCCATTAAACTAAGTATAATATGGTATAGAAAATCTATGTTGAATACAAACTTTTCCAAGAATTTATTCACCTATTTTTTTAAAATGAAGTACCATTATCAGAAACAAGGGTAGAAGGCAATCCAAAATGAGCAATGATATTGTTTAGAAGAAACCTATAGATTGCTTCAACATTAGTGGACCAAAGTGGAATATCTTTGACACACTTTATAATGTAATAAGTAGTCTTAATGATGAACGTATATCCTTTATAAGAAGGAGATGATATTTTTCCAATAATATTAACCCCTATTTCACAAATGGCCAAGGAGAGGTCTAATTTTGAGGCTCTCGTACAAGAGCTTGAATGAGATTACTGTGTTGCTAATATTTAGGACACTGCTTGACAAAGGTGAAGGAGTCTTGCTCCACTATTTGCAAATAGTATCCCATATATGAATTATTTTATGAACTAAGGATTTACCACCAAAATGTCCATCGCGAAAGCCTAAACGAGCTTCTTGAAGGGCAAGGGCTATTTCATCCTTAGTGAGACATCAAAGAAGAAGACTGTTGATCGTCAAAGCTTGTGCCTCTCTGATAGCCTTATGGGAAATTCAATGAGTGTGGGACCGATTTGTGCCTCACTAAATACCTTTGGGATTTTATAGAAAGTCGACTCTTCTCTAAGTTTGGAGAAAAAGGTAGAAGGAAATGTAAATATAAAACATAAAAATTGGAGATGTGCCAAAGATTTTACAACATTTCAAACCTAATTTTTTTCTATGAATAATATGTTAGACATAGAATGTCACAACCCTTCATTGTTGGGAAGAGGAAAAGTAGCAAAGGCTAGATACAAGCACAATGCAGACTTTCAAATATCCCTACAGGAAGTGTAACTCATTAAGGTTTGATCAAGCATAAAATTCCCAAAGGTTAATAGAGAAATATTTAGAAATTGCATAAACCCTTCGTCTTGTTACAACATAATATGAAAAAACAACCTTTCTTGAAAATGAAGAAATCCATAGACATAATCCAATTTGCACAAGTTATTATTATACCATATAAGTCTACAACATGAAAATCAACTATTTAAACTATTTGAATTAAGCTTAACACAGTGTTTCATTCTGAACAAAAACATAAAGAAGGAACTTGATAAAGGCCATAACATGTATAGTTTCAAAGATTTCTTCCAAATAGTTCATGCTTAAAATATCAAATGAACTTAGGAAACAAAGCTCATATGCCAATTTGATAATAGTTTGAGTTAAAACAATATAATATACTAGAGAAAAGAGTGTTCTTCCAATTACTTTTAAAAATATATCTATCTCTAAGGAAAACTAAAAGAACTTTTATCTCTGAAAAAAGGAAATTGGAACCCCTTCCTTATGTCGTTGTCTCCCATTTATAGCTGAAAAGAGAGAGAACTACCACCACATTTTAGAAGTAAATACTACCAGATGTTGGAATATGATAGTTCATGATTTTATTGAAGATATTTAATTAGTTCATGACAATATTTTCTCATTAATTCTTAACTACCACATCAATGCCCTTTAGATATTTAGCAAAGATTGTTATCTAAAAACATAAGATCCTAGAAAATAGCCCAAAAAAATTCTGGTTGACCAATCACATAGCTTGATGGTGCCGACTCAAACTTTCCATCCTTTAAAAAAGAAACATCCAAAATGCTTTGAAAACCTCCAAAAGAGATTGCTTCTTAAAAGAAAAAACTACCCATAGTGAAGAGATGATGTGTCGCGCAGGTAGGGATTCTCAAATTTGTGAAAATTGTCTTTGAGAAAATCTCCACCGAGCTGACACGTATCCCAGATCTCTCCCAAAAGGAAGGTGATAAATGAAATCCATGCAACCACCACATGGAACATTGCATGCATTTTCGAACAACCTTTACTTTGAGTGTAGACACATTCGAAGCCAAAAATGTATAAGAGTCAAAAATGAAAAAAGATTAAGTTAAAATTACTTCATAGTTCTGGTGACTCATAAGGGACCTTTTCTTGTAGAGGAATGAACCTAAATCTCTGGAAATTCTTGTAGTTTGAGGGAAGTGGAATGCTTCACCTCCCAATCCAAATTAGTTAGTGGGATAAGAGCATGGATTACCCTGTGTGCTTGATCTAGTTCAAAGACTTCCTTGAAGGAAATAGCTCCCCATCTTGCTGAAACAACACTAAGGTGATAATAGAGATGAGAGAGGGGAAATATTTTATGCTCAATGTTATCAGTGGTGGGCATCACACTTGAGCCTAGGAGTTTAGTAGAAGTCTGGAGCTTATTTCTGATTGCATCTGTGATCTACTCAACTGATAACAAATCTCCATCTTGTGAGAAAAGTGAAGGAAAAATAAATCTATGTAGGACACTAAAATCCTTCTTGATTCTGTCGACCCTTTTGTTTAACATTTCTTGGCATTCCCTACTTTTTGTTGTGACCTTGTTGCAATTGAAATTTTTTCTTGCTTTGTTGGATGTGACCCTTCAATCTAGAATCCCTGCAAACCTTAAAGCATCATTAGAGGCCACACACAATCTGGAAATCATAATTTGCAATTCCACTACTTAGGGAGCATATATCTATAGAATTTTGTTGGCCAATGGGCCAAACTTTCCATTTAATTCTTGAACATCTCTTTATAATTGTAGGGTTGGACTGAGAATAGCAACTACAACTATGATCTATTCCTAGTGCGTGGATATGAGCTTCTTCAATACTGGGAGGGTCCTAGACCCTTGTGTAATAGTTAACTCTTGATGGAACTAAACCTCTTTCACTCATACATTCTCCTCCATTTGATTCTTCTCTTGGAGGGAATTTTTTAGTTTGGAGCTCAATATGTCTATCTCTTGGTCATGAACCTGTAGAGTAGAATTGACCTCATGTTTCTCTTGTCTTGAATTTTTTGCTTCCACGTGGGCCTTTTGTAGATTGTTGGAATCTTGAGATTGGACATTGTCCAACTCTCTCTATATGTTTACCTAAGTACATCAATACTCTCCATTTGTTTAGAAATTAGTAGCAAGCTCAACTCTTAAATTTTCAATTCTAGCATTTAGCTAAACCTGCTCACCTTGGGCCTCCTTGAGAAACTTAGCTACTTCTGCTTGCTAATTATGTATCTAACTTATGTAGGCCATCTCAACATCTATAGCCTTGATTTTTTTCTATAGCCTACTCCCTATTTCCCTTACATTTATCAACTCTACCTCATGCTTCTTCAATCTCTTGTCTAGTCTTTCATAATCTGCATATACCACCTTTTGGGTGGCCTTAGCTAGGACAACTTTATCGCATGAGCGAGTTTCATTTAAATCAGGACCCATAGCTCTAATTTCATAATCTTCCATCTAAATTTGTCCTTCAGGTTGGGACATGAGTGACTTCATGGTAGTGATTAGCAGAGAATTCCACTCTTCATTGAAGCAAGCTTCAATCTTCTTGGTAGCTAGTAGCGCGATGTTCTTTAACAACTATTTTTTCTTTCTGGCCTGTCAAGCTCACTTGCTTGCATCAAAATGCTCTTGGAGACTCTATTTGGTGTTAATTCTTTTTGTTGCAATGGAAGCACCTTGAGGGAGACCAAAAAGGGTGACAAAAGGAGAAACTGCAAACCTACGAGCATGCATAGAAGCAAATGGGAGCATTATCATGGAAAATGGTGGGATATCGAATTGAGATTTGGTAGGGGAAAACTAGTTGGGGTGAAAAGAGAAAGATATGGAAGGAGAGATCTTTTCCCAGAAGTAGACAGACTTGGAGTAATGGGAAACATGGATGTTCCATCTTTTTCAATGGGTGCCCTTAACATGGTGATCATAGAATCAATAGTGGTCGAAGTGGATGTTGCTTGTTCAACACGTGGGGTTAATTCACAAGTTTCATTGCTACAAATGGTTGGGGGTTCATTAAGGACCAAAATATCAAGGTTCATGGATAGAGGACTCTTCTCTAAAAATGGGGGCAGATGGGTAACCATAGATGTAGAGGAAGGAAGAAGAGAGGGAGTAAAATTTACTTGGCTTGTGCTGATTGAAACACTTTGTAGAATAGACTCCACTTCTTCTTCTCCTCTGGATGATGCATTAGGTGCACCTAGATCCTAGACTCGTCTTCTCTTTGCATGAACAAAACTAGTACTTTCCAATCCTTTAGCAGTCGATCCCACTGAAACGTGGCCTTCAATAACCACAATGGACCTTCTTGGGGAACATCAAGTTATTTTCACTTTGCTTCAAGCACTCGCAGAGGACGTGACTTTTGAGTCCCTTTTCCTCAACCCTCTTCTCCTATTAAATTCTTGAGGACGAGAAGCATGGCACTGAAGCTCCTCTTGTTCAACATCATGACTTGTCTCTAGATTTCTATTGTTGGTATTGACCTCTTAGTAATAAACCTCTTCGAACATTTCATCATGCAGCCGCAAATCTCCAAACAGAGAATTGAGGCATCTCATTTCTTGTTGGAACCTCCAAAAATCTTCCTTCTTCCTTTTCAACCATCCCTTGCATTTCAATTGTGTGTTGAGGGATTTACCCATTGGGAGGTTCTAATACTTTGCTTGTACTACATAGAAATTTAGCCATGTTGGTCATTTGAATGGTATACCTGGGCTAATTCAATGTATACTTTTGTCCTTTCTTGAGTTAGATTCTTCCTTGACTCAAATATTCTTGGCTCTCATGTTTCAAAGTGAAGTGCTTTGCCAAATTATAGTCCCATGTGTCACAAATAAGGAGCAAGCCTATGACTGCCAATAAGTTTGTAGGCTAACCATCTACCTTTCACCTTGTCAGTATTACCTGACTGTTGGCAATGCTAAAGGGGATTGGGAAAAGGCCTGTCTTATTCCTATCGGCACCATAGGAATTGTCAGAAAGGGTTTCCTAACGACATGGCTCCAATGTAAAAACTCTATCTATTACAAATCTAGGGAGTCTGAAAGGCTCCCTAAGGAAACCATGGAATCTATTAAACATAAAATATTCACCCAAGAAATAATCCATGGGGTCTACAAAGCCTTCATCCATTGCAAGATCTCAGGAGAGAAACGACCCGTAAGGTGTGGCAACAAGTCTTGAATTACTGGCCTCAGAAAATAATCCACAAACCAATAATAATCCCATTTTCTTGAAAGCACATGAGTCCATACATAAATTGGTTGATAGGAACCTTTTACATTGAACCTAGACACTCATAAACTTCTCTCTAGAAACTTAGAATTTTGATATAAAATCAAGTGAACCAAGAAAGAGGAATACCTAAATTTATACTCAGCATCATAGTTCCTTAATTTATCTAGCATCCCCCTAGCTACTACATCAGTAAAATCATAGTACTTCTAACTCTTCTCCTTTTTAAGCATAAAATTCAAATGCATATAAAAGGGATGGACATCTTCATCATGATCAAGGATGTAAATCTAGGCTAGCATTAAGAAGATAGACTATGTGTCTTTCTTGAATTCTTTGCATGCAAGAGGAAACAAAAAGTGATATCTCTATAGTCTTTCCTTTGTTTCATCCTCATAAAAGCTTCCCTTCTTAGTTTTGGCTTCCCAAAAAAAATTAATTTCTTCCTCTTCAAATCTTTTGTCACCTCAAGTTGTAGCGATACAAAAAATATCCTATATGTCCACTACAAAAATTGTAACCTTTCAAATCTCATTGCCTACAATAACTCCTATCTCCTTGTTGAATCTTTTGGCACATGCATCGACTAGCTCTGGGTTTGGGTGTATGGTGGAAAAAATGAACTATGACAAACCACAATTCTAGAGCCAAGATGTGAAACCTTCAAATGACTCATGCAATATAATTCTTTGGAATGCCCCCTCCCTAAATCTTTTAGGGTTAGTTGCCAACTTTGGGTAAAAACTATTGCCAATAAAATCCTACACTGCCTTTCTCCCAAAATGTTTATCTACTTGCACTATTTTATAAAATTCAAACAGCTGCTCCTCTGGCATTAGGGCATTAGTGATTGAATTATTTCCAAAGATATTAGCATAACTCAGCCTTTTAGATGAGGCTCTATCCTTTCTACTAGATTTTGATGCTTTTTCCATGGCTATGGAAAGAAGTTGCAGAGATTTTCGTCAATGAAATGACCACTTGCTTTTTCAATACCTATGAAAATCTACTTTTGGGTATAGTTAATTCCTTTCCATGCACATGCAGTTAAGGCTACACCATTACCACTGGTCCATTAAATGATACAAATAGGGTGATACATGTGGATTTGGAATTTGTATCCCTCAAGAATGTTAAAAACACAGTGAGAATGGTATTAGTACATTTGATCCCCGTCGCCTCTTTCACAAATAAGCTAATTTCATTGGGAAGCATGCTTTTAGCTATGAGAAATGTGCTAAGTAATGCAAGGTACTTTTGAAAAGATGCACCTATTTAATTTTTCAAAACTTAACACTTTAATCCATGTCTTTTCACATAAGCAAGCTAGCTAGTGTTGATGATGGAAAAGGACACATGTTAATGATCGACATACAAGAGAATTTACTCCCAAGACCCAAATTTATTTCTCAAGACCTCCTATCATATTTTCCATATGATTTGTCTCCTGCCCTCTAGTTTCTTTGGCATTTTCTTCGGTGTCATCTGACCAAAAATGGACCTCCCATTGGTTTGGTTTGCTAGCACATCTTTTCTATATATATAACTATGCCACCTTATTGCAATATTCATTTGAAAAAATAGCTTTTTAAGTTTAGAAAGATTTCTCGATATCCCCCATTCTACTACAATCTATTGCTTTATCATAATCTCAACTGGCCTAGGAACTCCCATTCAGATTCTACCATAGAGGCCACAATATGCCTTCATAGGGGAGGTCACTTTTGAAAGGATAGGACTACATTGAAGATGAGACCTAGTTGAGAAGCAACTGCAATGTTATTTCTCACTTTTTCACCTCCCTACTCGACTTGAATGTAGCCAAGCCCATGATAATTAATTGTGCCACTAGATGTTTGAATTTGTAGTGCTATAAGGGCTTAGTGAAATCATGTAAGTGGCTATCCTTGGTGTCGGCATCACGAGTGCCATGGATCTCTGCAGGCACATTGATTATGGAGTAGATGTAGGCTAGTTTCCTTTCCTCACTGAATTCCACACTATGGACCTTGAGAGGCATCACTCATCTTATTATCCAACAACCACCTACCTACTATGTGTATATAGTGTGGAACACATTCCTAGGCTCCACTAGAAGAAACACTTTGAGTTTCTAGTGTATAGCCACAACAACTAGGACCTAGGTCCATGCAGGGTCAAGCCCATGTGTGTTGTGTGTTCACCCCATTTTTTCACCCTAACAAAGAAGAAGATGATGATGATGAAGAAGAAGAACCCAACAACAAGCCACTTTGATAGCTTAACAATAGTTGGAGGCTTATCTTTACTTCTTTTTGCACATTTCCTCCTTTTTGCTTCTTTTTGCTTTCTGACTCTTTTTAGGTTTCCTCAAGAGACCTTCATGTTTAAATATGAGCCTTGGGCTTGACTTACATTGTAAATTTTTTGATGAATATAATATAATACAATACTTTCTACTTCCTCTATGTAATTCTCATGGCTTATTCTCAAAAACTAAAATGTATTTACAATTTTTTTTACATATGGTACATAATTGTTAAAATTTAAAGAACTGTGAATTTTAATGGAATAATTTTAGATAAATACCATTCACCGGTATATCCAAATCATTACCTTCCATATGTTCAAGTTTTTATGCATTATTTTCTTTGCACATGTTAATTCAGAAGGGTCCCTTCCATAATGCTTCAAATTTTGTATGTTTTCCTAGTTTCATGGTGTGCTCATTGTACTTTAGTACTAGGCTCCCTTCCCTAAAATCTAGGTTAGAGGTATTTTTATCAAGCCATCGTTTGATTATCTATTGGCGGCCGATCATGGCTCCATAATATTTTTCTCTATCTTCCTTGAGTTTGAGGAGTTCTTCCAACCTGACTTCCATTCTGTTACTTTCTTCAATCTCTAGGGATTTTATTAGCTACAAGGCAAGGATCTCCATGAAAATAGGTAAAACTACCTCTTTTATGTATACTAGTTCATAAGGAGAGGCCTTCAAAATTTGCTTGGGTGTAATCTAGTCTACCCATAGAGCAACTTGCAGGTGCTTGTGCCAATCCCTTTGTTGCTCTGGCCTGAAGCGATGATCAACCTAATTAGGTGTTTTTTGGTCATCTCCACTAACCCATTTCATTGTGGGTAGTAATTTGATGAATTTTTAAGGTAAACCCCATGTTTGATAGTGAAATAAAACATTCCTAAACCTACAAAATTTTGATGGTTGTCGAATATGATAGTTTTTGGTGAACCAAATCTGGTTATCATCTCTTCAAGGAAACTAACGATCACACCCTCTATAGAAATTTTTAGGGTGATGGATTCTATCCACCTTGTGAAGTAGTTGGTTGTTATAAGGCTCAACTTATGGCCTCCACTAGAAATAGGATTTATCATTTTGATGAAGTCCAAACCCCATTGAGCAAAGGGTTCCTCAATTACAATTGGGCTCAAAGGACAAGCATAATTATTTCTTTTTCCAACAAAATATTGGCACTGAGTACAATTTTGCACTAGATGGTGTGCTTTGAAAAACATAGAGGGCCTATAATATCCTACTCACATTATCTTTAAGGTGGTATTCTTAGTGGAGAAATGTCCACCTTTAAGACTGCTATGAAGTTCATTAAGAAATTTTTTTTCCTGTGGCATATCCAGGCATTGGAGTAGGATAACATCATAATTCCTTTTGAATAATATACCTTTAAAATTAAAACATACCTAGTTCCTTGCAGTCGATAGTTTCGCCTCTTTTGAGGTGGAAGGTTGGTCAGATACTGCCCCTTTTGCATATACTATGTTTGATCCGTCACCCAGGACTCATCAGACTCAAATTGGTTTGTATAGACTTGATCAAACTCCTTCTCAACTACAAAACTTGATTCTTGTGGAAGATATTTGCATAGATCTCTACCCTAAACTAGCTTGGTTTGTCTGATGTTGATGTCATACTCTAGAATATTTGTGATCTAGTTTGATCTTGGTGATTTTGGATCAAGGATGTGAGATGAGAATAGTGATTCTATTGGCTTACACCAAATTTTGAAACTTTTTTAGGATTTTAACAATGGAAAAGCCTATTTTTTAAAAAAATTATACCTAACTTCATATCCTTTAAGAGTTCTTGAGTGAAATGTGATAGGATGCTCTCTGTTATTTCCTTCATCCTTTTGAGTGATTATAAAAGCTATACTATGTTGGTCTCTATATACATAGAGTAGAAAATATTTGGAAAAGTCTGGGTTAGCCAACACTAGAGCAATGGAGATAGCTATCTTTATCTACTCAAAAGTTGCTTTGCCTTCAGGAGTCCATTTGAACATTAGGTTCTTTTTGAGCATCAACATGATAGGTCTCGTGATGCATGTGAAATTTCAAATGAACCTGTTGACAAAGTTGATCTTCCCTAGAAAAGACTACAACCCCTTTTGATTTACTGGTATGGGTAAGTCCATTATAGATCTCACCCTTTCGAGGTATACTGCTATTCCCTCCTTTAAAACTACAAAACCAACTAGCTTACCTTGGGGCACTTCGAAAACATATTTTTTGGGATTCAAGGAAATATTGAACTGTTGACATTTTTGGAAAACCCTTTCCAAATGATCAAAGGTGATCATCCTTTGACTTTGAAAAGACCATTAAGCCATCTAGATATATTAAGATAATCAAATTATTTAATCCTCTAAAGGAAATATCCATTGCTCGTTCAAAGTTTGCATTTGCATTTAAAAGTTCAAATGGCATTTTTGAGTATGCAAATGTTCCCCACTTAATGGTAAACAATTTTTTATGTTGGTCACCTTCCTTTTTATATACCTAGTTATAACCTGAGAAACTATCAAGAAATGAAAACAACTATGATCTGCCCATGATTTGTAAGATTTTATCCATTGATGGAAAAGGGTAGTAGTCTTTTAGAAAGGCTTTGTTCAAATCTTTGAAATCAACAGAGATCCTAATATTTCCATTCCTTTTTATGAACCGGTACCAGATTAGACACCCAGGTGGAATGCTTATTTGGATATATTGTCCTTGATTCAATCAATTTGGTGAGCTCCTGCACCATCAATACTTTGACCTTTAGATTGACTATCATTTGTTTTTAATGGAGGGGATTTGATCATTCCCCAAAGTCAATGGTATGCTGAATTATGCCTAGATCATACCCTCTAAGATCTTCACAGGTCTAGGCTACGACCCTATCATATCTAGAACATAGATCTTTTAGTCTTTCCTTGTCCTTATGTGGAACGTCCCTTAGGACTTTGAACTTTCTACCAATTCCAACATCAAGCTCTTCATAATCCCTCATGTCCATAGTGAACCTTTCTTGTCCATTTCTTGTGTCCTCATAGTCAAAAATATTTTCAAGGGAGATTAAACCTTGAGGAAGCTTATTTCATTTTAATTGGATAACCTAATCTTTAGGAGATTATGCTCCTAGATGTGAATAGTTGGAAGCTCCTCCTAATTTATATGAAAAGGTAGTGATCTAAAAATGATCCTCAAATACTTTCCAGTTTTGATCATTGTTAAGAAATGTTGGTCAGATGATGATCTATGCTACATTCTGCTTTGTTGTTGAATTGAAAACTAGTAAAAATTGCTAACCAATTGAAGCCATCCAATTAGTGACACTATTTTAAGATCATGGAATGACTTGTACATTGAAAGCTTCAAAAATCTCGATCATATCCCATATTCAATGTTTGTACAACCTCATTCTTGTATTCTTTGTAGTCGCTTGCCCAAAGACTTAGCTCACAACTCACTCTAAATCTCTAAATGCTTACATTCTCTTTATGCCCATCTATTCTATAAGAATCATACCATGGACCAAGGATTCATATTTCACATCATTATTCAAGCATAAGAATTGAAAATGAAAATCCATGAGGGCCTCCAATCCTATTGGGGAAACTAGTCAGACAACTACTCTAGAACTAGCTTTGCATTTGGCACCATCAAAATATAAGGTACATATATGGTTGTCACCAAGATCATCATATTCCTCTTGATCTTTCATCAATTTTGAAAAAACTTGATTGTCATCTAAGATGACATAGGTTCCTAGTCCCGTCACATGAAAGTTTCTAAATGGGTTAGAGTTGATGAATTGGCCGAGGAGGACTTCCTCTTTGAGAGTCCAATCATTTGTGTCTTCTTCATCCTCCAGCATCTCTACAAAGCATCTCCCCCTTTGTGAGAAAGAGGTATGTATTGCTTCAAATCATAGGATTACATTATCTGCTATGTGTTTTGGATGCAAATATTTAGATAGGATTTTCATCTTCACCCCATGCTTGGTCCTCAATATGAGGTGAGACCAATCGAGTGCTAAGTATCCACCAATCTTTGCAGTGAAATCTCTTGAAAGACACATTCTGAAGACTGGGGGAATGTCTATCACCATGATTTTTTTTGTGACTATTTAGCTTGGACACGAGAAGAGGGTTAAAGATAGATATTTAATGTGGCCAATGGTCAAAACCTTCTTCCCATCTAATTGCATGATTCCTTTCTCAAGGGGCTCAGACTTAATTTTCAAGGCATCAAACACTTGCTTTGGAATGACCATTGTAATAGCTCCTGAATCAATCATGTTGTTATGCAAAATTTTATCTCCCACAATGAGTGTTAAGAAGAAAGGCATGGGATTTGGCTTGCTTACCTCTTTCTCTTTTGCATTTTCTTTGTCATTCAAAAAAGTTGTAGCCTTCGAGGCTTGAGGATCTGACACAGGTTCTTCATCTTTATCTTGATCACATGATGGAGTCACATTAATTCACGATATTTTTTCTTCCTTCTTTAATGCTTCTTGAAACAATGCCTTTTGTTTCGGAATGGATATGACATCCCATACAGATACGTTGGTAGGCACCTTCTTCAGTTGTTCTACCACATCGAGCATTCTAACTAGAAAGTCCTTGGGGCTTAAATAGTAGTGCCTCTCTCATCTTTGGAAGAAAATTATCCTTCATGGATAGGTTTGGCATCTTTTCAGTCTCCTTATCTGGCAACGATGGAGTTCATGACTACTGAGTAGGTCAGCTAGTTTCCTACAGAGCCTACTTTTCTTGCAACAATAATTGACGTAGCTGAGGACACAATAGAGCTTGTTGTATGTATTGTCCTGTGAGTCTTTTTTTGTATCCTGTGTTGTAATTTGATTGTACTTGTGGGGCACTAGTCATCAAAGCTTCATTTGTGAATACTGCATCTTCTTCCTCTATTCATGAAAAAAAGTGCATGGTGGGGTGCAATATCCATCTCTTGCTCTAAAGACATTCCTTGCATTTGCACTCTAAAGCAGGCATTTTCCATTTTAGGGGACTAATATTCTTCCGCATTCAGGAGCACACCCTTGTTTCTTTGTTTCACTATCTTCTGTTGCATATTTCCCCTCAAAAAAATTTGGGGCAAATGAATATCATTGCATGGGAATCACCATACAATCTCATCTTCTACTAGGTTGTTCTAGCCCAGGATTAACTCTTTAATTTGGCTATCCTTAACTATATATAGTAGCATAGTGACCAAAACTATATCTGGTTTGTAAACATTATTTGTTGACCTCCTCCTCTTGAGGGTCCTTGGTACATGTTCTGTTGATAAGATGGCCTTCCTGTACCATAGGTCTGTGTGCCCTGCTTCGAAGGTTCCGCTTGTTGACATTCAATAAGAACTAACTCATTAGAAAAGGAAAACTTAAGGGTTTTCATATTGTTGATGTTCATTTCTATAGAGGAAGAGCCTGATGTGCTTAGTTGTGCGGCGGGGTACACATAAATGGATTGTGGCATAGTAGATGTTGCCACTTGTGTATTGAAAGTGCTTGGAGTAGCTTCTTCCCAAAGACCACCAGAGATTTATACAAATACAGGCATTAGAGGTCATGGTGGAAGCTTTCTAGCATCAATAAAACTATTATCTGCATTCACAACCAACTCATATGCATCAAATAATATATCCCCTCCCATAGAGGTTATCATAACGGGTGGGTGCAAAAAGATGGGTAGCCAATTTGTGGCAAATTTTTTTTAATGTTTTACAAGCTCATAACACGAGCACATTATAACACACTCACATTATGGCTTGGTGTGTTGAGCTTGAGGCTCAGCCACAACAAGCCCATAATGTGAGTGTGTTATAACATGCTTCTGTTATGAGCTATTAAAAGCAAAAAAAAAAGAAATTGAAATCATTCTCATTTGTGACTGTGCTTTTTTCTGCCCATGGCCAAAACCCCTTATTTCCACACTCACATTCTAGGAGGAGCCATTTTTCAAGATTCTTCATCAAAATGTTGATTTTCATTGCCAAGATGCCACCATATCGATAAGGAGGTGTGAGAGGTAAGCATTTTTTTTTTTTTTGAATTTGTTAGTTTTAGGTTTTTTTTTATATTTATTTTTTGAATTTTAGGAGATGTTAATCAACCTAAAAGCCCTCCTCAAAATCCTCAACAAGCACAAAAACAACAAGAGAAACAAAATCCTCAAGTTAATCAACCACAACAACAATCTCCTCCACTAGTCCCTCAACATCCTCCTGGAAATCAACAAAACTTAATGAGTGAAACTAAGAACAATAAAAAAAAATTGAGGATTTAATTAGAATGTTGAATGATTCAAATGGTTCAACCATGGAAAGAATGACCCTAGAAAATTCACTCAAAGAAATGCTAAAACACGTATATTCAAACAACAAACAATTAATTGGTTGGAAAGATAGGAGGCGGGTGGCTAGGGCTTATTACTAGGATAAATTATCGTATAAAGATGTAAAAGATCTAAAAATTACAAAAATTGATTTGTGCTCATTATTCACTAACCCACGCACAAATGAAAATCTTACCCTCAATGTGAAGAGGTTTCCTATTCATTGGTGCCACGACCAAAAAATTAGGAACTCTTTCTGGGATAGGTTGTACATGGTTTTTTATTACCCACCATGCAAAAATTGTGAAGTCCCCTAGTATTTCCTTAGGAAACTATACTATGAGTTCATATTGAAAAAAATCCTAAATTATTTTGATATGAGGGACTTCTAGGGGAGAGGTGGGGGTTGGCTCAAGTTAGACCTAGTGCATAGTAGGATCCTACGTGGCAAGGGAGATGACCTCTCCCTAGGCCACCTCATGAGCACATCATTATACCTTCCACCATGAAGGAGAATGTCGACGTAGAGACTTTGTAGGCCATCAACTCTTTGACCCAGAGTGTCATCCAACATGCTAGCCCTATTGTATAACGCCATTCAGGGGAGTCTTATAGTGGTGGGATTTGACCCCATTTGTGTCAGTCTTGTAGGGAAACTTATTCATATGACCCTATTGAAACTTAGGAGGCTACTACATAGGATCCATCTACAACTATGGAGATGGTGAGGGAGGCTAAAATTTTGAATGAGGCCTATGGAACTGATACTCAGGTAAAAGTTAGCATGTTCATTGAATTTAATTTATTAAATTTCAATTTTGAAATTCAAGATTAACTAATTTAGTTTTATGATTGTAATAAAATTTTAGGGTCATAGTGTTGATATTGGATACACTGGCCCTACACCTACTTATTTCTCCACTACATCTACTATTGAGGTATGTAACTAGTAAACAATTATAAATTTATTACATGTTAATAGCATTGTTTTATGAGTGGTATTCTACTATGTGATTTTGGATGTTGAATAGGCTAATATTGGAGGTTTCGAGGGAACACCTTCTAGTGCCAGTGGATTTACTCAAACCTACACATAGGTAATAGAATAAAGAGTTTAACTAATGAATTGTACTTAATAGATTTGTTTAGTTTATATTCATATCATTGATTACGTTGCATTGCACATCTTTCAAACTCAAAGCATTACTTCACATTCCATAACTAATAAATAGATGTTGATAGATGACAAAATTTCAACTATAATATAGTTATTTAGAAATTCAACATAAGCAGTGATGCAATTACTTCACATAGCATAAGTAATAAGTAGGAGTAGCTTCTAATTGCATTTTCTTGTCATGGAATTCCATGAGACCACTTTTTACTGAGGCATCTTTTCAAATAGTTCACTGCCTTGTGTATGCTATGGATGCATGGAAGGAATATATGAAAGAATAATAGTAAGCAATAGCATAGACAAGGCAATGAGTTGTTTGAAAAAATTCCTCAAAGAAATGTTGTTCGTGGTGATGTCCCCAATTTCTTTGAGGCACTTTTTCAAACAACTCACTGCCTTTTCTATGCTACCACATTTTCCATACATGTCTACCAAAGCATTTTATCAAATAGTTCACTTCCTCACTGCTATGGCTAAAAGGTTAGAAAAGGTGCTTTCAAACAAGCTATGGATTCTTCGAAAAAATATATCAAAGAATAATAGTAATCAATAGCATAGACAAGGCAGTGAGTAGTTTGAAAAAATGCCTTGAATAAATGCGGTCTCATGGTGATGGAATCATAGAAAAGGTGGTGAGTTGTTTGAAGAAATTCCTCGAAGAAATTTTGTCTCATGGTGATGGAATGCCATTCCATCACCATGAGATAACATTTCTTCGAGGAATTTCTTCAAACAACTCGCCACCTTTTCTATGATACCACATTTTCCATAAATGTGTACCAATGCATTTTATCAAACTACTCACTTCCTTGTTGCTATGGCTAAAACCCTAAAATAGGTGACTTCCAACAAACTATGGATGCTTGGAAAAATTTCTATCAAAGCATAATAGAAGCAATATCATAGTCAAGGTAGTGAGCAGTATTAAAAAATTTCTTGAATAAATGTGGTCTCATGGTGATGCAATACCATTCCATCACCATGAGACCACATTTCTATAAGGATTTTTTTCAAACAAATCACTGCTTGAAGAATAAAAACCAACCCATTAGCCAAAATTCCCCTCCAAATTCTTTTCCAGGTCCTCATCCTCAATTTACCAATCCATGGAACCTTCCAACCTTTATTCCACTTGTTCATGTCCTGACTTCTCCCTCTTCATGTCATGATTTCCCTCCATCTCATTGCCAAGGCCACCTAATACCATCCACCCCATCCCAACATAATACCATAGAGAAAGCAATGAACTGTTTGAAAAAATGCCTGAAAGAAATGTGGTCTTATGGTGTGATGGAATGACATGATATGCATGTGTTTGTAATGGCATTCCATCACCATGAGACCCCATTTCTTTGAGGAATTTTTTCAAAAATTTCACTGCCTTCTCTATGCCACCACAATTATTGTACATGTCTACGAAAACATTTTATCAAATGGTTCACTGGCTTGCTACTATGTGTAAAATCCTAAAAATGTCCATACTTTTGAACAAGATATCGATAGGAAAAATAGTAAGCATGATAGTTAGAAATATATAGTTTAATAAGTACTCAAAATTTTGTTCATTATCTCATACATTATAAGTCATGACGTGGATCGCTATTGTAGTATTTGTGATTGAATAATTTTTTGTTTTACTTTTAGATGTTGCAAGTGGAAACACCTCCAAATATTTTGAGGGCAATGGAGATCAATGTTTCATCTACTATATAATCCTTGATGGCTCTGAGAGGGGAGGTATGATGCAAATTACTAAATTTCAATTTACATTTGTTGTTATAGTTGTTAGTGAAATATCAAACCATTATTGATTCATAGTTTAATTTCTATTTTGATGGTTTATGTAGGGTTTGAGCACACATCAACATGGGAATTTGAATATTTCCCTTGTGGAGAGTGATCATTAGATGGAGGTAAACGATTATTTTGTTAAATATATCATTTATTTTAATGTAATTTCTATATTTAATGTCTTTACTTCTTATTGTAACATATAAAACTTGACCAAGAACTGAACCCTAGGTGGAGCACCAGGAGCACTCCTCAACTGTAACATAAATGAGTGATAGATGTATCACCATCTGATTGACAAGAAAAGGGAAAGAGTTTATTTTGAGAGCATGGAGAGTGATGACTTTTGATTCTAGAGCCATTTGTTGTATGCCTATATGCCATTTTTGTACATATTTTGTATTGGATATACTTGACATTGTATTCCTATATGGCATTCTCGTAAGCCTATATGGCTATTTTGTAACTATATTTTATAATTATATTGACATATATTGATGTATACCTACATGGCTATTTGGTTAATAAAAATATTTTTTATCGATGGTGTCCATATTTACATTATAAATCCATGGTTCAATAGATATGAGTTATGAGTATTCAAGTGTATACTTTACAACTTACATGTATACTTTGTGACTTATGTGAATTCCAATGTCTACTTTGTGACTTACATGTTTTCAGGAATATACCTTGAATTCATGCCTATACTTTGTATTAATTTTTGTATACTATGTATTTCTGTGTATACTTCAAGGCTTATGTGTTTTTGATTACTTGTGCTTCCCTTATTCACATAAACATGCTTGATTTATTCACATGTATACTTATTAATTGGTTAGCCCTAGAATTGATCATTGTTGTCCTTCATGGTTTGTCTTGAATATTAATTGATTGATTCTAAACAAATTTATTAGTCAATGCTAAACAACTTCAATATTTCTAGGAATACTAGCAGAGTTACAAATTCAAAAATTGCACAAATTAAAAATAAAATATTAACTATAAATAAATGCACTAATTATTAACTTCATGATTGAATAAGAATGAATATAAAATATATCAAGAGATGAGTCTTCTAGAATGACAACTACCAACTAGAAAATAGGCAAAGAATTCCCAATACTTTGAAAGTAATAATTCACCAAAAAATGCAATGGGGGAGAAGACTTATTTAAAATCCTTGAGAAATTTATTTCCTAATGCTCCCTTGTTCTTACATATATCAATTCAGTTTAATCCAAAGAGTCCCATGAAATGCTTTATCTAAAACAAAAAAATGTTATCAATTTGCATCCCATGAAATGTTTCATAAAAATATTCCAATATATTTAATCCTTTGATTGGAACAACTCAGTTAAGCAAAGGATACTTAATCTTCACAACACTTACAAAACATAATACTCATAGTAGATGAACTAGTTAACTTCTTGACACATTTTGATACAAATATTTATCTTGAATAGTCTTTAAATATTTTCACAACATAATCCTCATAGTGTAGAATGAATTTTTGTGTTCATGATCCATCACCATATAAACACGTCAAAAGATTTATATGTCAACTTTTTGCAATATTATTTTTTGTATAAGAAATGGACTCAGGAGAAACCAAGCTATAATTTATAATACAAATAAGAAATGGAATCAATCATGGAAAATTTATTTATCACACCAAATAGTAAATCTATGTGAGAGAATCACTTGTTTCTCTTAGACTCCAATTTCCAAGAATAACAAAACATTTAAAATGAAAATGACAAAATGCTTCACAACCAAAGTTGTTAATTGAGGAAAAATATTTTTTTTTGAAGTTCCACCATTGTACGCATTTATAATTGGTTATATATTGTTGTAAGGGAAAGGAGGATAATTGAAAAATGACATGCACTTGCTAGACTTGAGGATGATCATATGATTTTGTGTGAAAAAATTAGACTTCTCAACCATCGTGTCTATGTTTCTCTTTTCGATTGTTTTGCATGCCATTTGAATGTAGCTCGGAGAAATTTTTTGTGTTTCTATGTAAAAGAGGACCATTCCTAGCATAAAAATACCTATTGGGATGTGTTGGAGTAGTTTGTTTGGTCACACAAATTACAAAATGAAAGTTGCACCACTTTGCAACTTTACACTGCTTACATTTGACACTTTTTCCATCACATGAAAACTAGACACCATAAGGAAATGACTTAAAAAAAAAAAAACCTAACAGAGGTTATTGTAGAGGGTCCCAACACAATTCCATAGGCTTAGACAAAGAGTTTGTAAGAATCATGGTTTTCGTGTACTAGCCTATCAAAGATTGCTTCCCTTTTGCACTTTGGACCCTTAAGGGATCGAGTCCGTTAAATGTAGCTCAGAGCGATTCTATGTGTTTTGGTGTAAAAGAAGAAAATTCCTAGTGTAAACATACCCATCTAGATATTTTGGAATAGTTCATTTGGTCACACGAGTTGCAGAATGAAAGTTACACAACTTTGCAACTTTCAACTACTTGCATTTGACAACATGTTTCCCAAGTGAAAATTTGCCACCATGGGAAAATTCCTCCGAAATAGAAAAAAATGAGAAATATTATTCTAGAGGGGATCAATGTGATCCCATAGACTTAGATGATAAGTTTCTAAGCATCATGGTATCCGAGTAATATCATGTTGAAGTTTGCAACCATTTTGCACTTTGGATTGTTAAGGGATCGATCTAGTTGAATGTAGCTCAAAGTGATTATGCATATTTGGGTGTGAAAGAGGAGCATCCCTAGCATAAAAATACCTATTAAAATGTGTTGGAATATTTTTTTTGGTCAAATGAGTTGTAGAACGAAAGTTGCACCACTTTGCAACCTTCAACTACTTGCATTTAACAACTTTTTCCCCAAGTGAAAATTCACCACCACGAAAAAATTCCTTTGAGATAGTGAAAAATGAGAGACGTTATTGTAGAGGGGATCAACACAATCCCATAGGCTTAGATGAGAATTTTCTAAGCATCACAGTATTCGAGTAACAACATGCAAAAGTTTGTAGCCATTTTGCACTTTTGATTCTTAAGGGATCGATTCGGTTGAATCTAGCTCAGAGTGATTCCACGTGTTTGGGTATGAAAGAGGACCATACCTAGCATAAACATACCTATTTGGATGCAATGGAACAATCTGTTTGGTCACATGAGTTGCAGAACAAAAGTTGCACCACTTTACAACTTTCAACTACTTGCATTTGACAACTTTTTTCCCAAGTGAAAATTTGCCACCATGGAAAATTCTTCCGAAACGGTAAAAAATAAGAGAGGTTATTGTAGAAGGGACCAACATGATCCAATAGAATTAGATGAGAAGTTTCTAAGCATCATGGTATCTAAGTAACAACATGTTGAAGTTTGCAGCAATATTGCACTTTGGACTCTTTAGGGATCGATCTGGTTGAACGTAACTCAGAGTGATTCCATGTGTTTGGGTGATAAAGAGGACCATGCCTATGTAAAAATACCTATTTGAACATGTTGGAACTAACCATTTGGTCACACAACTTGCAAAATGAAAGTTGCACCACTTTGCAACTTTCAACTATTTGCATTTGACAATTTTTTCCCCAAGTGAAATTTCACCAACACGGGAAAATATCTCTAAGATAGAAAAAATTGAGAGAGGTTATTTTAGAGTGGCTCAATGTGATCCCATAGGCTTAGATGAGAATTTTATAAGAATCACAATATTCGAGTACCAAAATTCTAAAGTTTGTAGTCATTTTACACTTTAGACTCTTAAGGGATTGATTCGATTGAACATAGCTTAGAGTGATTCCACATGTTTAGGTGTGAAAGAGGACCATTCTTACTATAAAAATACTTATACAGACACATTGGAACAATCTGTTTGGTCACACAAGTTGCATAATGAAAGTTGTATCACTTTGCAACTTTCAACTACTTGCATTTGACAAATTTTTTTCCAAGTGAAAATTTTCCACCATGGGAAAATGCCTTCAAGATAGTGAAAACCAAGAGAGGTTATTGTAGAGAGGCCCAACTTTATCCCATAGGCTTAGATGAAAAATTTCTACGTATCATGGTATCTGAATAACAACATGTTGAAGTTTGCATCCATTTTACACTTTGGACCCTCAAGGGATTGAGTCGGTTGAACGCAGCGTGAAGTGATTCCATGTGTTTAGGTGTGAAAGAGGACCATTATTAGTGTAAATGTATCCATACATATGTGTTGGAACAATATTTTTGGTCACAAAAGTTGGAGAACGAAAGTTGCACCACTCTGCAACTTTTGCATTTAACACTTTTTCCATCAAGTGAAAACTGGACACTATAGGAAAATGACTCCTAGATAACAATAGGGCAGGTGCATGAAGTTGGGTTACACTTTTGTGGCCAACTTGAAAAAAATATTAAAAATGACATAACGCGAGTGTGTTATAACACGCTCGCTTTATGTCATTTTAAAAGCAAAAAAAAAAAAGTGAAAGCTATTCATTTTCTCTTATCTATTTTTCTGCTTTGACCGTGGCCAAAAAACACTCATGTTTGTGCTCATGTTTTAGGAGGAGGAATTCTACAAAATTCATCAACAATAGTTACTTTTCCTTTTCAAAGATGGCTCCATGACAATGAAGAGGTGTAGGAAGTAAGTATTGTTTGCTATTTGTTTTGAATTTCTTAGTTTCAAGTTGCTTTTGTTTGTTTTAGGTTAGATTTTATTTTTATTTTTTAATTTATAGGAGATGAAAATAATCCTCCAAATCCTCAAAATCATCAAGAAGAAGAATATGAAAATCTCCTCAACAAAATCAAAATCCCCCACCAATCACTCAACACTCTCCTGGAACTCAACAAAATTAGAGTGAAATTGAGAACAACAAAAATCAAATTGAAGATCTTATCAGTAAGTTAAGTGATCCAAATGCTTCAACCACAAAAATAATGATACTAGCAAATTCAATGAAAGATATGTTAAAAAATGTAGATTCAATAACCCAACAAATAATGGGATGGAAAGATAGGAGGAAGGCAACTAGGGCATATTAAGCAGATAAACTATCATATAAACAAGTAAAATATTTAAAAATTACTAAAGGTGATTTGTGCTCGTTATTCATTGACCCGAGAACAATCAAAATCTTAGCCTCAATGTGAAGAGGTTTCCTATTCATTGGTGCCACCACCAAGAGATTAGGAACCATTTTTATGATAAGTGGTACTTGGTCTTTGATTACCCATCGTGCAACAATTGTGAAGTCCCCCAATATTTTCTGAGAAAACTATACAGTAGTTCGTATTGAACCAAATCTCAAATTATTTTGATATGAGGGAGTTCCAAGGAGAGGTGGGGGGTCAACTCAGGATAGGCCCGGTGCAAAGCCATATCCTACATGGCAAGGGAGACAACCTCTCTCTAGGCTACCTCGTGAGCACATTGTTATGCCTGTCATTGCGAAGGATAGTGTCGATGTAGAGACATTGTAGGCAATCAACACTTTGATCTGGAGTGTCATCCATCATACTAGCCCTATTTTACAGTGCCATCCAGGGGAGTCTTCGATTGGTCACCTTCAAACCCATGTGTGTCAATCTTGTGGGGTGACTTTTTCATATGCCCCACCGGCACTCTGGAGGCTGCTAGGCAGGATCCGTATGCTGCTACACAAGATTTGTATGTTGCTACATAGGATTTGTATGTTGCTAAAGGGATGGAGAGGATGGATGACATTTTGCATCGTGCATATGGAATTGATAGTCGAGTAAAATTTAACATGTTCATTTAATTTAATTTATTAAATTTTGATTCTGAAATGTAAGATTAACTAATTTAGTTTTATTATTTTAATAAAATTACAGGGTCATAGTGTAGAGACTAGATACATCAGACCTCACCTACTTATTTGTATAGTACACATATTAGTGGGGTATGTAACTAGTAAACAATTATAAATTTATTACATGTTAATAGAATTTTTTTACAAATGGTATTTTAATACATGTGATTTTGGATGTTGAACAGGCTAATATTGGCGGTTTCAAGCAAACACCTCCTAGTGCTAGTGGATTCATTCAAACATACACGGAGGTAATAGAATAAAGAGAACTTAACTAATGAATTATACTTAATAGATTTGTGTAGTTTATATTCATATTGTTGGTTGTGTTACATTACACATCATTCAAACTCAAAGCATTACTTCAAATTCCATAACTAATAACTAGATGTTGATAGATGACAAAATTTCAACTGTACAATATAGTTGTTTAGAAAGTCAACATAAGCAGCATCATGCAATTACTTCACATGGATGCATGTGCTTACAAAGGTGCACCAACACGACAAAGTATGGATGCTTGGAAAAAATATATGAAACCATAATAGTAAACAATAGCATAGACAAGGCAGTTAGTGATGCACAACATCATATCAAAACACTCAATCATCAGGGTACATCTGATGCAAAGCATCCAAAAAACACCATCAACATCATTTCTTCAAGGGATTTCAATCCCAAATAGAATCAGGAGAAGATCAAATATAATTTCATCAGAAATCTACGTTTCATTCAAACAAAATCCACTCAAATTCTCTTAGCCATTCCATAGGCCATCATTCATCATTCCACTAATCAGTATTCAAATTGACTCATTCAAAGCAAAAACCATATTAAAGAAAATTTTGACTTAATCAATTAGATTCACATAATTATCAACCACCATAAAAACAACATAAACTTGATTATTGACACTTGAACAATTCATCCTTTCATTATTCACCAAGGAAAAAAATCAACTGAACCATACCTCACTATTATCAGTCCATTATCAAGCACTCTACTCACCATATTTTGGTTGCAGTAGTCTATTTACAAGTTACAAACTCCTGCTACAATAGAATCTTGATTATCATCTTATGATTAATCACCAATTTTCTCAGAAGGCTTCATAATACTCACCCATCTAACCATCAAAGTCACAAAACCTTTCTTATACACCTTAACCAAATTTAGTAACATCAATCATATCATTAGTTTGATAGTAACCAAGCACTCAATATCATCCTTTCCACTATTTAAACAAACATCTTTGTTTTGATCAAACAATATCATATTCATCTATTAGGTTTGTCAACCATTGAATTGGGTAGTTACATTCCTATCTCAAAGCTTATTAAAAAACTCAATGCACATTTAGAAACACTTTCCATTACATCACAACATATCAAAGTTCTTAAATGTTTGACATAAAGAAAATCATCAAATTTCAGACTGTCCTCTAAAGACAGGCTAGTAGATTAGGCCTGTTTTACAAAGGAAACCCCTTCAAAACCATTCCAAATCACTCAAAACCTCAAAAAAGTCTTCAAGCATTTCTTATAACTCAAGATTTCACCATTTATAGGGATTGAAAACCATGAAATTGTTCTAATCCAATAAACCCTTGTTTATAGGGTGTAAAAGCACAAATCAAGGAGGGTTTTGTGCAAAATACTCTTGCAAACCTCTATTTCTATATCCACCACCTAGAACATGATTGATTATGTCTTCCAAGATCTTATACATCATTTCCAAGCCTCTACAAGCTTTATTTATTCATAACCCATGACTGTAGCATGACTTTGTGTAGGAAAATCCTTTATTTTCTAGTGTAGTAGCAACTCCACCATGGTATTCTTTCTTTTCCCTGCACTTACAATCATCAAAACATGCAAAACATCCTAACATTAACCCACTTCACCAATTTACTTGACCTACATTGGTGATGTAGTGAAGAAAATCCCTATTAGACTCTCAAACTTGCTTCTAAAAGGACTCTATCGGGCACTAAAAATTGCCTCTTATTCTTTTGTTTCCTAAAACTAACCAAGTCCAACTCTTGAAATTGGAAACTAAATCCTCTTTACATGTATTCACACTATGATTTAACTTTTGGTGTTCCTAAATTACCAACACAAGAAAACAAAACAATGGAGTAATGTTGCAAACTCAGAAATAGGGAATTTTTATTTCAAAATCTAATTACAAGAACACAAACTTCTGCTTTTTATCGCCTTTACATGCCTTTTAAAGATATTTCCTTTTACATAATTTTCTTTCCATTGGTTCAAAATACCCCTTTTAACCCTTAATATGCCTAATTTCCTTGTTTTTTGTCAATTTAACAACTTTTAACAATATTACATTATCGCATTGTTTGTATTTTCCCACTTTGACCACTTAGAACATACCCATAACCTTAAATACATTCAAATAATACCTCATATGACCTTGAACATGCTTTACATCATTTTTCCATCACCTTTTGTGATTGATTCAATACAAATTTCAACACTCATCCCTTTTGAAAAATTGAAAAGTATTTGATGACCTATGTGCTCCTAGACCAACATCTGACCCAATTGAATTAGGAGAAGATCAAATTGAATAAGCAACAAAATTTTTTTTCTCTTTTCATCAAAAATCACATTCTTTCATTTTCAAACCACAAGGCAACAACAAGCCAACTCATTTCAATACTTCTTATCATCCTCAAGATTCAAACATCTTATTTATCAACAAAAATGATTGATTCATGCACAAGAAACCTAATTAGAGTCACTAGACAATCCACTCTTTCATCATTCACCAAGGCACCCTTCCATTCAATTTTCTTTACCTAGGAAAAATAACCAAAAACTAATATTTCATGTTACAACCTATATCTATGAGATCCTAACACACCTTTGTCATCATCAATTTATCTAAATTCAAAGCAAAAACCTAATAAAGAGCTTTGAATCTTTCAATTCCTGAAACAACTCACCAAATTTTCACTTTTACCAACTAGTTCCTCAAGACCAAGACACTACAATCAACCATTTACACCTCAATCATTTAATTTGACTTCCAAGACATTACTCACATCATGTTTATTGACTAAGCTTATTCTATGCACAAATCAAGCCCTACAAAGGAGGATTTATTTCATAAGGTACTTACAAACCTTAAATACTCCTGCCACCACCACAAACACCATGGAAATAGCCTGCATAAGCTTTAGAAATGATGCAGAGTGGAAGTGAAGGAAAACTCACAATCATAAATGGAAAAGTCACTCCATTGAATGCTTCTCTCAAATACTCTTATGAGGAGTCCTAAGCTCCACTATTCTTTAAGAGATCAACCCCACACACATAGGGTTCACAACTTAGACCACTCACAAAGCTTGAAAACATTTGGATCATGTATCATTAAGTCAAAACAAGGTTTAACAACCCTCTAGCATTTAGTTTACAACAAACACCCATCACTATGGTGAATGAGACTTCACTCTCTCTTAAGGCTTGTAGCCCTTGCCCGGTAGGATAGTCAAAATAAAAAACACAAGGAAGACTATTAAGACACTAAACCTATGGATTCAAACCCCTAAGATGGACCCCTACAAGGTTCGAAAACCCTTCCTCTTGACTGTCAAAACATCACTCACAATGGCCCTTTCTATCGCTACTCCAAAAGGCCTAATTCACAGACCTACACCTAGGTCTTGACTATCTAGGCTCTCCCATTCAGACCAAAGCCCAAATTTATACTCCTATAGGTTCTCCACACCTGTTTCCACCATTCCTAAGTGCCTCGTAAACAGATTCTTCAAAATCAAGCAAAAACTCTTTTTTTTTCCTTGTCAATTATGCTTGCCACATAGAGATGTCAAGCCAAAATTCGTGCACAACTTTCAAAAATGAGCCTGTCATTCTCGAAAAAATTTAGGGCATGATATTACAGCCTTATATCTTCCATCCCATTGATATTTAGCAATTTTACATCATGGAAATGAAAGAAATATACATTTTTCACCCAAAACCCTGATTTTAAGGGCTTTCAGACCACCCAATAGAGAAATTGGAATATATCCCTTGATACTCAACAGAATCTCACCAACACAATGCCAAAGGAAAGCTTATTCAGTTACCTATCCAACCATTATGGGCTTGGAGCATGAAAGTGAACATATAGTCCGTACCAAGTACATGATCAACAGATTATTTAGAAAAACACAGGAAAAATAGCAAAATTCTTATTGAAACTTCTTCAAAACATCAACATCAACCTTGACTCAACCAAGAGAGGCATATTTTAAGTCTCAAAAACTCCCTCCAACTTCTTACAACTATCTTTTGAAAAGAGATATGTTGGAAAACAACTAATCTCATGCTTTGACTTCTAATTGCCTAGTTATGGTAATGTGAGCAACTTCTACCAACTCAACCACAAAGAGCCTTCCAAAATGTGTCAAAGGCATTTAAAACCTTGTCAAATATTAAGGTGACTCCCCTCAGGTGTCTAGATACATCAAGGCATCCTTTTTCCTTATTTTTCCAAGATGCACTATACTTACAAAGGAGGATGGAGACCTTGTTGTACAAAGAAGTTGGTCACCAAGACCAAAATCTCAACCAAAAATATAGAATACCTACTACAAAGCATTGAAATGGTCCATAAGACCTTATTCCATCCATAAACCAAGAAAAGAAAATAACAAATTATTATAGGTCCCTTAGACCCATGGGTGCTCCTGCACCATACTCCCAAGCAAGAAAAAGATCTCAAGTTCTCTTTGAGATCAGGTCTTCTACATTAGTTCCATCTTATTTAATATCATTTTTTGACATCCATGTTGCATCCTCTTCAGGTATAACTTTCCATTTGACAAGGTATTCCTTGTAAACCTTCCATCTAGTCTTCTTTGTCTCCTTGGTGTCTAGGATGCATTCAAGAGTCATAGGTTGGTTGGGGGGTAGTTCCTTTACCCAATCTTCATCCTCCATTATTATTATACCTACTCCATCACCTGCATTCACATAAGCTTTGAAAGGATACAAGTCAAAAATGTTGAAGATAGGAGAGATTGCCACCCTAGGATGTAGCTCTATTCCATAAGTATTTTGGCCAAATTTGTGGAAAACCTTGCAAGGTCCTATCTTCTTCATCATGATTTTGGTATAATTTCCTTTCAGAAGTCTCTCCTTCAAGTGTGCCATCACCAAGTCTCCAATCTTGAATTGGACATTCCTCTTATTAAATCTTCCTTTTCCTTATACTTCTCAACATTCTTTTGAAGGGTTTCCTTCACTTGTTGATGAATATCCTTGATTGTAACAAAAAAGTCCTCACCTTGAGCATTTCTCTTAGCAACTCCTTATAGATATCTTAGTTCATAGGCCCCTCTAGGGTGCATGCCATAGACTACTTCAAAAGGGCTTCTACCAATGCTCCTATTCATGGAGTCATTATATGCAAATTCAGCCTGAGGTAAAATCAGATCCCAAGCTTGTCCATGCTCCTTGGTAAGGCATCTTAAGAGGTTTCCCAATGATCTATTCACCACTTCAGTTTTTCCATCTATTTTTGGATGGTATGCTAAACTAAAGGACATATTTTTTCCTTGTGTTTCTTCCATGAGGTCCTCCAAAAGTGACCAATGAATTTAGAATCCCTATCAGAAACAATACTTAAAGGTAGTCCATGTATCCTAACAACATCCTTAAAGAAGAGACCTGCTATATGAGATGCATCATTGGTGCATTTGCAAGGAAGAAAATGTACCATCTTACTAAATCTATCAACTACCACAAAGATACTATCAAAACCTCTTTGGGTTCTAGGAAACCCCAAGACAAAGTCCATACTTACACACTCCCAAGGCCTATTGGGAATGGGTAGTGGCTAATAGAGTCTTGCATTTGATGAAGTTCCCTTTTCCCTTTGAAATATTATGCAACCTTCCACATACCTTATCACATCCACCTACAACTTTGGCCAATAGTAAAATCTCCTAACTTGTTCCAAGGTCTTGTCAAGGCCAAAGTGACCTCCAAGACTCCTACTGTGTTTCTCCTTTATGATATTATCCCTCATTGAGCATTTACACACACATAATTGGCTTCCTTTGAAGAGAAAACCATTCTGCAATAAAAAGTCAGATAATTCACCATGAAAAGAATTGAAATTCTGCTCACAAACATTGTATACCTCCTTTAAATCTGAATCTTTATGATACATATCCTTCAATGCTTCAACCCCCATGCTTTGGAGTTGGATCTCTTGCACTACAAGTTCCCTTCTACTAAGAGCATTTTCCACCTTATTTGTTTGGCCCTTCTTATGCTTTATTGTGAAAGTATAGGCTTGCAAAGACTCTACCCACTTCATGTGCCTATGACTGATTTTTTCATGTGCATTCAAAAAACTCAAGGCATGATTATTAGTATAAACAACAAATTATTTAGGTAACAAGTTGTGCCTCCAATTTTTGAGGGCTTCGACCATAGCATACAATTACAAATCATAGGAATAATACTTCCTCTTTGCTTCATTCAACCTCTCACTGGAAAATGCAACCGGTCTTCCTTCTTGGCTCAAAACAACCCCTATTGCTTGATTGCTAGCATCACACTCAATGGTAAAAAAACTATCAAAATTAGGGAGCACAATTATAGGTTGTTGTGATACTCTCATTTTTAGATATTAAAACCCTTTATCAGCCTCATTGGTCCAAGAAAACTTACCTTTGTTACCTCCTTTGATGGTGTCCAAGATTGGTGCACAAATTTGGCTAAAGTTCTTGATGAACTTTCTATAAAATCTTGCAATTCCATGGAATATTCTCACATCTCCCATGGATTTTGATGTTGGCCAAGTAAGAATAGCATCCAACTTTGAAGGATCCATCTTCAAACTTCCCTTAGAGATGACAAAACCAAGGTAGACTAGTTCTTCCTTCATGAATTCACACTTTTCCATGTTGATCAGCAACTTCTCCTCTTGTAACCTTCTTAGTACCATGTCAAGGTGCTTCAAATGTTCTTCTTTAGACCTGTTAAACACAAGGATGCCATCTAAATAAACTACAACAAACTTACCAATGAAAGGTCTCAATACGTCATTCATAAGGTGCATAAATGTACTAGGGGCATTTGATAACCCAAAGGGAATCACCAACCACTCATAGATCCCTTCATTAGTCTTAAAATTTGTCTTCCATTCATCCCCCTCTCTGATCCTTATTTGATGGTACCCACTCTTTGGATCAATCTTGGAAAAGTAAGATGCTCCTGATAGACAATCCATGAGGTCCTCCATTCTTGGCATCAGGAACCTATATCTAATTGTGATCCTATTAATGGATCTTGAATCAATGCAAATACTCCAATTCCCATCCTTCCTTGGTGCTCAGACAGTAGGAAGAATGCATGGGCTCAAACTCTTCCTCACTAGCTCTTTATCCATCAACTCTTGCACTTGTCTTGCAATCTCCTCATTTTGAGTAGGTGTCATCTTGTATGCAGCATTATTGGGCAATGTAGCCCCTAGAATCAGATCAATATGGTGGCTTACATCCCTAATGGGAGGTAGGGAACTAGGTAATTCATTCACTGTTATGTCCTTCTACCTCTCCAACAACTCTTGGACTTCCTTTGGTGCATCTTCCTTCTTCTTTGTGGGAAGATCTGCTTCACTTTTTGGCTTCATAATTAGGAAGAATCCTCTTCCTCCTCCTTCCTTCAAGGTTTTCATGAACTCCTTCTCACCCACAATCAAAAAACTAGGCCCTTCATGCTTTTCCTTGTCTTCTTCTAAGAGAGGTGAAAGGTTGTAAGTCTTCCCATCCTTCAGAATGGAGTATGTGTTCTTCTCCCCATCATGCTTGGTCTTCCTACCAAACTGGCAAGGCCTACCAAAAATATATAGTTTAATACTTGTACTCAAAATTTTGTTCATTAGATCTCATACATTATAAGTCATGACGTGGATCACTATTGTAACTTTTTTGTGATTGAATAATTTTTGTTTTATTTTTAGATGTTGGTTGTGGAAACACCTTCAAATGTTACAAGTGCAATGGATATTGTTATTTCATCTGCTATACAATCCTCGATGGCTCTGATAAAAGAGGTATGAGGCAAATAACTAAATTTCAATTTACATTCGTTGTTATAGATGTTAGTTCTAGTGAAAAATCAAACCATTATTGATTCGCAATTTAATTCCTATTTGGCTGGTTTATACAGGGCTTGAGCACACCTTAGTATGGGCGTGCAAATATTTACCTCATGGAGAGTGATCGTGAGATGGCCGTAAGTGATTATTTTGTTAAATATATCATTTTTTATAATGTAATTTCTATATATTAATGTCTTAACTTCTTATTGTAATAGTTAAAACTTCACCTAGAGCTAAACAGTAGGAGGAGGAGCAAGAGCACTCCTCGAGCATAGGGAAAATGAGTGACAGACTTATCACCATCATATCACCAAACAAAGGGAAATAATTTATTTCTAGAGCATGGAGAGAAATGAATTTTGATTCCAAAGCCCTTTGTTGTATGCCTAGACATGGCAATTTTGTACATATCTTGTATTGGATATATTTTACATTGTATGCCTATATGGAATTATCATAAGTGCATATGGCTATTTTGTAACTATATTTTATACTTATATCAACATATATTGATGTATGCATACATGGCTATTTGGTTAATACAAATCTTTTTTAACGATGGTGGCCATATTTTCTCTTTTTGACAATGTCAAAAGCATGGTTGCATACAGATTAGGGAAAAGAATTTTCCCATTAGATTAGCAATGCATGGAAGTTTCAAAAAGTATCCTTGATATTACAAAAATATATGTGTTTATACCATAGTAGAAAAAATATTTTGGGGGGAAAATCAACAAACCAAAAGTATAAGATTTTTTGAAAAAATCCAGAAAAAGTCTAGAAAAAATCGGAAAAAAATCAGATTTAAAAAAAAAGGTACAAAAAATGGTAGAACAAGAGATAAAAACTTGTTTAAAAAAATTCAAAGGCATTTCCATACCATAGAGATATAGAGAGAAAATAAAATAAAGAGTTTAACTAATAAATTGTAAAAATAGACTTTTGTAGTTTATATTCATATCGTTGATTACATTGCATTACACATATTTCAAACTCAAAGCATTGCTTTAATTGGATAACTAATAACTAGATTTTGATAGATGGAAAAATTTCAATTTCAATATAGTTTTTACAAAGTCAACCTAAGTAGTTATGCAATTACTTCACATTGCATAACTAATAACTAGGAGAAGCTCCCAATTGCATTTGCTTATCATAGAACATGAATTTAGATCAGGTTTTACCTCTAGGGTAAAAAATATGATTCTATTCATGTTTTTTGTTTGGGTTCAACTCATTAAATCTGGTGTACTGCACAAGAGGCAATGTGTTGTTGAGCAAGCAATATATGTATATGATTAGTTCCTTTCCCCACCATAAATGATAAGTTTCGAGAAGTAATCGCTCAACGCCTCCTTTTTTTCCTCCACTGACCAACATGCCGTATGCATCACTTTGCATTTAATCGTTATATTAGGCATGTTAATCAAAGATGAAGGTTCATTCAATACTCTGCATTCTCACATAACCCGCTCACTCTCATTCCTTTTATTTGCAAAAATTCTCAACTATTCATTTGGTTACTTATCCATACATGTTTGGCTCTCCATGACTCATTTTTTGGCTCTGCATGCTTCATTGCTTGGCTCTGCACTTTCGAAAGCTACCTTTCTCTTTGAGGTGAGATTTTTTACCTCACTAGGCCTCTACCAGTGCCTATATATATTAAAATTAACATACATACACACACACACATATATATGAATACATACATACATACATAATGCGTATGTAATTATGTATGTATGTATGTATGTGTATGTATTCATATATATATATGTGTGTGTGTATGTATGTATGTATATGTACTATTTATGTGTATATATATATTTATATATCTATATATGTATAATGTGTGTGTATGTATGTTCACATTGGGTATTTCATTTACCTCAATATCTAGGGTTTCAACTTACACTATTTATGAATGTGAAGAAATTTTAGTTCAATTTCATGTCAATGAATTTTAGTTCCATACATTGTGATTGTTACACCATATCATGTTGGTATATATGTATAACTCATGTACATATGTTCAATTTGATTGTTCAATTTCTTTCCTCAATTCACTGATTCCATTTGATTGTTCAATTGCATTACTCAATTTGATTATTCAATTCCATTATTCAATTAGATTGTTCAATTTGATTGATCAATTGGATTGTTCAATTGGATTGTTCAATTTGATTGATCAATTGGATTTTTCAATTTGATTGATCAATTGGATTGTTCAATTTGATTGATCAATTGGATTGTTCAATTTTATTTTTCAATTGCATTGTTAAAAGTTATTGTTCTATTGGATTGTTCAAATGGATTGTTCTATTTAATTGATCATTTGGAATGTTCAATTTGATTGTTCAATTGCATTGTTCAATTTTATTATTCAATTGGATTATTCACTTGCAATGTTCAATTCGATTGTGCATTTCGATTGTTCAATTTGAATGTCATATATGTTATGTTCATTCCTTAGCAGTTATTTGTTTCATTGTTTTAGATATGTTGGTATATTCGGCTAACACTTGTAAATTTTTATCTTGTTCAATCTTCGTCGATGGTGTGCCATTTCAATCCATTATTGGCTTCATGATGGTGAATTGCATTTCAAAGGTAAACACAAAACAATACTATACATTCTTATTGTAAGTTAAACACTTTCCTTACTACACTTCTCTTATAAATGACTATTTTCATATATGTTTGTAGGATTGAGTTGGAGAAATTCAGCAGAGCATTGGCCATCTCTAGTTCATACAAGTGAGGTTTTTAACCTCACTAAATCTGCACCATTGTCTCCAATCATTCCCTTTTCTTTCTTCTTTTCAGTTATTTGTTTTGTTATGGGTGTGTTGTGTTAATTAAGGTGAATGTTATTATTTATATTGTTGTTGATTCTAAATATAATATTTAAAGTGTTTATTTGATTGTCCATAGATTGAAGGTTCTCTTTCATTCTAAGTGCACGACAATGTGCTCCATAATGTTTATGGTGTGTATGGTGTTTATGGACACTTCGAATACTTATGTTCATAAAGACACTCAATTTTTCAAGGAAATATATGGTTCTCTTCATGCTTCAGTGTGACTTTAATGGGTTTAATATTTTCATTTAAAATTTCTATGTATACATATACTATAGTACTATAGCTTTCAATGTATATATCAATGTATGTATGCATGCATATATATATAAGTATGTATGTATGTATGTGTATATATATATATGTATGTATATATATGTATAGTACATATATATGTATATATCTCTACATACATATATGTATACGTAGATACACATTCATATATATGTAGGTACACATTGACATATATGTAGGTACACTTTGATATATATGTACATACGTATTCACATAGACATACATCTAAATACGTATGCACATAGATACATATGTATGGACATAGAAGCACTACATATATCCTCCAAATGAAAACTAGTCAAACCATTTTCATATTTTGGGATAACAATAAAATACTATAAGAAAATTGCAGATTTAAAGTTTGTGCAATGATGAACATAATAAGAGGGTATAGAAAGAATCATATAGGTAAAACAAGTCACATCCATCTCTACCATTCACAAGTGAAAACTGAACTGTAATGTACTGAAACAAATAAACTTGAGATAAGACATACATACATGTTATCTTTTGTAGAGGTATAGCCTAAAAGTAAACTTCAATTGAGCTACTAATATACAAAAGGATATATAAGATTATCAGCATTGAATATTTTTTATAAATGTCATTGCATAATATGGGATAGACATGAGGGTCTTGATATATCAAAAAATATAGAAAACAAATGTTTAGCTTTAAAATGATAGATATTGAACATATAAAGTGTCATGTTACTTTCTTGAATGAAATTGAAAATTGTAGTATGAAAAAGCCTGTGATGGATATACAATTTCTAAAGGCACTATTAGAGAAAATATAGGTTCTAAAATTATGTCTCTATGAGAATGACCTTTTAATTTAGATGCATCACTTTCAATTCATACCAATTGATGTAATTGGAAATTTGAACAATAAGAGTCTTATTGATACTATTGGAATTACTTTATCTATCACTAAAAGCTCTACATTAAGATGACATGTCCAATTGAGTTGTAGGAAGAATCATGACATCACAAGACATGTCAACCTTCATTATTCATGTTACCTCATAGGGAGATATGTGCCAAAAGGAATGATTTCAACTTCAACACATGAAAGTGTTGTCACTTGTGTAACCTAATTTTCTATAAGAAATCCACTCCCCTCTTTCAAACTTATATACAAAACACATATGTTTAAACTTGGTATTTATCCCACAAGGTCTCATGTCTATATCTAAATCAAGCCCCTCATGTCTATCCAATATTATCATATTTTTTGATGTGGAATCATATATATGCTGATAAGATATATAAGATCTCATGTTTATATCTAAATCAAGCCCCTCATATCTATCCCATAGTATGTTAAATTATCAGCATAGACTATACTGTATGAAATGTTGTACAAGATTATCAACATTGAATATTTTTTTCACAAATGTGGAATAGATATTATAAACATAGAAATTGTGGTAAACAAAATTGAAACAATATATTTTTCGAAATGTAGATTATAAGAAAACCATAAAAAAGCTATTGACATAGTCATCAATGGGCCTGCCACTAGAGCACCTTAATATGAAAAGTCAATGAAGGTTTAGTTCAAAATAATAAACAAGTTTAGTTCACATTTATAAACAGATGTATCATAATGAAAATGGCATCTGCAACTACAACCCAAAGAAAACCATAGATATAAGGCATTGTTTTTGTTGGTCCCTCCCAAAATCAGTTGAATGCTCCAAGGAAAGAATCTGGAGATGTGTTCTCGTCTCCTACTGCTACATTTAGACTTACCATAAATTGATTTGCATTTGCATTTTTTTAGTTGTGTGAAAATTAAATTTGAAGGAATTAGTGGTGAAGAAGTCTGGCCAAATGGAAATTGAGTGCAGCCAACTTGAGATGAGATGGGACTAAAACACACAGTTCCTATAGAAAATAGAGGGATGTTACAATTGGTTATATCTCAAAATTAACTATGGTTATCAGATAAGGGAGTTGCAATACTACTTAAGTGTCTATCTTGCATTAATGCTCTATGGGCAACCTCTATCTCCCTTTCCTTCTTCTCTTGTTCTTTTTGTATTCTCTCTTGCTCCCTTTTCTGCTTTTTTCCCTTTCTTTGCAACTGTTTTAGCTGCTCTATTTCCTTGCACTCAATTTTATTTTCAATTTTCTTTTGTTCCTTTATCTCCAAGGCCAAAATCCATGCTGCCTTTTTATCCTCGGTTTATTTCCTCTTTCTAATTTTCAATTCTTCCAATTCTTTTTTTCTTTGTTCTTGCTCCATTATGAGAGTCATGTAACTGTTAGCAGTCAACAACTAAGACTACTGGCTCACCTAAAGAGCACCACCAGTAGACTTTCTCATTCTTCCAATCACTCTATGACTTGGCAGCTTAAGAAAGTTACTTATTCAAGAGCCACTTTCTGTTTGAATTGTTTCATTGATTTGGGAGTCAAGAACCTCCACCTTGTCCAGTGTACTTTGACTTTCATTGTTGCAATCTACATAATAGTGCACTATTTATTTTGGAGGTGTGGGTGTTGGAGATGGGAATGTGAAATTCCCCATGTCTTCTTCTACATGCTATCTATGCATGTCCTCAAGTTGTTGCTCTACACCTTCTTTTACTTGACTATCTATTGGAGTCTATAATGTTTGTGAAAGTTCATTTGTTGAAACATCAAGTCTCGAAAGACTAAGGATGTTATACACTACAGAAGCATTGTTGGTGTCAATAATGTCATATGTCTTGTTGGGAAACTAGTCGTTTATGGGAGCATCAAAATTGAGAGGCCATATCCCTGTCCTTGTAAAGCTAGCTTTTATGTTGGATGGAGTCAAAGCTCTTCTCAATGCCTTGCTGCCTAACTCCACCAATTATGCCCTTCTGATATCAATATTGGGGAATTTAATGAGAAAATCTACTCATTTTGATTTGAAATATTGCTTGAATGGTGCAAACACATTAACATCCAAAGGTTGTAGCGCATGAGAAGTATGAGTAGGTAGTGTAAGGAGGTCAATGCCTAACCCCCTTGCCCTTTGGATAGTTGATAATGCAATATGACTTCTATGGTCATCAAAAGTTAGCAAGTGCCTATTAGTAGGTGAGACACCCCTAGGAACTGAGAGACAAAAACATTCCAGCCACTCATAGAAAATCTCCTTCATCCAAGCATGCATTTGGGTTTCTAGAGTTGTGCATGGTTCACAGTTCACAATGTAATTCTCTATCTTTGTATTTCCCTTGAATAGATAGAAACCAGGTATGGTTTGGCTAGATGTATTACCACAACATAGAGTGGTTATCCATTCTCTTCTTTTTTGGAATGATGTAGGAGACATTCCTACTGTCTCAACAAGCCAAGACCCTAATAGTTCCATTTCTACTAGCTTGAAAGCCCATTTCATTATAGTTCCAAATTTTGTTAGGATCATATTGGGTACTTTCATATGTTGTTGTTAGTGTTTTATAAAATTCAGCTACTCTATTGAGTCTAAGTTTTACCTTCCTATCTTTGTCACAACCTTCAGCTGTGTACAAGGTCAATTTTGGATGGTGCCTCTTGAATCAAGTCCACCATGATTTTTCAGGTAGCCCCTCCGTGAAAGGGTTGGGTCTAGTCCAGCATATCTAAGCAGCCTCTTGCTTGAGATTAATAATCTCAAGCCCATGGCCAATATCTACCATATCTATAAATCACTTCACAATCATACCCTCCTCTTCTATTAGTACTATTGGTGGACCCTTCTTTGAAGTAGAGCTCAGGCCGCCTAACCAATTGCTAAGTGTTGTAGCTTGGATTTTCCACTTGTTCATACCAAGTCTCTTCGACATCCCATTCATTTCAATATCCTCCAGTTCCATGTCCATGTCCTCTAATGACCATTCCATTTCCTTTGATGATCTTGCCCATCGAATTAGTGGTGCACCAACCTCCTGGACAACCTCAATAGTTTTCAGATTCGTGTTTACTTCTACAACCAGTTGTTGCACATTGGGGAATATTACAATGTCTTTCCTTGTATGAGATGACGTCTTTACACTCTTGGTTTTAGTTTTTGACCTCAATTTACCTTTAGATTGTACTTACAGATGTTAAAAAAGATGTTTGGATTAGTTAAATAAAACAACAAATGAAACACATTTGAAGTCTTAGTGATGCATGAACAGTTTGCATTTATTTAATATGCATCTTTGCATTTTGAAATTCAATGCTCTAGTTTTTATGAATAGTTTGTAATGCAATTGTCCAAAGTTTATAATGAAATTGTCTTTATTCTACATGAACAGTATGTTTTTATTATCTTTATCTTACTTAGTTTTTATGAACAGTGTGTAATATAGGGGGATTCACTACTCACGAGTTATCTTTGTTCAAAGAGCCTCACAAGGTGAACTACCCTATATTGCCTCAATGGAAAAACAACGAGAGTTTTAGAATTTGAAAGAGAAGGTAATAGATATTTTCTGGACAAATTGACAAGCTCTCAGCCAAAGGATGACAACACATAATACAAATGACATTGCAGCATGCTAATGTCTCATACAGACTAGAGAGTGAGTTTTATCATAGAAAATGCCCAAGCAACAACTAGTAATCCAATTACTAAGAACTAAAAAAATGTAGGAAAATGACAAGATGTGATAAAGTAACAAAAAATGATAGAAATGAAATAGGGTAAAGTAGAGAAGATAAGGAAGATAAAGGAAATACTTACCACTGTGCAGGTGATGAAGCTTCCAACTTGTGGGTGTCTTCAATACATGCACACAATAGAGATAGAGAAATTGTTGGGTGGCTATATAGGGGCCTGCCTTAGTCAGACTCCATTTTGGTGTTCCCACCTCCATGGATAGCTAGATAGATAGAGAGAAAAGTAGAAATGAAGTAAAGATCACTTAAGCACTACAAAACAATGTTATGCTACTCAAGCAACTAATAGAGGAGAGGAGTTAAAGATTACCACCTCCACCAAAAGCACTCAAGGCTACTTGGGGGAGAAAATGAGAGGAAATCAAGCCTCTACTGTAATGGTGTTTTGTTCCACACTTGCTCTACTGAAGTGGTATAGTGTTGATTTTGTTGCTATGAAGTGTAAAGTGTTTGGAGAGCTAAGAGAGGGCTCAAGTAGAGCTAGAGAGTTAGAGCATGAGCTCAATGCTTGGGAGAGGATGTGAAGAGGCTTGTGAATGAAATGGAGAAGTGGTGAAGAAGATGGTAGAAGATGGAAGAAGATCTAAAGAGATCTAAAGAGCTGAAATGCCTGCTCAAGGAGTGAATATGAAGAAAAGGTGAAGAGAAATGGCCATATTCGGGTTGGTCAGCTAAGGAGGACATTACAAACCGACCCCCAATGGGAAGTGTAACACCTCTGTAGGCTCCAGACACAAGAATTTGTTAGGGACATAAGCACATAGCATGGACGTCTACACATCGTGTGGGCATCCCCGAAAGAAATGCCTCCATCGAAGCTCAAAACAGGTGCCAATTGTGATGCAAGTAGTAGGATTAGGTGGAATTAATCATCCAAATTTTGTTTTCTAAGGTGAATAAAAGAAAAAAGGGGAGGTGCACATAGGGTGCAAATTTGCTCTTATACATTTTTCCCCCACATTAGTGAGTATGAATACTGATGAGTGCTTGGTAAAGTAGATCAAGAAATATTACGGTTAGAAATGTATACCTGAACCATTGAGGAAGAAAATAATACATTAGACAAGAAGAACCTGCACCAGATAGCAATGCTAGAAGATAAAAAGCTAAAGAATTCAAGTAAGCAAAGTAAAGAGACCTCAATGTAGAAGGTTGTTTCAGTAGTATGCATCATCCCCTAATTACATAGAACTTTGAGATGAAGAGAGGAGAGGCATATACTTAGGATGAAGAATATGGAGATCTTTAATCCCATATATACAAGAGAGAAGAGAGAGATAGCAGTGAACAAAGCGCGTGATGAAAGAAAAACCCACTTCAAAGTAGAATTTGTAGCACAAAAGAGGTGATAAAAGTAAACCCCGCTCGAGGAGGAGAACTCGTATCACCAGAAAGCGCGTGGTGAAAGAAAAACCCGCTTTAGAGTAGAACCAACACCACAAAAAAGGTGATCAAAGAAAACTCTGCTCGAGGAAAACCCATATTAGCCAATGCAAAGGAGCTCTATAGGTTCTCGGTCTTGTAGAGAGGTATCCCCCAAGATATCTCACATGGAGGAAACCCTAAAAAGTGGACTCTATAGAGTCAGGAAGCGACGACATGTCTACTTGCAAATAGAGCATGTAAAAAGCGACGTCATGTCTACCCGTGGATAGAGCATGCCAAAATTGGTAACACGTCTACTTGTAGATAAAGCATGTCAAAATTGGTAACATGTCTACTTGCAAATAGAGAATTTCAAAAGTGATGAAATGTCTACTAGTAGATAGAACATGTCAAAAGTGATGACACGTCTACCCATAGATAGAGCATGTCAAAAGTGACGACATGTCTACCCATAGATAGAACATGTCAAAAGCGGCAACACATCTACCCGCAGATAGAGCGTGTCTAAAGCTACAACATGTCTACCCATAGATAGAGAATTTCTAAAGTGGTGACACATCTAACTGAAGATAGAGTGTGTCTAAAAGCAATTGGTCACACAAACTGTAAAAATTTCAAAGAGGTCCAGTCAAGGGACGTGCTATTTGAAAAGAGAGGTCTAGTTAGGCTGCCCCCAAGCTAGACATGAAAGAATCAAAAGACTTTCAAAAGGGGTCCCTTGGGGATCCTTCAAAAGGAAGAGGGTTCCTCTCAATGGATTCTTCAGTTGAAAGACTTAGAGAGAGAGAGAGGGTCCTTAAGGACACACATCTCCAAAATAAGTTATCATTTCCCCCAACATACAAGAGAGGAGAACCATGTAAAATACTTAGAACAAGATAGAGGTAAACCTTGATATCGCTTGTCATACAATGAAAAGGAAGGTACATTAATCAAATGAGAGTTTGATGGCACTTGAATCAAGAATTTATTGAATTTTGTCTTTTAAGGCCTTACATTCACTAGTGTAATGGCCAAGCACTCGATGGTATGTAGAGAAAGAATATTTTTATTTATCATGCTTATGAAATTTATTGCATGTGGGATAAGGAAGAGCAATCGAGCAAGCTTTTAGAAGCTGCAAAAAGATATACTCTTGCTCAGATAGAGGATGAGGAGCAGGAAGCAACCCTTTCTCTTGTGGAGAAAGGTTTGACTTCTCACAAGAAGAAGATGAAGGCACAAAGATAGAAGATAATGGACGAAGAATATTTTCACCAAAACAAGGTTGAGAAAAATTCCTGTCATTCAGCCATGGCTTCTATTTAGATTGTTCATTTGAGCAACCAAGTCCCAAATTATGCTTAGGGGGTTTAAATTCTATAGTGACTTGAATTCCTTGTTCGTTATGCCCACAACCTTTACGCTCATATCCATATTTAGAAACAAGCTTTAAGTTGAGGCCATAACATGTTTGCAAATATTGAAAAGGAGGATCCTCATAGAGAGCATTGTCCCAAAAATGGGGATCATACTCCTCTATGGGATCACCATCATCTTTATTAATAGGACTATCAACATTATCCTCTTTAGCAGAAGCACAATCTTCTTCCTCAGAAGGAGGATCAACACAAAAAACATTACAATTTGCATTCACCTTTTACTACGATACATAAGAGTAACCATCTTCGATAACAAGTGTGAATGATGTTATCAGAAGGTCTAAGTGGATTGGGTGAACTTTATATTCCTAAATGAAGGAATTAGTAAAGTCTAAGAAACCCCAATCATCACCAAGACATGCATTCCTTTTAGAAGAGGTAGATAGAGCACACTTAGGGCTCTTTTCTTCAGAAGGATCTTCTTTAGGGATATTTATCTCAAGAGTGTATCCTTTGTAGTAGGTACTGCTAGACAAAACATCAACAAAATAGAGGACATTGAAGCAATAAGAGTAGGCACAACTGAAGCTCGACCAAGAGTTGCCATCTCACATAAGTTCATAGCCTCAAGGTCAACCTTGACTATGACTACTTTATTATTAGCAATGAATTTAAAAGATTTATGTAAGGTATATGGGATTGTGTCCATAGCATGAATCCATGGTCTACCAAGAAGAAGGTTATAAGGTAACTCTTCTAACATAAAATATACAAGGGTAGGTACAATAACGTTTAGGTCCAAGCTACAAAGATAATACTATTGTACCTAGAGCTTGTCGCCCAACATTATCAAACCCACAAATGAAAACCAAAGAGGCATTAATAGAAGATGAACCAATATTAATCTTAGGCAATAGATCAATGCTACATACATTGAGCAAGAAAATAGCATCAACAAGAGTACGTCTAATTCCAATTTTATTAATATTGACTATAATCATTAGATGATCCGCTTGCTTCTATACTTCCAGAGGCAGGAGCTCTTGTGGATAGAATGTGATTTTCAGCAAATCTGTATGAATATACACCATCAACACATTAGCATCCATTAGCATAGTGTAAGAAGGCAAGAGGATCTTTTGCAAGGCTTCTTGAAGCATACCTTGATAAACTCAACCAGACTAAAGCAAGTCCCACAATGAGATCTTAGTTGGAGTAACCCGAGGTTACTCAACAAGATTGTAATCACTAGGTGCTTTAGTCATCAGTTTAGGAGCTTGAATAAGGCTTGGTTGTTTATTCATACTATCTTCATAAGTATGGGCTACCGCTCTATAAGAGGGAGCCTTAGGAATATTAGGAGAGTTACTATCAAATGGAAGACCATCAATAGAAAAAATCCTCTTAAGGGAAGGACTAGCTGGAGTCACATAAATGACCATTCTCTTAGGCCTTTGAGGGGAAATAGAGACAGATTGTATTTAAAAAGTCATCATAGCTAGTAGAATAATTATTTGAGTACATATTCTCAACATCAATCCAAACAGGATCAAATGTGGAATACTTATTTGAAGGAACACTCTCGACATCGATCCAGGGAGAATTAGATGTGGAAGAAGGCTCACCATTTGCTAATGCATCATCTCTAGAAGAGAATTCATTGGAATGGAAGAGAGATTCATCATCCACTAATGCATCATTCCTACAAGAGACTGCATTGGAATGAGAGATAGGTTCATCATTCATGAATACATCTTTTCTAGAAGAGGGTGCATTGGAATGAAGGTTAGATTCATCATTCACTAATGCAATGTCTCTAGAAGAGAGTGCATTGGAATGTAGAGAAGGTTCATCATTCAAAAATGCAACATCTCTAGAAGAGAGTGCATTGGAATGAAGGGTAGATCCATCATTCACAAATGCATCATCTCTTGGAGAGAGTGTATTGGAATGAATAGTAGTTAGAGTAACATTAAGAAAGGTATCAATAATTTCATCTTCTTGCAATAAGATTTCCTCTGAAGAAAGAGGAATTTCATGGGAAGGATCAATGATACCAAGTGACATAGGAAAAGAAAAGTCACTGTCACATGCATTAAATTGAATATCATTAAAAGTTTGAACCAAATTAGATATAGAACTAATAATAGAAGATATAAAATCCATTACAATTTTTTCAGTATTTTCTATGTTTTAGTAATTCATGTTTTCAGAGGTCTCTAGAGCGGAATTTGAGGTCAAAACCTTCGTCGATCACCAAAATTTGACTACTAAAGGCACTAGTATTTTAGGGACTAAACTAGTTCTCTAGGAGACCTTTCCAACGATGCAAATGGTTCTGAATTCTGAGCATCGAGTCAAAATTTATGACCCCTTCAACCAAGGGTAAATAATTTCCTAGTTTTTTGAAGAATAGAGTTCTTCATGTCAGGTTCACCAGAATGTAATATAGGGGGATTCGCTACTCACAAGTTCTCTTCATTCAGAGAGCCTCACGGGGAAAACTTCCCTATACTACCTGAATGGAACAACAATGAGAGTTTTAGAATTTGAAAAAGTAGGTCACAAATATTTTCTAGACAAACTAACAAGCTCTTGAACAAAGGATGACAATCCAAAATACAAACAACATGGCGTGCTAGCATCTCAAAGGTGCATTGGCATCTCGTACGGACCAAAGAGTGAGTTTATCATAGAAAATTCTTGAGCAAAAACTAGCAATCTAATTACTAAGAGCTAACAAAATGTAGGAAAATGATAGGATGCAATAAAGTAACAAAAAGTGATAGAAATGAAATAGAGTAAAGTAGAGAAAATAAGGAAGAGAGAGGAAATACTTACGACCGTGTGAGTGATGAAGCTTCCAGCTCGTGGGTGTCTTTAATACCTACATAAGAGAGAGAGAGAGAGAGAGAGGGGAATTTTTGGGTGGATGTATAGGGGCTTTCCTCATTCAGACCCAAATTTGGTGTTCCGACCTCCACGGACAACCAGATAGATAGAGAGAAAAGTAGAAATAAAGTAAAGAGCACTTAAAGCACTACAAAATAGTGTTATGCTACTCAACCAAGTAATAGAGGAGAGGAGTGAAAGATTGTCACCTCCACCAAAAGCACTCAAGGCTACTTGGGGGAGAAAATGAGAGGAACTCAATCCTCTACTACAATGGTGTTTTGTTCCACACTTGGTCTACTGAAGTAGCAGAGTGTTGATGTTGTTGTTGTGAAGTGTAAAGTGTTTGGAGAGCTAAGAGAGGGCTCAGGGAGAGCTAGAGAGTTAGATCGTGAGCTCAATGCCTGGCAGAGGATGTGAAGAGGCTTGTGAATGAAGTGGAGAAGTGGTGAAGAAGATGGTAGAAGATGGTAGAAGATCTAAAAAGATTTGAAGAGCTGAAATGCTCGTTCAAGGAGTGAATATGAAGAAAAGATGAAGAGAAACGACCATATTCGGTTCAGTTAGCCAAGGAGGGCATTACAAATTGACCCCCAATATGAAGTGTAACACCTGTGTGGGCTCCAGACATGAGATTCTATCAGGGATGTAAGTGTGGCATGCAGACGTCTGTGTGTCGCGTAGGCATCCCCAAAAGAACTGCCTCCATCAATGCTCAAAATAGGTGCCAAGTGTGATGCAAGCAGTGGGCTTAGGTGGAATTAAGCCTTCAAACTTGATTTTCTTAGGTGGATAAAGGAAGAAACTAGAATTGCACATAGGGTGCAAATTCATTCGTACACAGTTTTAATGCAATTGTCCAGAGTTTGTAATGAAACTGTCTTTATTGTGCATGAACAATATGTTTTTATTGTCTTTATTTTTCTTGTTTTTTTATGAATAGTTTGTAATGCAATTGATGACACTTTGTAATGCAATTGTCTTTAATGTGCATGAATAGTTTATTTTTATTCAATATATGCATGATATTAACTATTTATTCAATTTTATTATTTGAATTGAAATGGCTTAGAGTAGATCTTTTTAGTGAGACATGAACAAACATTGGTTAAACATTGTCAAAAGGAAATACAATGGTATAGGCATAGTGAGGTAGAAAACCTTAACTGAAAGAGAAAGGGATCTTCTTGAGTGCAGAGCCGAATAGTGAAACATGAAGATCCAAACATAAATATGTAAAACAAATTTCATAGTAACAATCATAAACAATTACATACATATATATATACATATATACATACATATATATATATATACACATACATATGTGTACATATATATATATACATATATATGTATTTATATATATATGTATATATATATATGTAGATATATACATATATTTGTATACGTATGGAAATATGTCTATGTATTATTTTGTTCTTCCATGCACAATATATAGTAAGAGAATAATATAATTGCATGGTAGAAAATCTTCAAAAGGAAATCAAGCAAATCCATTTTCATATTTGGGAATAACAAACAAATATTAAAGGAAACTTGTAGAGTTAGTTTGTGCATTGTGAAAGAGAGGAATACAAGTGCATGGTAGAAACCCTATAATTGTGAACCAATGAAACCATAAAAATGTTTGGTAGTAACAATGAAATAAAAATTGCATTTCTTAGACAAAACTTTTGTAAATGGAAGAAAAAAATAATATGATTGCATGGCAGAATATCTCAGAAATGAAAACTTGGACCATATCATATATATGTATGGAAATATATAAGTATGGAAATGTGTCTATGTATTATTTTGTTCTTCCATGCACAATATGTATATGTATGATAGAAAGAAAAATACATATATATAAGAAAAAAATAATATAATTGCATGGAATAATAACTTTAGAATGATAACAAGTGAGTCCATTTTGAAATTTGGGAATAACAAACAAAGATTAAAGAAAAATTGCAGAGTTAAAGTTTATGCATTGTCAAAGAGAAAACCCTATAATTTTGAACAAGTGAAACCCTTTCCATGTTTGGTAGTAACATTGAAATGAAAAAATTATTTCGTAGAGATAACTATTGTGCATGGAAGAACAAAATAATACATAAACATGCCAGAATATCTTGGAAAAGAAAACCGGTCATACCATTTTCATATTTCAGAATAGCATGAGAATATTATAAGAAAATTGTAGAGTTAAAGTTTGTGCAAAGAGGAAGATACGAATGCAAGTGTAAGTGCATGGAAAAAACCCTCGAAATGATAAACATTAAAATCATACGAATATTTCCTAGTAAGAAGCAAATATATTGTATGCATTTATGTATTTTGGAATAACAAACAAATGTAAAAAGTAAATTGCAGATTTAAAGTTTGTGCAATGACAAACACACGGAAACAAGTGCATGGCTAAAAACTAGTCAAACCCTTTCCATATTTCATCAAAAAAGTCTAATAGTAATGAAAAACCATTTTAAACCAGTCAAACCCAATTCATATTTCGTGTAAGTAAGAAAGAATGAAAATAACAATAAACGTTGTGCAATGAATAACACAAAATATTGAAATGCATAATGCAGGGTAAATTTCATGCATGGACGAGTATAGAGGAAAGGGAAACCAGTGAAAGCACATGAACTTGAATTGAAATGACTTGACATTCATATAAAGTGTAAGTTGAAACCCCAAATATTGAGTTATAGGTCAATGTGAAAAAAATTCGCATCCCATACAAAATATTTGCATTCACAAGTAGCTAGAATTTGTAGCAGTAGAATGCCTGTAGATTGTCTAGATGTTGCTACTACTTCCTCTGGACTTTCTTCATATTTTTGGACCAAATTGTATAACTGATAATGAAAGTGGGATGTGCTAAATGGAAATTGCAAGAGATTGACTAATGCATTTTTGAAATTGAAAATCTCCTTATATGTTCAATGTTGGTTTGGTGTGAATTCTTTAATTCCTGTCCTTTTAATTACAAATTTGAAATCTTCATCGAATGCCTTCATTTGCTGAGTTTGTATGTATTAATGGCATACATTCCTTGTTTTCTTGACAAGATATTTTGGTGGCTTTAACACCATTGTTTTGGTGGTTGTACAGGTGGGGAAAAGAGGAGGAACCATTAGCAGAGAGGTTCGATTTGACAGATGGGACACATATGAATGATTACTACCTATCTGAGTGTTGTGTTGGTGGGAAAGTGGGATGGGAGTTCAGTTGGATTGGATTTGGTGATGGGACATTCTTGGGTCGTAGTTCCACTCGTGGCATTCGAAGTGCCAGAAAGGTGGATGTGATGAAATGCAAGTGGTGACATTATAGGGGAGCTTGGGTTATACTAATTTTATATTTTGGGATTTTTTTTTAAATCAAGGGGCCCATAACAAGCAATATGGCTTGCATGTTTATTGTGTCATATGTACTTTGAATATTCTCTGACATGTAAGACTATGAATATCTATTTGTGTATGGGACAAATATTCTCTGATTATAATACAATTTTGACAGTATAGTGATACGTGTACCTTTGTTGACTTTGTGGGTGAAAACTAATTTACATTTTCATATTAATGTGGTCTACTGTGGGGCCCACGTGGGACTACTTCCATCCCCAAATGTATAGGCTCTCGCCCTACTTTGGACCCCTTTCCCCTAATACTAGTGATTTTTTTCTTAGAATTTTTCTTGGGATTTTACCTTGTGTTAGGATATCAATATTGTGAGAATTTTGATACTTGTCACTTGGGTATCAAACCTCCCAAAATTTGATACTAGTTTGTTGGGGTATTGAAGTTCTAAAGAACTCAATACTTAAATCTATTGGGAATCAAGATTTTCAAGGACCCTAATATGAGGTATCGGGGTTCTATGGAACCCTATACCTATATATTGAGTAGTAGGTTCCTTGGAACCTTAGTATCATGTTCTTCAAAAATTTGATACCGACAAATTGGACATCAAAGTTCCATTGATTTTGAAACAATTCTTTACATATCATACTTGGCCAAATCTTGACACAGTATTAGGGTCTAGGAAATAAAAGTGATACATGATAAGAGGATAAGTGTTTGAGTATTTATATTTTCTAGTGGTGGCATCCTAGTTTTAGTTGAAGGGTGGTTTGTTAGAGAAAATTGGACAACATGATTCAATAGTTTTAGGGATCTTATAGCTCCTCCATTCTTTTTTTTAATGACAACCATGATGTTTCAAAATATTACTCTTGGGTAACAATTCCATGCACATTTATGTGTGTCAACTGAATCATGACATGTTGATATCTCACTTTGAGCATGCAATTATATTATGCAGATTGCTTAATACCACTTTTGTATAAAAGAAACTTTGTTGGTCCATGTTTTGCTCATTAATATCCTAGTTTAAAAGATAGGATGCTATATTTTTCATATGAATATTATATGAGTTTTATTTAGGTTTCTAGTTTAGTTTATCTTTTTCTAGGCCATCCTACTTAGACAAGAAACACTAGCTACTCTTTGGGAATACGTAGTCAAATTAAGCATTGTTAATTTTATGCCTATTCAAGAAGGTAGTAGGTAGCTCAAAAAATATATAGAGAGGAAGTCTTAAAATATTAAAATCATTAAATAACCTAACTCCTCAAGTTTATTCAAAATATATTGACTAAGATCTATTCTCTTGTGTAAAATCTAATGGTGTAGTTGTGAAAATATATAATTAGACATTAGCATATTTTATATAACTCAAATTTAGACACAAAAAATCTAGGAGGCAATATGTGTGTGTGTGTGTGTGTGTGTGTGTGTGAAACTCAAAGGCGAGTGTTGTATGATGCAGATGATTGTGATATTAGGAATATCACTATAATTTTTTGTAAGGTTGGAAAATTATTGTAGAAGTGTATTCATCATGGAAGTAGGAATAATAGTGGTATAAGGAGTGTGGAAAATAATGGAGGAAGTATATTAGGATGTGTGTGAGGAGGTAATATCATGAATATACAAGGAGGAATCAAATTATAAAGTGGAGTGAAAAAAGATAAGGAGGTACAGTATGAGTTTCATAAGTATGGAGAACAATACTTATAGGTATATGTTTAGAAATGAGTGAAACACTAATGGAGTGAAAAGTAGATGGAGAATTGTACATAGGAATGAAAGAGGTAGGTGGTACACTAAGAATGAAAACATGAGAAATATAATTCATGGAAGGGGTGATGTTAGGAAAGGGATTGAAAGATTATGTAGAATGAGAGGGGAAAATATTAGAAGATGCCAACAAACTATCAATACCATGAACAATATTCATGCAATTTGGATCACACACTAATATCTTTTTTAATATAATAATGAATTGTATATGACATTAGGAATGAATAATTGCATCAAAATTAGATTTTATAGGAAGAGAAAGATCTTTCTTAGCTACATATGGATTATGGTCATAATCATGCATTCTTTATGGTCCTCTAAATCACTCTCAATATGAGCATAGAAAGTATCTCATTATCATAGGATTGTGTAGCCATATTAGGGTTTAGATGAGAACTCATTGGCTAAGGATGATTGATACTTTAAGTATCTTGTGATATAAAAAAATAGTATGGCTAAAAGAGGTAAAATATGAACTAATGTAAACCAATCATAGATTTTAAAGTAGAAAAATTAGTAATTTGATTAGATTAGAAAATGAAACTATAAAGGAAAATGAGAGGGTGGGTAGATTCTAGGAATGGAACATGACATAATGATTCACAAACTATAGTAAAATAAATCTATGAAGCACAAATTATCAAACCCTAATATAATATCAAAATATGACTAAAACACTAAAAAAAATAGATCTAAAAAATTAATGAAACAATGCAAAACTAGAAGGCTAAACATTTAGAGGCATAAAAAATGTTGGGTTGACCAAAATGCAATTGAAAACACACTTACAAATTTGTTCTAGATTAATGAGTTGGAATTGGTATTAAAATAAATGTTAAATTAAAGTGAAATTTAAATAAATTAAATTGAAGGCTCAATAACTAGTGATGCAAAAGTGGTGCACTAGATGTTAGGAATGAATTAAAAATTTCTTAGTAATTTTATCGTGATTCAAATGAAGATCTCTAATTCCATAAATTGATTTCTCTTCACCTTAGCTAAATATCAAGAGTGTAGATTTGATCTATGAGTGTGTTTGTGTGTTAATGTGCACAAACAAGTCAATAGGAGGAGACGTAATGAAATTCACTCACCTCAATTTTTTATGTCTACTTGTTGTATGGACATGTAGTGTTTACAAACAACTTTGGGGAATTGATTGAATAGTGAGGGCAATGTTCTACAATATTAGAGCCCTAGCAAAACAACTTTATGACTCTAATTGAAAAGATTGAGGGAAGGCAGCAAGCATGTAATAGAATTATGATGATGTGTTCTAATACAAATATTCTAATAATTTATCTATATTGCTATCATAAATGTTCAATGTTAAATTATTTCATAAGTCCAAGGTTGTCATAGATAATTGTCAAATGAGTGAATGAATGTCCTTAAATACAACAAATACACACACAAATCAATATAGCATGCATTAGGTTAGTTTATAACAACTAGTGACAATCCTTGTAAGGCAAGAATTTGAAATTATAACTTTAAAATGAAGGATTCAAATCTATGTCCTTAGAAGAGACCTAGTTTAAGTCCACAACCATGGATCTAATTGAAGATAATCAATGATATGCATAAATATAAAAAAAACAAACTTCAGAATCATTAATGAAAGCAATTAAAATATGAGATATAGTGAACTATTTTCTTACATAATTATACCAATAAACTATTAATAAGATTTACTTGACAATAATCAAAACAGACCCAAGACATAAAAATACAAAGCATGGATGAATACATGACAGGAAAGTCATATTTAATAAATAGCCCACATCTCTATTTATGCCCAAGTGTCCTTCATTATAGCATCAAAAACCTATCATGAGGTCACCTGCATGTGAAGAGTAAGAGGCGGGCAATGGGACTGGGATTTGATTCCGCGTCCCAAGAAGACAACTGTTGGTTGAAATACCATGATCTCTGACAGCTAAACTAAAGTTCAAATGTGCCATTAGTTGCATGGCTGGACAGTCAATGTTGTCATCTTTGCTATTGTAAGAGACACCTTAAATAAACATAAATATGGTCATAGAAACTATTCAAAGAAAGCAGCTTTGCATATAACCATGGTAGATTAAGGAATCCCGTGATAAAGCAAAAGTCAGTCATTTATGCGTAAATTATTTGCGAAACCTGTCGCTATTTTGTCACTTATTTCCATTACTACATCACGGTGGATTGGATTGAATGTGACCTAAACACATTTTAGTCTGGTTCAAACTGTGTCTGGTCTTCAATACAAGGGAATTGAGCCCAGTCTTTCAACATAAACTCACCAAAAGCCCACGAAAATCTATCAATATACTGGCCGTTTACTTCAAGTTGGCTCTGTATTAACCTTGGGCTCACTTGCTATGCTCAATGAATTTTGGCTGACGAAATGATAGTTATGCGATAGAGAAGATAAGGGACGTTGTGATCAATATGTTTGGCTGTTTACTTCAAGTTGGCTCTGTATTAACCTTGGGCTCACTTGCTATGCTCAATGAATTTTGTGAATGAATGCGACGCAATGTTCAAGTCAGCTGTGTTCAATGTACTGGCCGTTTATTTTTGGGTGGATTTGATGTAACCAGCTCGTACATCGAGCATGAAAGGGAAAGGAGAACCCAGCATGCACCTTACAGTATCCTATATTTTGCTTAATCAGATATTCAATAACTTGATGTAAGCACATACTACTATGCCCTTAAAGCGGAAACAAACGTAGTTGATTTCCCATCTCATTAATTCTTAGAGGAAAGGTAATGTAGTTTATAGATCTAAATAAATTACAGCAGCATAATGGCATATAAATTAACATTTTAAGAACATGAAAAGAAGACGAATAGAAGAAAGATAGACATAAGAGAAAAGACACCAATATACGTGGGGAACCTTTGGGGTAAAAAACCCCACTCCAAAGCATCAAACCGATGTATTAACATGGACATTTACATCTTTTGCCTGGAAGAAAAACTGAATGCATAGCCCTGCATAAAACTCTCCTCACAAACTTAATTCAAATACAAGAAACCACCAAAATGGAAACTCAAAACCATGAGTTACAACACCTAGTCATGGAAAATCAAATCCACTGTAATATAGAAAGATACTCAAATCATAACCAACTCTCCAAATATGGCACTCCATTTTTGGCTCCTAAAAATCATGCTTTCACAATCTCATAAAATCTTGCTTTTCAAGTTTCCAATTGTAATTTCCTTTTTCAAGCTCTTTCCATTTTAGCAACTCTTACACACATTACAAGTTATCATTGTTGCATTTAGCAACTTCCATTACACTAAGTGATAAAAAATAAATTGCCAAAATACAAATAAGTAAATATTTCAAATATTAGAACTTGCAAGGTGTATGCCACACCTAATCCTAATAGAGCACAACATGACTGTCATTCACCTTAAGCAAATTAATAGCATTTCAGAAGTTTTGACTTCAACTAAAAATTCTTAGGATTGCAAAAATCCTCATTATTTCAAATACCATTAATTTTCAATATTTTAAATTAAGATTTTATTCTCCATCATCAAATAATAAGTTAAAAGAAATTGTTATCTAATCTAAATGTTTTAATGAATATTATCTATATTATCATTTATGAAATAATGTTACACATTTTTTTAAAAATGGATGGAAATAGTCACACTCTTAAAGTCCAAACAAAGCTATAGCTTGAAATAAAAACATCATAACAATAAACCACTAAGTGATCACAGCAAGAGTAGATGGGGGAGGATGTGGGTCCTAGTCATTTTATTTATCCCATACATTACGGTTTTTGAAGTGTCCATGGGAGGGTGACACCCATCATTACCATCATTAACATTATCATCTTATTTATTTTCAGGAGTAGCACAAACAAGATAAATAGCAAGAACCAATTGATGAAAATTGTTAGCATATGGCCAAACTATATTGGGACCACCAATTGGTAGTGGAGAAGTGGAGCGATAGTTAAGAGGTCTAAGAATGAGTATCTCACCTACCACAATCTGATTGGTTGCATCCTTGATGACACACAAGGTAGAGATTAACTTCTACTAGAAGTGAAATTTAAAGGAACCTTGCTAACAAGACAAGGGGAATTACCCCAATGATCCAACAAATCCTATCAATGAGAAACCTCAAGTACAACTTTATTTTCTTGCAATTAAATCTATATAAACATATTTGAACACATCATATATTTAGTGTAATGTAAAAACTATGATCAATAGAACAACTAGAGAAAATAGAAAAAATAAATCTTTCTAGATGTTAAAAGAATCATCATTGTAAAAGAATGCCAAATATAAGTGTATTTGAATGGGATCCTAGGCCAATACCTTAATAAAATTATATGCCCAGAGAAAGGATTAGTCTTAAAAGGATTGAAGAAATCATGAATCCAAATTAAAGCAACATATAGAATCCTCAACTGGGATAACTTGGAGCCACTAGGAGGCTCTTAAAAAACAATACAGTAGGAAAATTGAGCAAGCTTTAGCGCAATAATAGTTGACCAAATGGTGCTCAATTTACATTGCCAAATTGATAATGGAGATTGCAAGAGCCATCTTTGGTTCAAAGAAAGAAACCTACATAAATGATGTGAAAGCCAAGATTAGCCTTTATGAGGCCTATAATTTTGAAATTCTATATCAAAATACCATTTTCAATTGTTCCACCAAGGTTTGCAAGACCAAAATCCAATTTTGTTAACCACTTTAATTTAGGGATAACTTCAATAAAAAAACAATGAAAGGTTGTTGAACCCCCTTTTAAAAAACCTCAAAGTGTAGAACATAGCCTAATCTTAGCAAGAGGAATATTTTGACACTAAAAAATAGTAGGCCACCACAAGGTTAGCTAATTGATAGATAGACCTTTATGAAAACCATGGCCATTCAAAAGAAGCCAAGGCTTCATAGTTTCCCAATCTCACCAAAATATTTCATCATTAAACTCCCTTCTATTTGAACACACTTTTTCATTATAAGGAGGGTGTGAAGACCAATCCCCTTCTAGGTTGGTCTTCAAGTAGGGTGACCAAAATAAATACAATACTAAACTAATTTTGGGAAGCCTCACTACCTTGTAGGGTATGAATGATCCATTTGGAACATAAGTCTAGACCTTGACAATAAGTGGAAATTAATCCTAGACCACCTAAATCATGAGGGAGACAATAGTACTCCCAAGTCACTCTATGAAAACTTGTATGATTCTTGAAGGAGACACAAAGATAATCTCTTAGAATCATTTCTAGAGTCAAATAAGAGGCTTTAGAAGAAACCCAAGAAGAAGAATAATAAACATGAATGGTTACAATAATCTTATAATAGATATGAAACTTCCTTGTCAAATTTCATCTTCATATTAATTCTACAAAAAAAATAAAAATTCATAGAGTAGTTAGAGAACCTTGAAAGGAAATATGAATTCCTAAAAGATGAATATTTCTTTGTGCATATAATTTATTTCCACTCACAGAAATTGAGCTAGGTAGGCTTAGTTAGGAATACATACGTATAAAATTATTTTTTTATCCATTGAATATCTAAACTTAAGCTCTATAGAATATATGTAAGTATAGATATCTTGGCCAACATTATTTTCCTCTTCTAGGAGATTGAGAAAAGAAATCACAAAATGACCATTAAAAAGTTAAGCTCATAAATTAGGTAAAGAAATACCTTTAACTATTCCATAAGAAATGGAATGATTCAAAAAAATCCAAAGCCTTCAATTGAAAAAACATATAATGTTGGAAGTGAAGGTCATCTTGAGTGAGTAGACCTAAAAATTCCAAAACCATTGGATTTCTGACTATTTCTAGTTAGGTAGGGTAAATTATCTACAAAGAGTGTATAGACCAATTGAATGAATTAACAACCAAATTATATAGCCTAAATAATTGTGATGACAAAAGTTCACTCAATGTAGTCACAATCTTTAGCATTTTTTTTTGATGAAAATGTTATGATGTTGGGGCGACTGAACCTATTTGATCTCTTACCAAACACCAATTATAATATATCTTAAACATGAACTTAATAAAATTATGTTTATTGGGCCAATAATATGAGGAAGAGGATGGTATAAATTATTTTTGAAGGATTCAACAAAGATTTTATAGGGAACATTGTTAGAGTTACTCAAAGACTCAAGCACTAAAGATCACCTACAAACCTAAAATTTCCTTCCACAAGAGAGAAAATCAAGAGCATAAAGTTGTAGTAATGGATAAAAAGTATACTATATATCAAATGTGATCCTTTGTAATTCCTGCAATACAATAAGTACATATGAAACCTTTATTATATAGGCAAGGTGGAGAGATAGGAAAAATTAGGATGATGATCGTAGCATAATAAATTGTCGAGCATGACAATTTCAAATTGTTTCACTCCCCCTTATGTGCTTGAACATACATATACTTATTGTTTTCTCATTTTATTATCTTTTTCAGAAAATCAATATAAGATTGGGAATTAAAATTAATTATTTATTTAGTGACAATTTAAACTTAAAAAAATTAGCCTGGTCAAGTGTACCCTTCCCCTTGCTCACCCTATTTTGGCCCAACTTTTATTTTTTTATTATTACCATTAATATGTTTGCAAAATTAAATTTAGTCGAGGGAACCCACACCCTAGACTAGTTAGTTTGAGCTCATATTTGAATATAAAGTACCTCTATCTTCACCCTCTAATTATTTGTTTTCAATTTCTGGTAGGCAATTTTTTATTATTATTTTGAATTTGCATAAGTTTTCTATAGTTGCATAGTTGACCTAGTTTACACTTTCAAAATCACACACATCACATTAATTATTATCAATTCAATTCATAATCAACCCAAAGGGGGAAAAAAACATGATCAACCATTTTTGGCTTTCCCTTGAGGATAGTAGACAAGTTGTCTTTTATGATCATTTTTGTGTCCCCCCAACGTTGTAGGTTGAAAAGTGTGATTTAGACCCTAGATCTATTTTTTCTACATCTCATTTTGGTGAACCTGATGTATCTTACAATTGCAAGCTTCTTATTTACATGTCTATTTCTCTAAAATCAAAGTGAAATCTTAGGCTATTTGAAGGTATAATTTGGGTATGTGCAGGATCATCATGGAAAAAATAGGCGCTTAAGTGGCGAAAATCAGAGTTAGGAAACTTGACATAAACATTTGAATAAGTCATCTATATTATTTCAAAAATATGTAAGAATAAAATCTGTAGCAAATTGAATGTAGTTTCTAAACTACTAGGGTTTTTTTTTTTTAAATCTATTTGGTGAAAATTTAAAATTTCAATGCAGTAGTACTTAAATTTCAAGGAAAAAATAAGAAGTAGGTGTCTTTCTAACCACTCCTAACCATAAAAATGATAATATTTTTATAATATTTTAGAAATAAGAGAGGACTCATGCTCGAATAAAAATATTATTTTGTAATTTTTTTCCAAGTAATAATTAATTATTAATTTTTAATTATAACTTTTAAAAATTATAAAACTCGTATGTTTGACCACCTTAACTTGGTCAAAAATTCATTAAATTCATTTTTTTTTTAATCCTATAATATGCGAAGCATAGAATGTGATGCATGTTTTGGATTCAAAAAATGTGATAGCATTTGAAATCTATAGATGTTTTTCAAGCAGCCTATCAATTAGGAATTTAGTCATAATTCAAATAGAAAATGAATAATAATTTTTTATTAAATTCAAAGTAAAGCATAATTTATATTTGTGGAAATTTAAGAATCTCCTTTCAAAACCATTTTTGTTTCATCAATTTTGGGTTAAGAAAAATTCGTCAGCCACATACCCATCATATCGCCAGTTTTTTTGCCCATCATGATCCTGCACATACCCATTTCTTAAAGTGAATTTCATATTATACATTGAAATGTAAAGGTTTTCATCTCATCATTCCTTTCCTAATCTTTAAAAGTGTAATATTTCAATTTTTCAGAGATAAATTTTGCTAGAGTTTTATCATTTTACATTCTAGAAATTGTCAGTTATCAAGTAATTGGAACTTATTTCACTCATTTTATTTCTTTAAAACATAAAAAATTCATGCATGCATGTGCCTCATATAAAAGAATTAGTTTTTCTTTCATTTCCATAATTCTCTTTGATCTCAAACCCAAACTTGTAAAATCTTAGATCCTCAAACACTATATTACATTTTTAGATCTTTAAACTTTCATAAATTTACATCTCTAATCTAGGCTTCCCTTGCCCTTGTATTGTTAATTTCAATCATGTTTTTTTCTATCTATTAGCAAGAAGTTTGACGGATACATACTTGAGTTTTGTTCCGAAAAGATGTCTGCTAGTTATAGTTTGAAACCCTAGAGTAGGTCCTATTTAGGCAACACAATAAGGTATTCTAGATCCAATATTAGTTGTAAATTAGAATAAAATTGCATACACACAAAAGATATATCTGAATTTATATTTTTTTTTATTCATTAGATCAATAATCATACATTACATTCCTTATATCTTTATTATAGTCACCCTTCTATACTATATTATGTTATCTTCTATTTTTTTCTATTATCATCTCTTCTTCTAGTGAGTATATCTTTCTACATACTTATATTTACAATATGGGACATGGCCCTTAGGTAACTTGTAAAGGAGGGGATTCACTACCCTTGAGACTTAGGAAAAAGAGAATATTTAAGGAGAAAATAGCCCTTAGTTACCTGAAGGAACAAAGCTCAGGTGACAAGGTAGAAAATAAAGAGTATTTACACAACTTAATTCAATGGAAGCTAAACTATTAAGGACAAGACTGATGAAACTATTGAATAATAGAAACTAATAGTAAAATTACAACCTATAGATTATGAAAACATAAACCTTAAAACTCACAATTTTTCCCCCATGAGGATTAAGCCTTTGCCATGGATGGAAACATGCTACATGTTGGGAAAATGTGTCTCAACCTTGAAATTACATAAGCTAATGATGGTCCATAAGCTATGGGGGGGTGCGTGGTATCCCCCCCTCCATGAGGGGTATAGGGGATCAACCCCTTGATGCGGGGTTTCAGGGTCATGTGCCTCGACAAGGCTTGGGGTCTATACTGTCGAAAGCTAAAGTTTATGTATATTTTATTATTGTAAATCTAAACAATTCATCATTAGGCCTTAGATCTGAAGGTTGATATTTTGGTGGATTGAATTTCCCTAGAAAGAAGTCCTATTTTATAAGGGTGTTGTATTATAGCTATGTATTGTGATGTATTTTGAGAGTTTGATAGTGGTCGTGTTGCCTCTGAATCTTTGGTTTGTGATACTCATATGAGAAGATTTCTTTGCAAGTATATTGTAATCTTTGTTATTTAAGAATAATATATTGGATGACTTTTGGAGTGTGGGTTCTTTTTTATTGAAAATGTTTTCCCCATGAAAATCATTGTGTTGTGGTATGCATGATATTTATGCTTATTTATGTTTAAGTTTTTATAACTGTTGAAAAGATCTATAAAGTTTTGCATTATCCTTCTCTTAAGATTAGTGTAGGAAGTTGTTTTTCTACTTTATATTACATTGTAGGGATGTCTACGCCTTGTGTTGTTGTCCTTTTCAAAACAAAGAGTAAACCTTAATTCTCCAACAATCACATCTTCAAGCCTATACATTTGCACAAAAAATAGAGAGAAAATGTTATGGCTATTTTGGGGCTTGCCTCAATCAAACCCCCAATTTGATGTTTCCACCTTCACAAACATGCAAATAGATAGATATAGACAAAATGACATGAAATTTAAATATCTGTAATAGAAACAAACCCCATTGTGGAGGAGAGCCCCTATCACAAATGCAATAGATGCGATAAATAAATGATGGTAAATAGAAAAGAAACATAGACAAGTGAGTATTACAAAGAAAATTTGGTTCCCCTCTTGGCTTGACAGATGTGCTATTTTTGTTGGAAAAACAAGGACATACAACTGAGAGGGGGGTTGGATTAGTTGTCACATAATGATAAAATTTTCAAACTTTACTTAGGAATACTAACAAAGACCATAGAAACACTGTCAGACCACAACATGATCAAATCTATATGCAAACCTTTGAAACTTCTGATAGATGATCTAGATACACTCAACACAAAACCCATTAATCCATAAAAACTAAACTTCAACGTACAAAACAAGATGCCTTCATGACTTGCACAGTTCCATTGGGAACTTGAAACACTTTCTTTTACAATTTTCTCAATATCCTCGACATATACAACCTTTGATACACCAAATGCTAATAGTGTTGACATCAATGACAACCAAATATCAACAACACATCCATAACATCCAACAATCTCCCCCTTTTGCATTGATGGCAACACATGATGTGAGAAATACCATCAACCCAACACACTTGCTTTCCCTTTGGTTCTGACTCTTAGAACTCCTCAATTTATCTTTGACCCTTAAAATTATTTTTCATATTGCACTTCTCGCCCTTTGACATCAATGACAAAGACAACTATACATGCTTTGAACCATATATCTGCACATATGACTACTACCCCTGAGTAGCAACCATGAAGACATCAATCTGGATCAGAATATAGCAATGTAGTTCACTGATTGGTGCAACTTAATGCATCTCTTAGTTCTTATTAGGAGGGGTGATTACCCCTAGCATTCCTATGAGATACTCAAAAGTATCCTTCAACAATGGCTTAGTAAAGAGGTTTGCAATCTTCTCTTTGGTAGGCACATACTCCAATCTAAATTATTTCTCATTCACTTTCTCCCTTAAGAAGTGAAACTTGATTGATATATGTTTAGTCTTAGAGTGAAGTACCAAATTCTTTGAAATATTTATTGCACTTGAATTGTCACAGTATATGGCAATAGGATTTTCATATACTACCATGATATCTTTCAACAACTGTTTCATCCATATTACTTGATTACAATTGTTTGCAACAAGAATATATTCTACTTAGGTAGTAGATAGAGAAATGGAATTCTGTTTCTTGCTCAACCAAGATACCAACTTCTTCCCTAGGAAGAAAGCACCACCACTAGTACTTTTCCTATCATCTATGTCTACAGCCCAATCCAAATCAATATATGCACTCAAAGTGAGATCATCATCCTTTGTATACCAAAGTCCAAAGTCAACTGTTCCTTTAAGATATTTGAAAATTTTCTTGACAATAGTCACATGTGATTCTTTTGGATCAACCTGAAATCTAGCAACCATACTTACAAAACTAATAATATCTAGTCTAGTCTAGGTTAAATAGAGCAATCCACCGATCATTGACATGTATCTAGTTTGATTCACCTTAGGAGAATCATCATTCTATGCTGGCTTACATTCGGTCACCATAGGAGTAACAACAGGCTAGGAATCTTCCATCCCAAATTTCTTTAGGAGCTCTCTCACATATTTGGACTGAGATATAAAAATTCCATTGTCTAACTAGGTCACTTGTAATCCTAGAAAGAACTTCATCTCTCCAATCATACTTATCTCAAATTCATCCTTCATCTCATCAGCAAAATTCATACATAGATTGTCATCTCCTCCAAAAATGATGTCATCAACAAAGACTTCTATAATTAACTCTTTATCATGATCCAATTTGAAATATAAGATGTTATCAGCAGTACCTTTAGTGAATCCAAGCTTTAGTAAGTAGTTCTCAAATCTAGCATACTAGGCTCTGGGGGCCTAGTTAAGTCCATATAGAGCTTTCTTCAGGTGGGAAAACATATCTTCATTGTTAGTTAGCTGAAATCCATCTAGTTGTTCAATGTATACTTCTTCTAGTTCTCTATTCAGAGATCCTGAATTCACGTCCATCTGGTAGACTTTATAGTCCTTATATGTGGAATACACAAGAAATAATCTAACAGCTTTGATTCTGGCAACAGGGGAAAAATATTCTTCAAAATCAACACCTTCTGTCTGAGAATACCCTTTACATACCAATAAATATGGTAGAGCTTCACTATGAAGAGAAAGAGAATGAGAAATTGATGTAGAAGAGAGAAGAGAATGAGAATTAATGAGAGAGAGCAAGAATGAATGAGAATGAGAGTGAAAAGAGGAGTTTTTGGTAGGTTGGAGGGTGGGAAGATCCATTACATATGCATTCCTACTATAATGAAATACGTCATAGGCAAGGGACATGGAATATCCTTATTTAAATTTCAAAAAAATTAGGGATGCTAGCATGTCATGTAGACGTCCACCCATTGCATAAGTTTCCTGCTCAAAATTTTTTAAGAATGAGGTATCCAAGGTACTAATGCTTCATTGTTGTCCCTTATGAAGTTGGAATCATAAAATTTTGACTCATATGGTTTTGTCTTTAATACGAAAGGTTGGCATAAATGCAATGGGTTAGATGTGCAAGTGTGAAATTTCCATGGGGTGAAATTTTATGACCCTACATTTTTCCCCCACTTTAGTGAGCTAAATTTTTAGAGAAAAAATAGCTACGCTAAAGTAGTTAAGAAGACATAATTGTAAGAATTAAAATTTTAATTTTTTTATAGATTTTGCTAGAAGGATAATGTAGAGGCCACAAAGGTTGAGTAGGTGGATACTGACAATGCCCCTAGTGTTGGAGCTCAATGAAAAACAACAACACTTGAAGTGAAGTTATGTTTTGTAAAACAAAAAATTGGGTTTGTTTTAAAATCAAAACAAGCTACCATGGTGAGAAGAATGCTTAAGAAATTTTTGGAGAACCAGAGGAAAATTTTGATGAAGATGTGAGTATATGCCCCTCCTATTTTTCCCTTAGTTAGGTGGGGTCAAAATAAGAAGGATGGATGAAACATTTTTACCATGAAAAATGGGTGAAAATGAGTCAATATATGTCTCGGTGGGCCCATGGGAGGGTCACTTTCACTATTCATTGTGAGGACTTTGTTTCCTTTTCAAGAGAGCTATTAGAAGAACACATCACATATGAGACTTCATACCTCTATGGATCAACCAACAATGTTTTACTATGGTGAGGGACAACCCACCTAATGAGGTACCTACATAAAAATTTCCACCAAAAAAATTATTATAATTTATTCATTAGCTTTTTAGTTCTCCCAAAAAGTGTGCATGCATCCAAATAGCATGAAATGTCAACATCCTTCAGTTGCTCTGGCATACCATCAATGTGTCAACATCCATCAATCATATTGGCATCCTACTAACATGTCAGTGTCCTTTGGTCACACTAGTGTCTAATTGACATGCTATCATAAGAGGCTATTTGACTTGAGATCCTAGCATACTACACAAATGTTTGCACAATCCGCTATAGTCTTAATGGAAGACTATGTAAAATTTTATGAGGATTTTCTTGATAATGTAGAGTTAAAATATTTTTATGATGTAGATTGTTTTGACTCAAGAATTTATGTTTTTGCAAGAGTGGCTTGAGATCCAAGAGCATAGAAATAGGGCTATTCTAACATTGCTAAATGGTTGTTGAAATGAAATTGGCATTGATGACTACATGATTCGAAATAGGTCAAGATCTGGTGGGTTTAGGAGATTATAGAGATCTTCTTTCACACACCCATTCCCATGGTGTTGATGGACCAATGACATGCAAATACATCTACATTTCATCTCCCTATTGGGGAGATGATGGTGACTCTAGAGGATGTATACCACATCTTATGCCTATCCATCCATGGGGAGCATGTGGTGTAAAAGGAGGGTAGGAAAACTTAGGATGCCTATGTTGTACAACAATACTACCTCAAATGTGTCATCTTGGGGGAGACATTTGGGTATATCTACATGCATTTTCTAGAGTAGAGGTGAGTGGCAATACCATTGGTGCGATGAGTGCTAATCATGATCATTTCCCTACGGGTTGTGATGCATTGGTGAGACTCACACCTTCACAAGGGCCTCATCCATTTCATCTAGGCCATGGAGGAGAGGGAGATAGTAAACACCTGGGTTTAGAGCATTCTTGCACATCTCGATCATGACCTCAAGTGATACATCCACTATGAGTATCTTATCCTTATCGTCCACATGCTACTTTAGGTGTAGGTGTTCGAGCACATCTTGTGTATGATGCTAACCAAGTATCCCCTAGGCCTACCACATAAGATGTTGTGAGTGCATGTGTATCCCTTGATATTTAATTGGTGGTATGGTGATTTGTAGTTTTTGTGGTAGTGCATTGATACAGTAAGGGTATTGGACATTTGATGGTTCCTGTATAAATGGATGTGGACCTAACCATCTAGTATTAGGTAACTATGCAGGTTTTAGCACAATCAGCTACTAACTAGGAAATCTAATCACATTATAGTCCCATATTACTAGAATTGTGTTGCCCATTCATTCACATAAGTCTAGACAATCCCCCTAACAACTCTTATGTATATAGGTCACACATGAGCACAACACGAGCAGGAGATTGACCCCATCCCACCATCATAAATGTTGCACTCAATGAAAGTGATGGTTTAGATGATGAGGACCATCCCAAGGACCTTGTGATGGATGATGTCAACATCATAGTTGGCTTTGATGACTGGTGGTCGATAGCAAGTCATGCCCCAATTTTCCCATCAAGCACCTCCATGAGCGATGATGGTGCTTAGGGGTTAGGAGGTGAGGGTCCTAGGAGCATCAAGGAGGGAAATGAGGTGGACATGGTTGGAGTGCAATAGTGCTCTAGGTGGTGGTGATGGGTGGCATCACTAGTGTGCATAAAAATTGTCTCATCAACACCACCTATAGTGTAGATAGTTGTGCCTCTATTAACACTAGCAATAGGGCTAATAATCACATCTGATAATGGTGCTCCAATCTCAGACCTACACTAGTAGGATAGGTACCTAGGTACAAGTATGGTTCATGTTATATCATTTTAGTTACTTTCATTTTAGTTTCTTTCTCTCATATATATATGCACGATATGGTATTGACATCATCAACTTTCTTTATGGTTGTAGTGTTCACAGAGGAGTGACTTGATTTCTTTAGGCAGTGTATATTAAAGGTGGTTTGAGTTGTCCAATTCCAAGGGTCAGTCCTTGAATCTTATACGAAACATAAAATAGGTTGATATGCCTAATTATTTCTTCCTTTAGTGCATATTAGTATGACCTATGAGAAGACACAGGTGGAGGTAGTCCTATAAGCTACAAAACTAACCACGATGATAAGACAATATGATCAGTAGGTGATGGAGCTCCTTATTGCACTATCTAAGAAAGATCAAGTTGTGACATGGGTAGAGAGTGTCGAGTAGGAATGCGGTGCCTTTTAAATCTAGGTTGATGACCTTGCAGGTAGGAAGGTAACCGAAAGGAAGACAACACCCATTGAGATTTTTAGGTATAGAAAATTAGAGAGGAGCTATGACATGCTTGAGAGTGGGAGGCTTCACTTGGGAGAGTGTCGTGTAGCTACGAGACAATGTGACCAACCTTTGGGGAGACATCAAAGAACTAAAATCATAGAGAATTTCCATGTTGCGGTCACATCGATCACACTCCAATATCCTCTTCTACCACCACTAGTGCTAGAGGGCTTAGGGATCAATGTACCCAGAGGCTAAGAGCCAAATTTTATATAGCATATCATTTTTGATGTATAACACTTTTTATGTATAGATTCATATATAGATATATAGACACGACATTTTAACATAGTGGTGTTATACATGTACATGAAATTTTTGATATATGTATATTTGAGATTTTTGACCATCATCATGGTGTTCTTTGTGTTTACTTTTATTTCATGTATTATTACATATGTCATTGATATATTTTTATGGATGTATGCTTATATTAGATGCAATCACAATTTAATAAACACATATTGGATGTATGATTAATTAAGTATAATGATGCTCTAATGCCAGACCAAAAGATATAATCAAACACAATGCATAGATACATAACATAATAATAAAACAAATATATATATTTTTACTAAAGAAATTAATTAATTACATACACATGTTCACATCATGACCCAAATAAAAAAAAATAATGTGTTAATGAAGAAATTCCATAGCACAATGAACTATGATTCCTAGAGAGAAACGAGTGTCATGTGCATTCCACATTATAGACCTTATGCATAGTATTGATGAAGATGCATTGCATTGACAGGTTATTTTAGAGGCATACCATCCATAGATGATAATCCATATGCACCATAACCATACAAAATGATGAGTATGTAAGGAACTAACCAATTAGGGCATAATATCCCTTTTTCATTAGGTGGCTCATTTATATTCCTTTGATTCTCATAGAGAATGAGATCATCTACCTTAAATGTATGAGAAAGAACACTTTGATTATAAATTTCAGAAATGGATCTTTGATAAGATTGGAGATGTTTGAGGGCCTATAATTGACACTCATCAAGCAAATCAAGATGTTTTATACATTCAGCATGGCAAGTGTCATCATCAATTACCCCTTTAAGGGAAACTAGCAAAGAAAAAAATTCAAAATCTAAAGGCATGATAACCTTGGTGTAATGAAATAACTTGCACAATAATAATATAATATGAAATATGTTGCAAATATTTGATAATAATATGCCACTTTTTATTAAATGTATTAATATCCAGATGTGGGTGTTCATTTGGCTTCCTGCTGGTTTTTTTTTCTGTAGAAACCCATATGTGTTCTTTTGTGAATGGAGAAATGGTGGACTTGTGTATCTTTTTGTGACTCTTCTCTTCATCCACAATTTTCTTTTGGTGTGGTGTTTACTAATGGATTATAGAGTTGTCTTCTTAACTATTATGCTAGCTTTCTCCATTGGGCCTATGGAGGTGGTCCTCCCTCTGCTACTCTTATTGAGGTGGGTAGCTCTCCTATGGAGGTGGAGGTGGATGGTGTTGGTGATTTCTAGCTATGGTGGTCATGCTGCTTGTAGCATCCTCTCCAATAGAGGGGAACTCAATATTCCTTTAGAGGTGGTCTTGGAGTTAGTTTCCTGTAACCATAGTACTTCGAAGGAGTTGTTGATGTTGGAGCTATCCTTGGATGATTTGGGCTCTTTGGATTTACATGTTTTTCTATAGGCTAGATGGTCTTCTAAGCTTCTCTCTATGTTCCAACATACTGAGCTAATTAGGGGTTGGATGGAATCCTACTCCATTAATCTTTTTCTCCTTCTTGGCTCTATGGTTTTTTCCATGGGCAGTTGGTTTGCTAATGCCTGGATGATGTAGGTAGTGTTTTGGTATCTCTATGGGTTATGATCCCGAGAAAAATTAGGTGGTTAATGTTGTTTTTGATTAGGGGGTTAATGGTGTTTTACACCATTGTGCAGATTATCTTTCTTGGCTTAGGGGTGTCTTCTATGAGCGGTGGGTTTGTTGATGCTTGATCGATGCAGGTAGGATCTATGATCATCTAAAAGGGTTTATGGTCTCAGTTAAAACAAGTTTGTTTAAGGGTCTTAGGAAATTGATTGTTTGTATGATACATGTGTAGTCATGAGTTATCTTTAGTGGATTTTGTGGAGTTTTTGTTGGTTTATGATGTATTTTAAATGCAACTTGTTTACCATTGTTCTAGGTTCTAGGCCCCATCAAAACCCATACCTATTTTTTACCCTTAATCAAAAAATAATATTGATGCAAACCTGGAAGGCTCAACTCAAACAATCTGATAACCTACCTCTAAAATGAATCTAACAAGATTAAGATTTCTTATTTGAACAATACAAACAACCCATAAAGCCTTACAATCATCAAAAGTTAGGTTTCACGCCTTCACCCCTTGAAATCTAGTAGCAGAGGGAACTCAGCTTTCTTCCAATAACTTGAATGGTTTCCAAAACACTTGACAAATACTTGATAGATTTAGACACCCATTTCAAGGTTACAACACATATGTAAGGCTCAACAACAACTCCTTTGGACCAACATGGAGATCCAACACCCTTATCATGGAAAAACCTAATGAAATAGGTAAAACTTTCAAAGTACCCTCTAGACTACTCCAAACCCCTTGAAACGTTGGGGAAGAAATTAAAATATTCCAAATCCATAGATTCCACAGTCAGATCCCCTTTGTATAGAAAAATTCTCTCCAAACTTAAAAACCCTCCTTTTTGATGCAAATAACAAGGGTTTGGTGGAAACCACAACTCCAGGACCTTTCCCACCAAACTAAGGCTTCAAACACCCTTCCTCAAGTCTACCCAGACACTAGACACTCTCACCAACTCAATTCCATTAGCATTTCATTAAAAAGCATCTCAAAACCTCCATTTTTCAAGGGAAAATAACATTATCAACCCTAGGAATCTTTGCAATACCACCTAATTGGTTCTTCTTGACCTCAAACATTAATATACATCTACCCTAGCATAATGTACACCAATCCACCAAGAAAAAAATCCAAGTATAGTAGGTGGATTGGTTTACTTTTCATGTTTTTACCCTCAAGTCTCTTAACATAGTAAAATAGGGTTATCACTGTATTTTATTAATTTCCCACACAAAACTAAAAATTAGAACTTCAAATCACATGGAAATGGAAGTAGACACCTACACATACAATCACTGGTGATTTCAAGGAATGAAAAGTCTGTATGGGTCCGTACAGTAGCAAAATGTTCAGGAAAAATAGTAAAAGAACAAATATTTGCTCAAGGAATGTGGTATTTTATTGCTTTTTATTGTTACATCCTTCATCAAATCCTTGAATCAAGCCTTATAAGGATTTTTAAATCATTACATCCTAAAACTACCTTCAACCACCGAGCACAACTAATTAACACTTAAATTGCAAGTTTTGTCAAGGTTACACTTAACAACATCTTGTAACTCTTGCATTATTCCATGTAACTGACCTTTAAAACCTATAACACCTTTAAACATCTATTATGTGGCCTATTAGACCTTATTCATGAAATTATGCAAGAAAACATGAAGAAATTTAACTTTTACCCATCTTGACATGGGTTGACAACCTTTACATCTTTTCAAGATTTGTCATATTTTGCAACTTCCTCATTGCATAATGATTAAAAGACCTTCAAATCACTTGTTGAACATTCAAGAACTCTTTTCCCTTTCATTCCAAGGTGTAGGTGCCCCTGCACCAAATATTCCACTTCAAGGGGGCAACCTCCTAATCCACTTTGAGGTGGATATCTCCAATAGTCTTTAATAAGGACTCAATAATCATCATGATGATAATAACCTACCTAGATACTTCCTATATATACCATAATTGCACCTAGGATTTCACCCAAGCCAGCCTAGATAACCCTATATAAGCCTTATGCCAACCTAAATAACTAAATAACAATATAATAATGATAATATGACTTAATTAAGAGTTAGGATAGCCACAAGCCAACTACTCATAACACTATGCACATTATAGGATTAAGGGCATAAAATTTCCCTCCTCTTTATAAATCATTACCCTCAATGCTAACTTTTTCTTTTTCTTCTTCTTCATCTACCTTTTTACTTCCACTTATTTTTCTTTTGTTCCTTCCTATTCCTACTCTTGTTCTTTATCCTTCTCTTTTTTACTTCCAGTTCATCTTCTATTGTTGCTTCTTTTTCCTTTTCTTCTTGTTCCTAATCTTTATCTTTATCTTTCTCTTTCTCTTTTTCTTTCTCTCTCTTTCTCTTTCCCTTTGTTTTTTTCTTGTTCTTTTTCTTTTCCTTCTCTTTTGTGGATAATTTTTCTTGTGAAGAAGGTCTAGAAATATAACTTTTCAATAAATCACACCAATATATTTAAAATACTTTTACTAAAGCCTAGGTCATACTCTCTTAGAATTTTTTCTCAAAAATTAGATGTTTTGCAACCTTGAAAGTGAAATTGTTGGAAACCCTAATTTTGTAATAAATAACTTATTATGCTTCAAATTTTCTACAATTTGTACTGTATGATCCTATATAAATTCTACAAAACCCTACCAAAAATAAAGAACCAATTCAATACGATTTGGGAGATATGCACTTTTCAAAATAATTGGGACAAAACCATATTTTTGCAATAAATCAATCAATTCATCACCAATTCCTTTGAAATGTGGACTATAGGTTCTCCGATATATTATTCAAAAACCCTTTACAAATTAGAAAAAAAATCACTAAAATCTAGGAGATATGATTTCGCAAGATGACCTCCAAAATTGAAAAAAATGTGTTGTCACAATATTGCCAAGATCATGCTCTGATACCACTTGTAATGAAATAAATTTCATAAGAATAATATAATATGAAATATACTTCAAATAAAATTTGATAATAATATTCAAATTTGAGGGGGAATCCTCCTAATTCACATCGACGAGGATACCTCCAATAGTCTTCAATAAGGACTCAATACTCAACATGATGATAATAACCTACCCATACCTCCTATATATACCATACTTTTTCCTAGGATATCACCTAAGCTGACCTAGATAACACTATAAAAGCCTTGGGCCAATATAAATAACTAAATAACAATATAATAATGATAATATTACTTAATTATGAGTTAAGGTAGCTGCAAGATGACTACTCATAACACTATACACAATATAGGGGTAAGGGCATGAAACTCACACCATACATGAGGTTGTATGGGGTTGTAACAATAGCCATTCAAACACTTGTGCAATAGGCCTACAAGGTGTATGTTAATTGAATAGTCCAATATTTACCATCTTTACTCACTATTTTTTGAAGAATTATCTCAAGATTTTTATTAGATGCTTTGAGTCATTAAACTGAGTATAATATGGTATAGAAAATCTATGTTGAATACAAAATTTTCCAAGAATTTATTCACCTATTTTTTCTTAAATGAAGTACCATTATTAGAAACAAGGGTAGAAGGCAATCCAAAATGAGAAATGATATTTTTTAGAAGAAAGCTATAGATTGCTTCAACATTAGTGGACCAAAGTGGAATAGCTTTGACACACTTTATAAAGTAATAAGTAGTATTAATGATGAAAGTATATCCTTTAGAAGAAGGAGGTGATATTTTTCCAATAATATTAACCCCTATTTCATAAATGGCCAAGGAGAGGTCTAATTTTGAGGCTCTCGTACAAGAGCTTGAATGAGATTACTATGTTGCTAATATTTAGGACACTGCTTGACAAAGGTGAAGGAGTCTTGCTCCATTATTTGAAAGTAGTATCCCATTTATGAATTATTTTATGAACTAAGGATTTACCACAAAAATGTCGATCACCAAAGCCTAAATGAGCTTCTTGAAGGGCAAGGGCTATTTCATCCTTAGTGAGACATCAAAGAAGAAGACTGTTGATCATCAAAGCTTGTGCCTCTCTGATAGCCTTATGGGAAATTCAATGAGTGCAGGACCGATTTGCACCTCACTAAATACCTTTGGGATTTTTATAGAAATTTGACTCTTCTCTGAGTTTGGAGAAAAAGGTAGAAGGAAATGTAATTATAAAACATAAAAATTGGAGATGCACGAAAGCTTTTACAACATTTCAAACCTAATTTTTTTCTATGAATAATATGTTAGACATAGAATGTCACAACCCTTCATTATTGGGAAGAGGAAAAGCAGCAAAGGCTAGATACAAGCACAGTACAGAATTTCAAATATCCCTACAGGAAGTGTTCATTAAGGTTTGATCAAGCATAAAAGTCCCAAAGGTTAATAGAGAAATATTTAGAAATTGCATAAACCCTTCCTCTTGTTACAACATAATATGAAAAAACAACCTTTCAAGAAAATGAAGAAATCCATAGACATAATCCAATTTCCACAAGATATTATTATACCATATAAGTCGACAACATGAAAATAAACTATTCAAACTATTTTAATTAAGCTTAACACAGTGTTTCATTATGAAAAAAAAACATAAAGAAGGAACTTGATAAAGGCCATAACATGCATAGTTTCAAAGATTTCTTCCAAATAGTTCATGCTTAAAATATCAAATGAACCTAGGAAAGAAAGCTCATATGCCAATCCGATAATAGTTTGAGTTAAAACAATATAACATGCTAGAGAAAAGAGTGTTCTTCCAATTAATTCTAAAAATATATCTATCTCTAAGGAAAACTAAAAGAACTTTTATCTCTGAAAAAAGGAAATTGGAACCCCTTCCTTATGTCGTTGTCTCCCATTTATAGCTGAAAAGAGAGAGAACTGCCACCACATTCTAGAAGAAAATACTACCAGATGTTGGAATGTGATAGCTCATGATTTGATTGATATTTAATTAGTTCATGACAATATTTTCTCATTAATTCTTAACTACCACATTAATGCCCTTTAGATATTTAGCAAATATTTTTATCTAAAAATAATAAGATCCTAGAAAATAGCCCAAAAAATTATGGTTGACCAATCATGTAGCTTGATGGTGCCGACTCAAAGTTTCCATCCTTAAAAAAAGAAACATCCAAAATGCTATGAAAACCTCCAATAGAGATTGCTTCTTAAAAGAACAAACTACCCATAGTGAAGAGATGATGTGTCGCGCAGGTAGGGATTCTCAAATTTGTGAAAATTATCTTTGAGAAAATCTCCACCGAGTTGACACGTGTCCCAGATCTCTCCCAAAAGGAAGGTGATAAATGAAAGCCATGTAACCACCACATGGAACATTGCATGCATTTTCAAAAAACCTTTGCTTTGAGTGTAGACACATTCGAAGCCAAAAACATATAAGAGTAAAAAATCAAAAAAGATTAAGTTAAAATTACTTCATAGTTTCGATGACTCATAGGGGACCTTTTCTTGTAGAGGAATGAACCTAAATCTCTGGAAATTCTTGCAGTTTGAGGAAAGTGGAATGCTTCACCTCCCAATCCAAATTAGTTAGTGGGATAACAGCATGGATTACCCTATGTGCTTGATCTAGTTCAAAGACTTCCTTGAAGGAAATAGCTCCCCATCTTGCTGAAACAACCCTAAGGTGATAATAGAGATGAGAAAGGGGAAATATTTTGTGCTCAATGTTATCAGTGGTGGGCATCACACTTGAACCTAGGAGTTTTGTAGAAGTCTGCAGCTTATGTCTAATTGCATCTTTGATCTACTCAACTGATAACACATCTCCATCTTGTGAGAAAAGGGAAGGAAAATTAAATCTATGTAGGACACTAAAATCCTTCTTGATTCCGTCGACCCTTTTGTTTAACATTTCTTGGCATTCCCTACTTTTTGTTGTGACCTTGTTGCAATTGACCATTTTTCTTGATTTGCTGGATGTGACCCTTCAATCCAAAATCCCTGCAATCCTTAAATCATCATCAGTGGCCACACATAATCTGGAAATCATATTTTGCAATTCCACTACTCAGGGAGCATATATCTATAGAATTTTGTTGGCCAATAGACCAAACTTTCCATTTAATTTCTGAACATCCCTTTATAATTGTAGGCTTGGACTGAGAATAGCAACTGCAGCTATGATCTCTTCCTAGTGCATGGATATGAGCTTCTTCAATACTAGGAGGGTCCTAGACCCTTGTGTAATAGTTAACTCTTGATGGAACTAAACCTCTTTCACTCTTCAATTCTCCTCCATTTGATTCTTCTCTTGGAGGGAATTTTTTTGTTTGGAGCTCAATATTTCTATCTCTTGGTCTTGAACCTGTAGAGAAAAATTGACCTCATTTTTCTCTTGTCTTGACTTTTTTGCTTCCACGTGGGCCTTTTGTAGATTGTTGGAATCTTGAGATTGGACATTGTCCAACTCTCTCTGTATGTTTACTTAAGTACATCAATACTCTCCATTTGTTTAGAAATCAGTAGCAAGCTCAACTCTTAAATTTTCAATTCTAGCATTTAGCTAAACCTGCTCACCTTCGGCCTCCTTGAGAAACTTAGCTACTTCTCCTTGCTAATTTTGTATCTACCTTATGCGGGCCATCTCAACATATTTGTTCTTGTTTTTTTTCTATAGTCTACTCACTATTTCCCTTACATTTATCAACTCTACCTCATACTTCTTCAATCTCTTGTCTAGTCTTTCATAATCTGCATATACCACCTTTTGGGTGGCCTTAGCTAGCACCACTTTATCGCATGAGTGAGTTTCATTTAAATCCGGACCCATGGCTCTAATTTCATAATCTTCCATCTACATTTGTCCTTTAGGTTTGTACATGAGCGACTTCATGGTAGTGATTAGAAGAGAATTCCACTCTTCATTGAAGCAAGCTTCAATCTTCTTGGTAGCTAGTAGCGTGACATTCTTTAACAACTATTTTTTCTTTCTGACCCATCGAGCTCACTTGCTTGCATCAAAATGCTGTTGGAGACTCTATTGGGTGTCAATGCTTTTTGTTACAATGGAAGCACCTTGAGGGAGACCCAAAAGGGTGACAAAAGGAGAAACTGCAAACCTATGAGCATGCACAAAAGCAAATGGGAGAGTTATCATGGAAAATGGTGGGATACCGAATTGAGATTTGGTAGGGGAAAACTAGTTGGGGTGAAAAGAGAAAGATATGGAAGGAGAGATATTTTCCTAGAAGTAGATGGACTTGGAGTAATGGGAAACATGGATGTTCCAGCTTTTTCAATGGGTGCCCTTAACATGGTGATCAAATAATCAATAGTGGTCGAAGTGGATGTTGCTTATTGAACAAGTGGGGTTAATTCACAAGTTTCATTGCTACAAATGGTTAGGGGTTCATTAAGGACCAAAATATCGAGATTCATGGATAGAGGACTCTTCTCTAAAAATGGGAGCAGATGGGTAACCAAAGATGCAAAGGAAGTAAGAAGAGAGGGAGTAAAACTTACCTAGGTTGTGCTAATCGAAACACTTTGTAGAATAGACTCCACTTCTTCTTCTCCTCAGGATGATGCATCAAGTGCACCTAGATCCTAGACTCGTCTTCTCTTTGCATGAACAAAACTAATACTTTCCAATCCTTTAGCGGTCAATCCCACTAAAACGTGGCCTTCAATAACCACAATGGACCTTCTTGGGGAACATCGAGTTGTTTTTCGTTTACTTCAAGCACTGGCAGAGGACGTGAATTTTGAGTCCCTTTTCCTCAACCCTCTTCTCCTATCAAATTCTTGAGGAAGGGAAGCATGGCACTGAAGATCCTCTTGTTCAACCTCATGACTTATCTCTAGATTTCTATTGTTGGTATTGACCTCTTAGTCATAAACCTCTTCGAACTTTTCATCATGCGGCCGCAAATCTCTGAACAGAGAATTGAGGCATCCCATTTCTTTTCAGAACCTCCAAAAATCTTCCTTCTTCCTTTTCAACCATCCCTTGCATTTCAATTGTGTGTTGAGGGATTTACCCATTGGGAGGTTCTAATACTTTTCCTGTAATACATAGAAATTCAGCCATGTTGGTCATTTGAATGGTATGCGGGCCAATTCAATGTATACTTTTGGCCTTTCTTGAGTTAAATTCTTCCTTGACTCAAATATTCTTGGCTCTCATGTTTCAAAGTGAAGTGCTTTGCCAAATTATATTCCAATGTGTCACAAATAAGGAGCAAGCGTATGACTGCTAATAAGCTTGTAATCTCACCATCTGCCTTTTTCCTTGTCAGTATTACCTGACTATTGGCAATGCTAAAGGGGATTGGGAAAAGGCTTGTCTTATTCCTATCAGTGCCATAGGCATTATTAGAAAGGGCTTCTTGATGACATGCCTCCAATGTAAAAACTCTATCTATTACAAATCTAGGGAGTGTAAAAGGCTCCCTAAGGAAACCATGGAATTTAATAAACATAAAATATTCACCCAAGAAATAATCCATGGGGTCTACAAAGCCTTCATCCATTGTAAAATATCAAGAGAGAAACAACCCGTAGGGTGTGACAACAAGTCTTGAAGTACTAGCCTAAGAAAATAATCTACAAACTAGTAATAATCCCATTTTCTTGAAAGCACATGAGTCCATACATAAATTGGTTGATAAGAACCTTTTACATCGAACCTAGACACTCATAAACTTCTCTCTAGAAACTTAGAATTTTGATATAAAATCAAGTGAGCCAAGAAAGAGGAATACCTAAATTTATACTTAGCATCATAGTTCCTTAATTTCTCTAGCATCTCTCTGGCCACTACATCAGTAAAATCATCGTACTTCTAACTCTTCTCCTTTTTAAGCATAAAATTCAAGCACATATAAAAGCGATGGACATCTTCATCATGGTCAAGGATGTAAATCTAGGCTAGCATTAAGAAGATAGACTATGTGTCTTTCTTGAATTTTTTGCATGCAAGAGGAAATGAAAAGTGATATCTCTATAGTCTTTCCTTTGTTTCATCCTCATAAAAGCTTCCCTTTTTAGTTTTGGCTTCCCAAAAAAAAATCATTTCTTCCTCTTCAAAGCTTTTGTCACCTCAAGTTGTAGTGATACACAAAATATCCTATATAGCAACTACAAAAATTGTAACCTTTCAAATCTCGTTGCCTACAATAACTCCTATCTCGTTGTTGAATCTTTTGGCACATGCATCCACCAGCTCTGGGTTTGGGTGTACGGTGGGAAACATGAACTGTGACAAACCAAAATTCTAGAGCCAAGATGTGAAACCTTCAAATGACTCGTGCAATATCATTCTTTGGAATTCCCCCTCCCTAAAGCTTTTAGCATTAGTTGCCAACTTTGGGTAAAAACTATTGCCAATAAAATCCTACACTGCCTTTCTCCCAAAATGTTTATCTGGTTGCACTATTTTATAAAATTCAAACAGCTACTCCTCTGGCATCAAGGAATTGGTGATTGGATTATTTCCAAAGATATTAGCATAACTCAGCCTTTTAGATGAGGCTCTGGCCTTTCTACTAGATTTTGATGCTTTTTCCATGGCTGTGGCAAGAAGTTGCAGATATTTTCTTCAATGAAATGACCACTTGCCTTTTCACTACGTAGAAAAATCTACTTTTGGGTATAGTTAATTCCTTTGCATGTGCATGCAATTAAGGCTACACCATTACCACTAGTCCATTAAATGATACAAATAGGGTGATACATGTGGATTTGGAATCCGTATCCCTCAAAAATGCTAAAAACACAGTGAGAATGGTATTAGTACATTTGATCCCTGTCACCTCTTTCACAAATAAGATAATTTCATTAGGAAGCATGCTTTTAGCTATGAGAAATGTGCTAAGTTATGCAAGGTGCTTTTGAAAAGATGCACCTATTTAATTTTTTAGAACTAAACACTTTAATCCATGTCTTTTCACATAAGCAAGCTGGCTAGTGTTGATGATGGAAAAGGACACATGTTAATGCTTGACATACAAGAGAATTTACTCCCAAGACCCAAATTTATTTCTCAAGACCTCCTATCATATTTTCCATATGATTTTTCTCCTGCCCTCTATTTTCTTTGGTATTTTCTTCGGTGTCATCTGACCAAAAATGGACCTCCCATTGGTTTGGTTTGATAGCGCATATTTTCTATATATATATAGCTATGCCACCTTATTGCAATATTCATTTGAAAAAATATCTTTTTAAGTTTAGCAAGATTTCTCGATATCCCCCATTCTGCTACAATCTATTGCTTTATCATAATCTCAACTGGCCTAGGCATTCCCATTCAGATTCTACCATAGAGGCCTCAATACACCTTCATAGGGGAGGTCACTTTTGAAAAAATTAGGAACCTTAAAAATAATTGTGACCACCTTGGTGTCATTATGTTCAAGGGGTAGTCAGACAGGACTACATTGAAGATGAGACCCAGTTGAGAAGCAACTACAATGTTATTTTTCACTTTTTCACCTCCCTGCTCAACCTGAATGTAGCCAAGCCCATGATAATTAATTGTGCCACTAGATGTTTGAATTTGTAGTGCTATAAGGGCTTAGTGAAATCATGCAAGTGGCTATCCTTGGTGTCGGCATCATGAGTGCCATGGATCTCTGCAGGCACATTGATTATGGAGTAGATGTAGGCTAGTTTCCTTTCCTCACTGACTTCCGCACCATGGACCTTGAGAGGCATCACTCATATTATTATCCAACAACCACCTACCTACTATGGACATATAGTGTGGAACACATTCCTAGGCTCGACTAGAAGAAAAACTCTGAGTTTCTAGTGTATAGCCGCAACAACCAGGACCTAGGTCCATGTAGTGTCGAGCCCATGTGTGTTGTGTGTTCACCCCATTTTTTCACCCTAACAAAGAATAAGATGATGAAGAAGAAGAAGAACCAAACAACAAGCCACTTTGATAGCTTAACAATAGTTGGAGGCTTATCTTTACTTCTTTTTGCACATTTCCTCCCTTTTGCTTCTTTTTACTTTGTGACTCTTTTTGGGTTTCCTCAAGAGACTTTCATGTTTAAATATTAGCCTTGGGCTTGACTTACATTGTAAATTTTTTGATGAATATAATATAATACAATACTTTCTACTTCCTCTATGTAATTCTCATGGCTTATTCTCAAAAACTAAAACTTATTTATAATTTTTTTTACATATGGTACATAATTGTTAAAATTTTAAAGAACTGTGTATTTTAATGGAATAATTTTAGATAAATACCATTCACCGGTATATCCAAATCATTACCTTCCATATGTTCAAGTTTGTATGCATTCTTTTTTTGGCACATGTTAATTTAGAAGGGTCCCTTCCACAATGCTTCAAATTTTGTATGTTGTCGCAGTTTCACGGTGTGCTCATTATACTTTAGTACTAGGCTCTCTTCCCTAAAATCTAGGTTAGAGGTATTTTTATCAAGCCATTGTTTGACTGTCTATTGGCAGTCGATCATGGCTCCATAATCTTTTTCTCTATCTTCCTCGAGTTTGAGGAGTTCTGCCAACCTCACTTCCATTCCGCTGCTTTCTTCAATCTCTAGGGATTTTATTAGCTACAAGGCGAGGATCTCCATGGAAATAGGTAAAACTGCCTCTTTTATGTATACTAGTTCATAAGGAGAGGCCTTCAGTATTTTCTTGGGTGTAATCTGGTCTACCCATAGAGCAACTTACAGGTGCTTAAGTGCCAATCTGTTTGTTGCTCTGACTCGAAGCCATGATCAACCTAATTAGGTTTTTGTTGGTCATCTCCACTAACCCATTTCATTGTGGGTAGTAATTTGATGAATTTTTAAGGTAAACCTCATGTTTGATAGTGAAATCAAAATTCTTGAACCTACAAAAGTTTGATGGTTGTTGGATATGATAGTTTTTGGTGAACCAAATCTAGTTATCATCTCTTCAAGGAAACTAACGATCGTACCTTCTATAGCAATTTTTAGGGTCATGGCTTCTATCCACCTTGTGAAGTAGTTTATTGTTATAAGGCTCAACTTATGGCCTGCACTAGAAATAGGATTTATCATTTTGATGAAGTCCAAACCCCATTGAGAAAAGGGTTCCTCAATTACAATTGGGCTTAAAGGCCAAGCATAATTATTTCTTTTTCAAACAAAATATTGGCATTGAGTACACTTTTGCACTAGATGGTGTGCTTTGAAAAACATAGAGGGCCAATAATATCCTACTCACATTATCTTTAAGGTGGTATTCTTAGTGGAGAAATGTCCACCTTTAGGACTGCTATGAAATTCATTAAGAAATATTTTTTCCTGTGGCATATCCAGACATTGGAGTAGGATAACATCATAATTCCTTTTGAATAATATACCTTTAAAATTAAAACATACCTAGTTCCTTGTAGTCGGTAGTATCACCTCTTTTGAGGTGGAAGGTTGGTCAGATACTGCCCCTTCTGCATATAATATGTTCGATCTGTCACCCAAGCCTCATCAGACTCAAATTGGTTTGTATAGACTTGATCGGCCTCCTTCTCAACTACAAAACTTGATTCTTGTGGAAGATATTTGCATAGATATCTACCCTAAACTAGCTTGGTTTGTCTGATGTTGATGTCATACTCTAGAATCTTTGCGATCTAGTTTGATCTTGGTGATTTTGGATCAGGGATGTGAGATGAGAATAGTGATTCTATTGGCTAACACCAAAATTTGAAACTTTTTTAGGCTTTTAACAATGAAAAAGCCATTTTTTTAACAAAATTATACTCGACTTCATATCCTTTAAGAGTTCTTGAGTTAAATGCGATAGCATGCTCTCTATTATTTCCTTCATCCTTTTGAGTGATTATAAAAGCTATACTATGTTGGTCACTATATACATAGAGTAGAAAATATTTGGAAAAGTCTTGGTTAGCCAACACTAGAGCGATGGAGATAGTTATCTTTATCTACTCAAAAGTTGCTTTTCCTTTAGGAGTCTATTTGAACAATAGGTTTTTTTTTAGCATCAACATGATAGGTCTTGTGATGCATGTGAAATTTCAAATGAACCTGCTGATAAAGTTTATCTTCCCTAGAAAAGACTGCAACCCCTTCTGATTTACTGATATGGGTAATTCCATTATAGATCTCACCCTTTGGAGGTATATTGCTATTCCCTCCTTTAACACTAAAAAACCAAGTAGCTTACCTTGGGGCACTTCGAAAACATATTTTTTGGGATTCAAGGAAATCTTGAACTGTTCACATTTCTAGAAAACCCTTTCCAAATGATCAAAGGTGATCATCCTTTGACTTTGAAAAGACCGTTAATCCATCTAGATATATTAAGATAATCAGATTATTTAATCATCTAAAGAAAATATTCATTGGTCATTGAAAGTTCGCATTTGTATTTAAAATTTCAAATGACATTTTTGAGTATGCAAATGTTCCCCACTTAATGGTAAACATTTTTTTATGTTGGTCTCCTTCCTTTTTATATACCTAGTTATAACTTGAGAAAGTATCAAGAAATGAAAAAAACTACGATCTGCCCATGATCTGTAAGATCTGCTCCATTGATGGAAAAGGGTAGTAGTCTTTTAGCAAGGCTTCGTTCAAATCTTTGAAATCAACATATATCCTAATATTTCCATTCTTTTTTATGAACTGGTACGAGATTAGACACCCAGGTGGAATGCTTATTTGGATATATTATCCTTGATTCAATCAATTTGGTGAGCTCCTGGACCATCAACACTTTGACCTTTGGATTGACTATCATTTGTTTTTGTTGGAGGGGATTTGATCCTTCCCCAAAGTCAATGGTATGTTGAATTATGCCTAGATCATACCCTCTAAGATCTTCACAGGTCTAGGCTATGACCCTGTCATATCTAGAACATAGATCTTTTAGTCTTTCCTTGTCCTTATGTGGAACGTCCCTTCTGACTTTGAACTTTCTACCAATTCCAACATCAAGCTCTTCATAATCCCTCATGTCCATAGTGAACCTTTTTTGTCCATTTCTTGTGTCCTCATAGTCAAAAATATTTTCAAGGGAGATTAAACCTTGAGGAAGCTTATTTCCTTTTAACTGGCTAAATATTTTCCTGAGGAAGCTCATAATCCCTCATGTCCATAGTGAACCTTTGTTGTCCATTTCTTGTGTCCTCATAGTCAAAAATATTTTCAAGGGAGATTAAACCTTGAGGAAGCTTATTTCCTTTTAACCTACTCTTTAGGAGATTCTGCTCCTAGTTGTGAATAGTTGGAAGCTCCCCCTAATTTATATAAAAAGGTAGTGATCTAAAAATGATCCTCAAATACTTTCCAGTTTTGATCATTGTCAGGAAATGTTGGTCAGATGATGATCTATGCTACATTCTACTTTGTTGTTGAATTGAAAACTAGTAAATATTGCTAACCAATTGAAGCCATCCAATTAGTGACACTATTCTAAGATCAGGGAATGACTTGTACATTGAAAGCTTCAAAAATCTTGATCAAATCCCATATTTGATGTTTGTACAACCTCATTCTTGTATTCTTCATAGTCACTTGCCCACATATCTAGCTCACAACTCACTCTGAATCTCTAAATGCTTACATTCTCTTTATGCCCATCTGTTCTTTAAGAATCAGACCATGGACCAAGGATTCATATTTCACATCATTATTCAAGTATAAGAATTTAAAATGAAAATCCATGAGGGCCTCCAATCCTATTGGGGAAACTAGTCAGACAACTGCTCTAGAACTGGCTTTGCATTTGGCACTATCAAAATATAAGGTCCATAGATGGTTGTCACCAAGATCATCATATTCCTCCTGATCTTTCATCAATTTAAAAAAAAATTGATTGTCATCTAAGATGACATAGGTGCCTAGTCCCCTCACATGAATTTTTTTGAATGGGTCAAAGTTGATGAACTGGTTGAGGAGGACTTCCTCTTTGAGAGTCTAATCATTTGTGTCTTTTTCATCCTCCAGCATCTCTACACAAAATATCTCCCTTTGTGAGAAAGAGTTATGTGTTGCTTCAAATCATAGGATTGCATTATCTGCTATGTGTTTTGGATACAAAGATTTAGATAGGATTTTGATCTTCACCCCATGCTTGATCCTCAATATGAGGTGAGACCAATTGAACGCTAAGTATCCACCAAGCTTTACAGTGAAATATCTTGAAAGGCACATTATAAAGACTAGGGGAATGTCTATCAACATGATTTTTTGTGTGACTATTTAGCTTGGACATGAGAAGAGGGTTAAAGATAGATATTTAATGTGGCCAATGGTCAAAACCTTCTTCCCATCTAATTGCATGATTCCCTTCTCAAGGGGCTCATAGTTAAATTTCAAGGCATCAACCACTTTTTTTGGAATGACCATTGTACTAGCTCCCAAATCAATCATGTTATTGTGAAAATTTGTATCTCCCACAATGAGTGTTAAGAAGAAAGGCATGGGATTTGGCTTGCTTACCTCTTTCTCTTTTGCATTGTCTATGTCATTCAAAAAAGTTGTAGCCTTTGAGGCTTGAGGATCTAACATAGGTTCTTCATCTTTATCTTGATCACATGATGGAGTCACATACATTCATGATATTTTTTCTTCCTTCTTTAATGCTTCTTGAAGCAATGCCTTTTGTTTGGGAATGGATATGACATCCCATAGAGATACGTTGGTAGGCACCTTCTTCAGTTGTTCTACCACATTGAGCATTCTGACTGGAAATTCCTTGGGGCTTAAATAGTAGTGCCTCTCTCATATTTGGAATAAAGTGATGCTTCATGAATGGGTTTGGCATCTTGTTAGTCTCCTTATCTGGAAAGGATGGAGTTCATGACTTCTGAGTAGGTAAGCTAGTTTCCTACTGTATACCCTAATATTTGCACTTCTCTAAATGAGCAAAACAACTAAGAGATATGAAAAACAAAATATCAAGGACACCTCAAGATTAGCCAAAAGAGAGTGACAAAACACTAAAAAAAGTAGATAACACAAGACAAATAGCTTTACCTTCCTTTGTTGTTGATACTCCTTTGATTGGCCCTTGCTTAAGATAGGATGTGTGCTTCTTGATGGCTCTATTGAAGATCTTTACTATGTTCTTGGATGCAAATGCAAGTGGATGTGATTGAAAATTGGATGATTTCAAAATGGCAACATGTAGTTGCAAATTGACTAAGTATTCCAAATGCTTATTGAGAGGGGGTATTTATAGAGGAACTTGAATTCTCTAGAGAATTCAAGGGTCAAGATTGATCCAACAAGGTCAAGATGAAGGGCTATGGTGGGTTGAGAACCCACAAGCCCTCACATCTTGACATATGGAGGATGAAGTGGATAAAGGGATATGAGGTGAAGATGAGTTGTCAAGAAGGTACATGAGGTGGAAAAGGACATGTACCTTGGGGGATGAGAGGATTTCCACAAAAAGGGATTTCTTGTCCCCAAGTGGGAGTGAAAGGGACATTTGAGGAATTTTAGAATTCCTCAAAAATCTACATGGGAAAAGGAAAGGTGGTTGGGAGGATAAATGTGAATTAAAAATTCACATTCCTAGAATAATCTAGAGGGTAAAAGGTGGGCTCCAAAAAGGTGGGACTTGGTCACATGTGGAGATTGTGACAAGTCCAAGGTTCTAGAAGCCTTGGAAGAATGGAATGTGAATTAAAAATTCACATTTAAAGGAAAGGAATCTAGGGAAAATAAATGTGAATTAAAAATTCACATGGGAAAGGGGGTCAATGTCCAAAAAGGAAAAATGGAAGAATTGACCAAAAAGTGGTGCTAAATTTAGCTAATGACTTTGGTTAAGGTTGTGCAAATATTGGATTAGGCTAATTAACAGAAGATTAGAGGCAAGTGGAAAATGTAGGAGGATGTGACATTAATCTCTGATTAAGAGGATGCACATCATAACCCTGAATTAATTAAATTAATTCAGATTAGCGTGAGATTATGGAGGATGTGACAAGGAGAGAGAAAGTGGGGAATTTTAAATTGATTTAAAAAAGAGAGGAAGAATGAGTAAATTAAATAAATTAGTGTATTTATTTAATTTAGAGAGGAATAAGGTAAAAGACAAAGCATTAATTATTAAATACTTTATCGGTATGAGACAAAAGGTGTAATATTAATTTAATTTAATAAATTAATATTAATACGATAGATGGGAAGGCAGTAATTTTAATCATATGGAAGTGATTAAATTTGGATGCCTACACCTACAAAGCCTGCTTTTCTTGAAACAACAATTGACGTATTTGAGGACACAATAGAGCTTGTTGTATGTATTGTCCTATGAGCCTTTTTTTGTATCTTGTGTTGTAATTTGACTATACCTATGGGGCACTAGTCATCAGAGCTTCATTTGTGAATACTGCATCTTCTTCCCTTATTCATGAAAGAAAGTGCTTGGTGGGGCGCAATATCCATATCTTGCTCTAAAGACATTCCTTGCATTTGCACTCTAAAGCAGGCATTTTCCATTTTAGGGGACTAATATTCTTCCGCATTCGGGAGCACGCCATTGTTTCTTTGTTTTGCTATCTTATGTTGCATATTTCCCTTCAAAAAAATTTGGGGCATATGAACATCATTGCATGGGAATCACCATACAATCTCTTCTTCTACTAGGTTGTTCTAGCCTAGGATTAACTCTTTAATTTGGCTATCCTTAACTATCTATAGTAGCATAGTGACCAAAACTATATCTGGTTTGCAAACATTGTTTGTTGACCTCCTCCTCTTGAGGGTCCTTGGTACATGTTTTGTTGATAAGATGGCCTTCCTCTACCATAGGTATGAGTGGCCTGCTTCGAAGGTTCCACTTGTTGACGTTCAATGAGAACTAACTCATTAGAAAAAGAAAACTTGAGGGTTTTCATATTGTTCATGTTCATTTCTATAGAGGAAGATCATGATGTGCTCAGTTGTGTGGTGGGGTACACATACATGGATTGTGGCATAGTAGATGTCACCACTTGTGTAGCGAAAGTTCTTGGAGTAGCTTCTTCCCAAAGACCACCGGATATTTATACAAATATAGGAATCAAAATTCATGGTGGAAGCTTGCTAGCATCAATCAAACTATTATCCGTATTCACAACCAACTCGTATGCATCGAATAATATATCCCCTCCCATAGGTTATCATAATGGGTGGGTGCAAAAAGATGGGTAGCCAATTTGTGGCCATTTTTTTTTTAAGTTTTGCAAGTTCGTAACACGAGCATGTTATAACACGCTCACATTATGGCTTCATGTGTTGAGCCTGAGGCTTGGCCACAACAAGCCCATAACGTGAGCGTGTTATAACGTGCTCGTGTTATGAGCTATTAAAAGAAAAAAAATGAAATTCAAATTATTCTCATTTGTGATTGTGTTTTTTTCTTCCCACAACCAAAACCCCTGATTTCCACACTCACATTCTAGGAGGAGGCATTTTTCAAGATTCTTCATCAAAATTTTGTGTTTCATTGCAAAGATGCCACCATATCGACAAGGAGGTGTGAGAGGTAAGGAATTTTTAGTTTTTGTTTTGAATTTGTTAGTTTTAGGTTTTTTTAATATTTATTTTTTAAATTTTTAGGAGATGTTAATAAACCTACAAATCCTCCCCAAAATCCTCAACAAGCACAAAAACAACAAGAGGAACAAAATCCTCAAGTTAATCAACCACAACAACAATCTCCTCCACTAGTCCCTCAACATCCTCCTGGCAATCAACAAAACTTAATGAGTGAAATTGAGAACAATAAAAAACAAATTAAGGATTTAATTAGGATGTTGAATGATTCAAATGGTTCAACCATGGAAAGAATGACCCTAAAAACTTCACTCAAAGAAATGCTAAAACACGTATATTCGATCAGCAAACAATTAATTGGTTGGAAAGATAGGAGGCGGGTGGCTAGGGCTTATTACTAGGATAAATTATTGTATAAAGATGTAAAAGATATAAAAATTACAAAAATTGATTTGTGTTCATTATTCACTAACCCACGTAGAAATGAAAATCTTACCCTCAATGTGAACAGGTTTCCTATTCATTGGTGCCACAACCAAAAAATTAGGAACTCCTTTTGGGATAGGTGGTACATGGTTTTTTATTACCCACCATGCAAAAATTGTGAAGTCCCCTAGTATTTCCTTAGGAAACTATACTGTGAGTTCATATTGGAAAAATCTTAAATTATTTTGATATGAGGGACTTCTAGGGGGGAGGTGGGGGTTGGCTCAAGTTAGACCTAGTGCATAGTAGGATCCTATGTGGCAAGGGAGATGACCTCCGCTAGGCCACCTCATGAGCACATCGTTATACCTTCCACCATGAAGGAGAATGTCGATGTAGAGAATTTGTAGGCCATCATCTTTTTGACCCAGAGTGTCATCCAGCATGCTATCCCTATTGTATAATGCCATCCAGGGAAGTTTTATAGTGGTGGGCTTTGACCCCATTTGTGTCAGTCTTGTAGGGAGACTTATTCATATGACCCTATTGAAACTCGGGAGGCTACTACATAGGATTCATCTGCAACTATGAAGATGGTGAGGGAAGCTAACATTTTGAATGAGGCCTATGGAACTGATACTCAGGTAAAAGTTAGCATGTTCATTGAATTTAATTTATTAAATTTCAATTTTGAAATGCAAGATTAACTAATTTAATTTTATGATTGTAATAAAATTGTAGGGTCATAGTGTTGATATTGGATACACCGGCCCTCCACCTACTTATTTCTCCACTACATCTACTATTGAGCTATGTAACTAGCAAACAATTATAATTTTATTACATGTTAATAGCATTATTTTATGAATGGTATTCTACTATGTGATTTTGGATGTTGAATATGCTAATATTGGAGGTTTTGAGGGAACACCTCCTAGTGCCAGTGGATTTACTCAAACCTACACATAGGTAATAGAATAAAGAGTTTAACTAATGAATTGTACTTAATAGATCTATTTAGTTTATATTCATATCGTTGATTACATTGCATTGCACATCTTTCAAACTCAAAGCATTACTTCACATTCCATAACTAATAAATATATGTTGATAGATGTAATACCCCTCCTGTTACTGTTTAGATTTATTTTTCTATGTTTTGATTTGGTACTTTGATACTGTGATGAGACTGTTATTATTTGGTTTGGTTAGTAGACCTTGTTGTTTATGCCTATACATTTGAGGACATGGTTATTGATATGATATTGTGGTTGGTGATATTAGTTTGATTTCTGTAACATTGTGATGCATTAATTTAGTAAATTATGTTATGATATGATTTGTTAGTTTAGAAATGATTAATTTATCGGTTATATTATATTGTTTGGATAGATGCGATGAAGGACAGTGTAGCACCACTCATTCCTGGGTGCCTTGCTACGCTGCGATTCCTTCTCACAATACAATGCTTTGATTTTATATACGTATGCACATGTACACAACTTCGTTTGTATGCAAGGATTGCAGGTACATAGTCTCAATTCCACCTACTTCGGCAGGATAGGGCGAGCACCTATAACCCAATGGCATAATGTTGAAATAGAGATGACTTGGAAGTCATCCCGTCCCATGTTGTCAAACCATCCCGATTGAATGGTATTGTGCGTTCTTGTAATTGTCCTCTCTGCAATTATTATTGTGTTCGTGTGAGTGTCTTGTCGTATGTTATTCATGTTGGTATTTTATAAGTTGTGACTGATTCAATTAAATGATGGTAATAATTGTTTAGTATAATGTTAGATTAAATTTTATTTAAATATTTAAAAGTTTTAGTTTAAAAGTCATGTATTTTATTATAGGCTAATTAAATATTAAATTGTGTTTTGTTAATTTAATTAAATTATCTTGTTGAAGATAATTATAAAATAAATAAATTAAATAAATCAAATTATGTGCAAAGCAAGTAAAGCTTGCAAAAGCTGATTTAAAATAAAAAGTATTGAAGAATAGAAAAATAAATAAATAAAAGAATGGAAAAAGTTGTGTGAACGAATGAGAATTGAGATTTGACTGAAAAGCTTGCTTTCAAAGATATAATTTCTTTTATTGTGGATTTTTGAGAGCTTTTGGAAGAAATTGGTAATATCTTTTATTTAATTGAATTTTTGAGGGTTTTTACATAAAGAGTTATTGAGACAAGGGTTGCACAAAATAATTGTTCTCTATTGTTGATTCTTCTAAAGTTTTATGTTATCATTAGTTCAACTGAGTTTTTGAAAGGGGGTTTTTCAATCTTTTGCTTGTATTATGTTGGAGAGAATTTTTTGAATAAAGAATTGGATTCAAATTCAAGCTCGGTATTCTGGAGAGGAGATTTCGAAGCAGCAACGAGAAGCTCTTCGTAAAGGCCATCAGATTCAAGCAGGCATCATCAGCTTCTCAAACAAGCGCAGGACTCTAGGTTTTAGCTACTTCCTCTCTGGTCTTCTGATTTAAAGAAAACAGAAAAATAATTAGATTATTTGGTGAAAGAAAAATGAAAACCTTAGAAAAAAGAAATTATTGAATAGTAAAAATTACTAAAGAAATTAAAAAGATTGTCTATGTAAATTACTTTAGGGATATTCTTTCAATTTGGCTGTGTGAAAGTAATGTTGAGCTTGTGAAAATAAACTATATGTCTTTAAATTGATTCTATTTTGTTTTGAATTATAGTTTTCTTTCAATTCAATTTATTTTGGGGATTTAGAAGAATATCTTATATATATATATATATATATATATATATATATATATATATATATATATATATATATATATATATATATATATATATATAGTATATTTGTATTTTGTCCTTTTGTCTTTTGTACCTGAAACTGGTTATTGCTCCTTGTAGAAATATATAAATTATATATATATATATATGTAAATATATACACAAATTTCGTGTGTGTATATATATATTATATATATATATGAAATTATTTATTCGCATTAAAATTTATGAGAAAGTCTGAATGTAAAATTCATTTTTTGGGACGAATCGGCCATCGGATTCTCTACCTGCAAGTGGACGGAAGTTATTTTTTTTATATAAAATAAAATATTTATGTTAAGGGGTTTGGGGAGGGATGAACTGGCCATACCCCCCTCGTACCCTGGTGCGGCCGGCAGTCTGCCGCACAACAGTCTTGAAGACTGTTGTGCGCGACAGTCTTGACTACCGTGCACAACAATCTGCATGACTGATGTGCACAGTCCCTATAGAGACTTCCGAGCGCAGTCCTTGCAAGGACTGCGACGGCAGGCCTCGGCCTGCAGAGGTTCTTGTTATTTGTTTTTAATATTTATTTAATTTAATTTAATTTTTTATGTAGTTAAATTTATATATATATATATATGTATATGTTTAATTATATATATATATAGATATATGATTATTTATGTTATAGATTATAATGTTTTCTTTTATTTATTCAATGAATAGGTTGTGAAATTAAATGGAATTTTCTTTTGAAAATAGAAAGTAATGTTATAATTATGCTAGTTTATTGTTGAATTTTTTTATCGAGATAGACCAAATTGAATATTTTTGTTTAATTTTTCCATTCTAGCTTTATTGTTTTGACTTTTATATCGATGTGGGAACCGTATTGTGAATTGTGAAACCTTAGTCTTTCCAGAGGCATGTTTTATCCTTGGATGTATATCCTCGTATTTTTGTGCTCATAATGTTGTATGATTTTAAGTATTATTATTTGGAAGGGTTGTACAAGATTGTGGATCATTTGTAATTCAAATATTATTGTACTTTGTATCATCCCACATGTATGGGAAATGTATTGTAACTCATTATTGAGAGCATGTAATCTTTTGTTTATACGATGATGTAATAGTTAGGATCCTTTGTAACATTATTGGATGAGATTCTATATGATTGTAATATGGGATGTAGTGATACTTTCACTCTTGGTTTATGGATGTACTTTTATTAATGATTATTGTAATATAAATTGGTCAAGTTGTTTAATAATTATCTTTTACTTTTGTTTTAGTAGTGTTGTGATGTGACCTCGCATGCCCTAGAGAATGTAACACTTAGTTGAACTAATGTGAAATGTAAATGTAATTACTGTTCGGATGCATGTTTACTTTATGTTATTTTTGAGAAAAAAAAAATTGCAATGTTTGTTCTCCGGGGTTTGCATGACGAGCGTTACAACATTGGTATCAGAGCACTAGATTCATATACTGGGCACTTTGGTTTCATATGAGCCCATTATGTTGTCCTAGTGAATTTTTTAAGTGAAGTTCTTAAGCGATCACGATGATCATGTTGGATTATGGAAAGGATGTAAAGTTTTGAACCACGTAGTTGTTGGAAAATAAGTGTACTTGTGGAATTATGTATGTAATTGTACCTCCCTTGTAAATGTGAGAAACCAGTAAATGTGCATCGGTTGAGTGTTGTGAATACCCCGTACTTGCTTTGTGGGCCCATAACCCACAGGTCTTAGGATGGAGATACGGTGTACCCATCCATTCTGAATATGTTGTATTTGGTGTGGGATTAACCATACCATTATGTTTGTTTGTATGTTTGTTACCTGATTGATGGCCAACCCACGTGTGGTTGAAAATCTATACATATAAGAGTAGCCAAAAGCTAGTTTCATGGATTCTTTTCTTTTGGTTCTCTAGTCCCTCAATCTGTGAAGGGGTAGTAGCAGCCACAAAGTTCCTTGGGTGGAGTGTGCAGCATACACATATTGCGACATAGAGTAGTCTTAGCTCAACCAATCCTGAAGAAACGTACTCACTACCTTCCCTTATGATGGATCAGGGTACTTGATCCATATGTGCTAGCCTAAACCCAACAATTTTGAGTATAGCAACATTGGATTGTTAGTTTATGCCTGGTCATCCATAGGGACGTTCAAGACCTGGCATTCGCGAGTCAACCTCGTCTGTATGAGAGGTGAAGCTCAAGTAGCCCCATATTGATATGCTCATATATGTATTGCATACACCGTATCTGCACATGTTCTGACATGATGCAATGGTTACGATGCCACACCCCACTGATGTTCCGACACAGTGTTGGTGATGATGTCATGTTGCTGATGGTAGCGAGCTGGGCTCAAGGACACGATGCCATGTGCATAGACATGTGAAGGCGCACTATGAGATTATGTTATGATAGCCTACTTGTGTGATGAGTGTAATGGGGCCTCACACACTTGTAGAGGGATACTCATGTTTGCTTTCGATAGTGTTTGGGTCAGTTAGCATATGGGTATGTCCTAGCCATGTATACCTCTGGTGACGATGAGTACCTACGTGTGCCTTCTCCACAAGGTATCGCTATGCGGGGTGTGTCTGCATGTGCCTACTTCTGCGGAGCCACAGACACACTGCCATGCGGCATACATCAGTGTGTGCCTTCTCCAGCTGGCGTATGACCATGTCGTGTGACGATGCAAGGTAGGGTGTAGCCAAGGAGCACACTCTGGGTCATGTGGATGGCATGCTCACTCTGCACCACATGAGGGCTATTGTTATAGCCGGACGATGTTCCCTCCTTCCTCGTTTGGTGGCTAGTATCTAGTCACATCGTGTTGTATTGTGCAATTTTGAAGATTAAGGACTTCCTATATGATTTTTGATGATTTTCAATTGACCTTGAAGGCTGACATTTTGTTTATGTTTGATTGTAATGGTTTAACCACACTTTGTGACTTATTCTCTTCTAGCCCTCGTGGTTACATTTGATTTAGTGTTGACATTGTGCGCATTTCTTGCTTTACTGTTGAAATTGAATCTTATTTGATGTTTGTTTTATGACTTTGGTTGCTAAACTAGTTTATCCTTGTTGTTTTCGAGGTTGGCCATGTGTCGTATTGTGATTCCTCTCCAAGGACGTATGAGGTGGACTTGGTGAGTGTATACGAGGAAGTAGACGCAGGGAACCTTGAGGATGGGGGTATGTCAGGCTATTTTATAGCTAGGACCCACTACCCACCTATGTGTGATGACTATCTCTTGGAGGCTAACCACCTTATACAACAAGAGATAGATCATTGTGGCCTTGCTTGGATGGTCTCACTATGTGTGTGTGGCCTAACTCCATTAAGCCACTGAGTGTGAGATATGGTTTATGTGAGATGGATTTTGGTTCTTGGCTCATGGATTATGTATTGTGGATTAGTATGCTGCTTTCTAGCGTCCAGATGGACCCTTGTGTAGCCTCGTTATGTGATTCCCGATGATGTGAATTCGTGTGTATGTGAATAATGCATGGATATAGTACTTAGATTCTTGAGATTTTATTTACTTCCCTTCTATTGTTCTCATCTAATATTTGGAACTTGTTCTTCGGTGGTGTTGTAGGACGATGCCTAGAGGTCACGATCTTGATAGGGGCCAGTCATCAGAGCACTCTTTTTTTTAATGTCCATGAGGGTGGTCATGAGGAACATCTGAGCCCTCAATTATGCCCCTTGCTTGAGGAAATTCTTAACCAGCTTGGCCCAAGATAGGAGAGAAATCGACAAATGGTAAGGGAAAGAGAAAGGTTCCCTAGGAGAAGAGGTGTTTTAGCTATAGTAAGACTTATAATGGATCTCTTAAGGGAACATTCTCCTACCTTCCATAGTCATAGTGGTGGTTTGGAGGATGAGACTTGGATGATTGGTGTCTGAATTGGTGGGTGTCTTTTTTCTAGGAGAATCCGGAGTTGGTTGCGAGCCCAACTTTATCGGCTTGACCAGTCAACTAGGAGCACTCAGACTGTAGCTAGCAGTGGCCGACTTCGACAGGATGGTGCACCTCCTCGAGGTAGAAGAAATGGTAGAAATGTAGGATGTTTCTCTTGTGGCCAACAGGGTCACGTAGCTAGGCAATGTCCTTAGAGGAGCACACCTGAATTCAGTCAGAGACCGACAGTCACAGAGCCAATAGGGGATGATTCGGGTAGGATCCACAGAGCAATTGAAGTAGTTGATGACCGCTAGGTAGGGCATCAGAGCACAGATGTGGAGACTATAGGTAGTAGACATGCAGCTAACATGGGAGCCCATGAGAATTCTACGATATAGGATACTGATGTAGTGCTTCTTATGTTGTGTAATACCCCCATGTTACTGATATTCTTTGCTACTATTTGTAACTCTTATGTGTTAGTGTGATACTGGTTTGTGATGGTGACTACTTCACCGATTTGGTGTGTGTGGATACCTCCCGTATTAGGGAATCTTATTTTCTTTTGTTTGCTGGCTTCTAGGAGTAAGTCGAATTTATTGGGGGGAGGATGTAATACCCCTCCTGTTACTATTTAGATTTGTTTTTCTATGTTTTGATTTGGTACTTTGATACTGTGATGAGACTGTTATTGTTTGGTTTGGTTAGTAGACCTTGTTGTTTATGCCTATATGTTTGAGGACATGGTTATTGATATGATATTGTGGTTGGTGATATTAGTTTGATTTCAGTAATATTGCAATGCATTAATTTAGTAAATTATGTTATGATATGATTTGTTAGTTTAGAAATGATTAATTTATTAGTTATATTATATTGTTTGGATAGATATGATGAAGGACAGTGTAGCACCACTCATTCGCGGGTGCCCTGCTATGCTATGATTCCTTCTCACAATACAATGCTTTGACTTTATATACGTATGCACATGTACACGACTTCGTTTGTATGCATGGATTGCAGGTACCTAGTCTCGATTCTACCTGCTTCAGCAGGACAGGGCGAGCACCAATAACCCAATGGCATAATGTTGAAACAGAGATGAATTGGAAGTCATCCCGTCCCATGTTGTCAAACCATCCCGATTGAATGGTATTGTGTGTTCTTGTAATTGTCCTCTCTGCAATTATTATTGTGTTTGTGTGAGTGTCTTGTCGTATGTTATTCATGTTGGTATTTTATAAGTTGTGACTGATTCAATTAAATGATGGTAATAATTGTTTAGTATAATGTTAGATTAAATTGTATTTAAATATTTAAAAGTTTTAGTTTAAAAGTCATGTATTTTATTATAGGCTAATTAAATATTGAATTGTGTTTTGTTAATTTAATTAAATTATCTTGTTGAAGATAATTATAAAATAAATAAATTAAATAAATCAAATTATGTGCAAAGCAAGTAAAGCTTGTAAAAGCTGATTTAAAACAAAAAGTATTGAAGAATAGAAAAATAAATAAATAAAAGAATGGAAAAAGTTGTGTGAACGAATGAGAATTGAGATTTGACTGAAAAGCTTGCTTTCAAAGATATAATTTCTTTTATTGTGGATTTTTGATCTAGCTTTTGGAAGAAATTGGTAATATCTTTTATTTAATTGAAATTTTTGAGGGTTTTTACATGGAGGGTTATTGAGACAAGGGTTGCACAAAATAATTGTTCTCTACTATTGAGTCTTCTGAAGTTTTCTGTTATCATTAGTTCATTTGAGTTCTTGAAAGGGGGTTTTTCAATCTTTTGCTTGTATTATGTTGGAGAGAAGTTTTTGAATAAAGAATTGGATTCAAATTCGAGATCGATATTCTGGAGAGGAGATTTTGAAGCAGGAACGAGAAGCTCTTCGTAAAGGCCATCAGATTCAAGCAAGCATCATCAGCTTCTCAAACAAGTGCAGGACTCTAGGTTTTATCTACTTCCTCTCTGGTCTTCTGATTTAAAGAAAACAGAAAAATAATTAGATTATTTGGTGAAAGAAAAATGAAAACCTTAGAAAAGAGAAATTATTGAATAGTAAAAATTACTGAAGAAATTAAAAAGATTGTCTATGTAAATTACTTTAGGGATATTCTTTCAATTTGGCTGTGTGAAAGTAATGTTGAGCTTGTGAAAATAAACTATATGTTTTTAAATTGATTTTGTTTTGTTTTGAATTATAGTTTTCTATCAGTTCAATTTATTTTAGGGATTTAGAAGAATATCTTATATATATATATATATAAGTATATTTGTATTTTGTCCTTCTGTCTTCTGTGCCTGAAACTGGTTATTGCTCCTTGTAGAAATATATAAATTATATATATGTGTGTATATATACACAAATTTTGTGTGTATATATATATACATATATATATATAATATATATATATATATATGAAATTATTTATTAGCATTAAAATTTATGAGAAAGTTTGAATGTAAAATTTGTTTTTTTGGGCTGAATTGGCTATCAGATTTTGTGCCTGCAAGTGGACGAAGGTTATTTTTTTTATATAAAATAAAATATTTATGTTAAGGGGTTTGGGGAGGGACGGACTGGCCATACCCCCCCCGTACCCTAGTGTGGCTGGCAGTCTGCTGCACAACAGTCTTGAAGACTATTGTGCGCAGTCCCTGTAGGGACTGCTGAGTGCAGTCCTTGCAAGGACTGCGACGGCAGGCCTCGGCCTGCGGAGGTTCTTGTTATTTGTTTTTAATATTTATTTAATTTAATTTAATTTTTTATGTAGTTAAATTTATATATATATATATATGTATATGTTTAATTATATATATATAGATATATGATTAATTATGTTATAGATTATAATGTTTTCTTTTATTTATTCAATGAATAGGTTGTGAAATTAAATGGAATTTAAATTCAATTGAAAGTAGAAAGTAATGTTATAATTACGCTAGTTTATTGTTGAATTTTTTTATCGAGATAAACCAAATTGAAGATTGTTGTTTAATTTTTCCATTCTAGCTTTATTGTTTTGACTTTTATATCGATGTGGGAACCGTATTGTGAATTGTGAAACCTTAGTCTTTCTAGAGGCGTGTTTTATCCTTGGATGTATATCCTCGTATTTTTGTGCTCGTAATATTGTATGATTTTAAGTATTATTATTTGGAAGGGTTGTACGAGATTGTCGATCATTTGTAATTCAAATATTATTGTACTTTGTATCATCCCACATGTATGGGAAATGTATTGTAACTCATTATTGAGAGCATGTAATCTTTTGTTTATACGATGATGTAATAGTTAAGATCCTTTGTAACATTATTGGATGAGATTCTATATGATTGTAATATGGGATGTAGTGATACTTTCACTCTTGGTTTATGGATGTACTTTTATTAATGATTATTGTAATATAAATTGGTCAAGTTGTTTAATAATTATCTTTTACTTTTGTTTTAGTTGTGTTGCGATGTGACCTCGCGTGCCCCAGAGAATGTAACACTTAGTTGTTAATGTGCAATGTAAATGTAGTTAATGTTTGGATGCATGTTTACTTTATGTTATTTAAAAAAAAAAATTGTTTGCAATGTTTGTTCTTTGTGGTTTGCACGACGGGTGTTACAATAGATGACAAAATTTCAACTATAATATAGTTATTTAGAAAATCAACATAAGCAGTGATGCAATTACTTCACATAGCATGAGTAATAAGTAGGAGTAGCTTCTAATTGCATTTTCTTGTCATGGAATTCCATGAGACCATTTTTTACTAAGGCATATTTTCAAATAGTTCACAGCCTTGTCTATGCCTTGTCTATAGTTACTGTGGAAAGAATATATGAAAGAATAATAGTAAGCAATATCATAGAAAAGGAAATGAGTTGTTTGAAAAAAATCCTCAAAGAAATGTAGTCTCATGGTGATGTCCCCAATTTCTTTGAGGTACTTTTTCAAACAGCTCACTACCTTTTCTATGCTACCACATTTTCCATACATGTCTACCAAAGCATTTTATCAAACAGTTCATTTCCTCACGGCTATGGCTAAAAGGTTAAAAAAAGTGCTTTCCAACAAGCTATGGATTCTTGGAAAAAATCTATCAAAGCATAATAGTAATCAATAGCATAGACAAGGCAATGAGTAGTTTGAAAAAATTCCTTGAAGAAATGTGGTCTCATGGTGATGGAATGCCATTCCATCACCATGAGACCACATTTCTTCGAGGAATTTCTCCAAAAAACTCACCACATTTTCTATGATACCACATTTTCCATAAAATGTGTACCAAAGCATTTTATCAAACTACTCACTTCCTTGCTGCTATGGCTAAAACCCTAAAGTAGGTGACTTCCAACAAACTATGGATGCTTGGAAAAATTTCTATCAAAGCATAATAGAAAGCAATATCATAGTCAAGGAAATGAGTAGTATTAAAAAATTTCTTGAAGAAATGTGGTCTCATGGTGATGGAATGCCATTCCATCACCATGACACCACTTTTCTATAAGGAATTTTTTCAAACAACTCACTACTTGAAGAATAGAAACCAACCCATTAGCCAAAATTCCCTTCAAATTATTTTCAAGGTCCTAATCCTCAATTTACCAATCCATGGAACCTTCCAACCTTTATTCCACTTGTTCATGTCCCCACTTCTCCCTCTTCATGTCATGATTTCCCTCCATCTCATTGCCAAGGCCACACTATACCATCCACCCCATCCCAACATAATACCATAGAGAAGGCAACGAACTGTTTGAAAAAATGCCTAAAAGAAATGCGGTCTTATGGTGATGGAATACCATGACATGCATGTTTTTGTAATGGCATTCCATCACCATGAAACCCCATTACTTTGAGGATTTTTTTTAAACATTTCACTACCATCTCTATGCCACCATAGTTATTGTACATGTCTACGAAAACATTTTATCAAATGGTTCACTAGCTTGCTACTATGGGTAAAATCCTAAAAAGGTTCATACTTTTGAACATGATATGGATAGGAAAAATAGTAAGCATGATAGTCAGAAATATATAGTTAATAAGTACTCAAAATTTTGTTCATTATCTCATACATTATAAGTCATGACGTGGATCGCTATTGTAGTATTCGTGATTGAAAAATTTGTTGTTTTACTTTTAGATGTTGCAAGTGGAAACACCTCCAAATATTTTGAGGGCAAGGGAGATCGATGTTTCATCTGCTATAGAATCCATGATGGCTCTGAGAGGGGAGGTATGAGAAAAATTACTAAATTTCAATTTACATTTGTTGTTATAGATGTTAGTGAAATATCAAACCATTATTGATTCATAGTATAATTTCTATTTGGATGGTTTATACAGGGCTTCAACACGCATCAACAGGGGAATTTGAATATTTCCCTTGTGGAGAGTGATTATCAGATGGAGGTAAGCAATTATTTTGTTAAATATATCATTTCTTTTAATTTAATTTCTATATTTAATGTATTTACTTCTTATTGTAACATATAAGACTTGACCAAGAACTAAACCCTAGGTGGAGCACTAGGAGCACTCCTCAACTGCAACATAAACGAGTGATAGATGTATCACCATCTGATTGACAAGCAAAGGGAAAGAGTTTATTTTGAGAGCATGGAGAGTGATAAATTTTGATTCTAGAGCCATTTGTTGTATGCCTAAATGCCATTTTTGTACATATTTTGTATTGGATATATTTGACATTGTATTCCTATATGGCATTCTCGTAAGCCTGCATGGCTATTTTGTAACTATATTTTATAATTATATCAACATATATTGATGTATTCCTACATGGCTATTTGGTTAATAAAAAACTTTTTTATCGATGGTGTCCATATTTACATTATAAATCCATGGTTCAATAGATATGAGTTATGTGTATTCAAGTGTATACTTTACAACTTACATGTATACTTTGTGACTTATGTGTATTCCAATGTCTACTTTGTGACTTACATATTTTCAAGAATATACCTTGTATTCATGCCTATACTTTGTAGTAATTTGTGTATAGTATGTATTTGTGTGTATACTTCAAGGCTTATGTGTTTTTTATTACTTGTGCTTCCCTTATTCACATAAACATGCTTGACTTATTCACATGTATACTTATTAATTGGTTAGCCCTAGCATTGATGTTGTCCTTCATGGTTTGTCTTGAATATTAATTGATTGATTTTAAACAACTTTATTAGTCGATGCTAAACAACTTCAATATTTCTAGGAATACTAGTAGAGTTACAAATTCCAAAATTGTACAAATTGAAAAGAAAATATTAACTATAAATAAATGCACTGATTATTAACTTCATGATTGATTAAGAATGAATATAAAATATATCAAGAGATGAGTCTTCTAGAATGACAACTACCAACTAGAAAATAGGCAAAGAATTCCCAATACTTTGAAAGTAATAATTCACCAAAAAATGCAATGGGGGAGAAGACTTATTTAAAATCCTTGAGCAATTTGTTTCCTAATTCTCCCTTGTTCTTACATATCTCAATTCAGTTTAATCCAAAGAGTCCCATGAGATGTTTTATCTAAAACAAAAAGCATGTTATCAATTTGCATCCCATGAAATGTTTCATAGAAATATTCCAATATATTTAATCCTTTGATTGGAACAACTCAATTAAGCAAAGGATACTTAATCTTCACAACACTTACAAAACATAATATTCATAGTAGATGAACTAGTTAACTTCTTGACACATTATCATACAAATATTTATCTTGAATAGTCTTTAAAAATTTTCACAACATAATCCTCATTGTGTAGAATGCATTTTTATGTTCATGATCCATCACCATATAAACACGTCAAAAGATTTATATGTCAACTTTTTGCAATATTATTTATTGTATAGGAAATGGACTCAAGAGAAAGCAAGCTATAATTTATAATACAAATAAGAAATGGAATCAATCGTGGAAAATTTATTTATCACACCAAACAATAAATCTATGTGAGAGAATCACTTTTTTCTCTTAGACTCCAATTTCGAAGAATAACAAAACATTTAAAATGAAAATGACAAAATGCTTCACAACCAAAGTATTTAATTGAGGAAAAATATTTTTTTTGAAGTTCCACCATTGTACGCATTTGTAATTGGTTATATATTGTTGTAAGGGAAAGGAGGATAATTGAAAAATGACTTGCACTTGCTAGACTTGAGGATGATCATATGATTTTTGTGTGAGAAACTCAGACTTCTCAATCATCGTGTCTATTTTTCTCTTTTTGATTGTTTTGCATGCCATCATAAGGGATCAAGCCATTTGAATGTAGCTCAAAGAATTTTTTTGTGTTTGTGTGAAAAATATGACCATGCATAGCATAAAAATACCTATTGGGATGTGTTGGAGTAGTTTGTTTGGTCACACAAATTGCAAAATGAAAGTTGCACCACTTTGCAACTTTACACTACTTACATTTGACACTTTTTCCATCAAATGAAAACTGGACACCATAAGGAAATGACTTTGAAAAAGGAAAATTAACAAAGGTTATTGTAGAGGGTCCCAACACAATCCCATAGGCTTAGAAAAATATTTTGTAAGAATCATGGTTTTCGCGTAATAGTCTGTCAAAGATTGCTTCCCTCTTGCACTTTGGACTTTTAAGGGATTGAGTCTGTTGAATGTAGCTCAGAGCAATTCTATGTGTTTTGGTGTGAAAGAAGACAATTTCTAGTGTAAACATACCCATCTAGATATTTTGGAACAGTTCATTTGCTCACACGAGTTGCAGAATGAAAGTTACACCATTTTGCAACTTTCAACTACTTGCATTTGACAACATGTTTCCCAAGTGAAAATTTTCCATCATGGGAAAATTCCTCTGAGATAGCAAAAAATGAGAAATATTATTGTAGAGGGGCTCAATGTGATCCCATAGACTCATATGATAAGTTTTTAAGCATCATGGTATAAGAGTAACATCATGTTGAAGTTTGCAGCTATTTTGCACTTTGGACTATTAATGGATCGATCTAGTTAAACGTAGCTCAGAGTGATTATGCATGTTCGGGTGTGAAAGAGGACCATCCCTAGCATAAAAATACCTATTCAAATGTGTTGGAATAGTCTATTTGGTCAAATGAGTTGTAGAACGAAAGTTGCACCACTTTGCAACCTTCAACTACTTGCATTTGACAACCTTTTCCCCAAGTGAAAATTTGCCACCACAAAAAAAATCCTTTGAGATAGTGAAAACTGAGAGACATTATTGGAGAGGGGATCAACACAATCCTATAGGCTTAGATGAAAAGTTTCTACGCATCACAGTATTCGAGTAACAGCATGCTGAAGTTTGCAACCATTTTGCACTTTTGACTCTTAAGGGATCGATTCAGTTGAACCTAGCTCAGAGCGATTCCACATGTTTGGGTATGAAATAGGACCATACCTACCATAAAAATACCTATTCAGATGCATTGGAACAATCCGTTTGGTCACACGAGTTGCAGAATGAAAGTTGCACGACTTTACAAATTTCAACTACTTGCATTTGACAAGTTTTTTCCCAAGTGAAAATTTTCCACCATGGAAAATTCCTCCGAGACGGTGAAAAATAAGAGAGGTTATTGTAGAAGGGACCAACATGATCTAATAGACTCAGAGGAGAAGTTTCTAAGCATAATGGTATCTGAGTAACAACATGTTGAAGTTTGCAGTATTTTTGAACTTTCGACTCTTTAGGGATCGATCTGGTTGAATGTAGCTCAGAGTGATTCCATGTGTTTGGGTGAAAAAGAGGACCATTCCTATGTAAACATACCTATTTGGATGTGTTGGAACAAACCATTTGGCCGCACAAGTTGCAGAATGAAAGTTGCGCCACTTTGCAACTTTCAACTATTTGCATTTGACAACTTTTTCCCCAAGTGAAATTTCACTAACACGGGAAAATGTCTCTGAGATATTGAAAATCGAGAGAGGTTATTTTAGAGTGGCTCAATGTGATCCCATAGGATTAGATGATAATTTTCTAAGCATCACAGTATCTGAGTACCAAAATGCTAAAGTTTGTAGTCATTTTACACTTTATACTCTTAAGGGATTGATTTGATTGAATGTAGCTCAGAGTGATTCCACATGTTTGGGTGTGAAAGAGGACCATTCCTCGTGTAAAAATACTTATACAAACACATTGGAACAGTCTTTTTGGTCACACAAGTTGCAGAATGAAAGTTGTATCACTTTGCAACTTTCAACTACTTGTATTTATCAAATTTTTTCCCAAGTGAAAATTTTCCACCATGGGAAAATGCCTTCAAGATAGTGAAAACCAAAAGAGGTTATTGTAGAGAGGACCAACGTTATTCCATAGGCTTAGATGAGAAATTTCTAAGTATCATGGTATCTTAGTAACATGTTGAAGTTTGCATCCATTTTACACTTTGGAATCTCAAGGGATTGAGTCGGTTGAACGTAGTGTGAAGCGATTCCACGTGTTTAGGTGTAAAAGAGGACCATTATTAGTGTAAATGTATCCATACATATGTGTTGGAACAATTAATTTGGTCACAAAATTTGGAGAACAAAAGCTGCACAACTTTGCAAATTTACATTGCTTGCATTTAACACTTTTTCCATCAAGTGAAAACTAAACACTATAGGAAAACAACTCCTAGATAACAATAGGGTTGGTGTATGAAGTTGGGTTACACTTTTGTGGCCAACTTCAAAAAAATATTAAAAATGACATAATGCGAGCGCGTTATAACACACTCACGTTATGTCATTTTAAAAGCAAAAAAAAAAGAGTGAAAGCTATTCATTTTCTCTTATCTATTTTTATGCTTTGACTGTGGCCAAAAAAACTCATGTTTGCGCTCATGTTGTAGGAGGAATTCTACAAAATTCAACAACAATAGTTACATTTCCTTTTCAAAGATGGTGCCATGACAACGAAGAGGTGCAGGAAGTAAGTATTGTTTGCTATTTGTTTTGAATTTCTTAGTTTCAAGTTGCTTTTGTTTGTTTTAGGTTAGATTTGATTGTTTTTTTTTTTAATTTATAGGAGATGAAATAATCCTCCAAATCCTCGAAATCATCAACAAGAAGGATAGGAAAATCCTCCTCAACAAAATCAACCTCCCCCACCAATCACTCAACACTCTCTTGGCACTCAACAAAATTTGAGTGAAATTGAGAACAACAAAAATCAAATTGAAGATCTTATCAATAGGTTGAGTGATCCAAATGCTTCAACCACAAAAATAATGACACTAGCAAATTCAATGAAAGATATGTTAAAAAATGTAGATTCAATAACCCAACAAATAACGGGATGGAAAGATAGGAGGAAGGCAGCTAGGGCATATTATGCAGATAAACTATCATATAAACAAGTAAAAGATTTTAAAATTACTAAAGGTGATTTGTGCTCTTTATTCACTAACCTGAAAACAAACCAAAATCTTAGCCTCAATGTGAAGAGGTTTCCTATTCATTGGTGCCACCACCAAGAGATTAGGAACCATTTTTATGATAAGTGGTACTTGGTCTTTGATTACACATCGTGCAAAAATTGTGAAGTCGCCCAATATTTTCTTAGAAAACCATACAATGAGTTCGTATTGAACCAAATATGAAATTATTTTGATATGAGGGAGTTCCAAGGAGAGGTGGGGGGTCAACTCAGGATAGGCCCAGTGCAAAGCCAGATCCTACACGGCAAGGGAGATGACCTCTCTTTAGGCTGCCTCGTGAGCACATTGTTATGCCTATCGTTGCGAAGGATAGTGTCGATGTAGAGACATTGTAGGTGATGAACACTTTGACCTGTAGTGTCATCCATCATACTAGCCCTATTTTATAGCGCCATCCAGGGGAGTCTTCGGGTGGTTGCCTTCTAACCCATGTGTGTCAATCTTGTGGGGCAACTTTTTCATATGCCCCACCGGCACTCAAGAGGCTGCTAGGTAGGATCCGTATGCTGCTACACAAGATCTGTATGTTGCTACACAGGATCTGTATGCTGCTATGGGAATGGAGAGGGTGGATGAAATTTTGCATCATGCATATGGCATTGATAGTTAGGTAAAATTCAACATGTTTATTGAATTTAATTTATTAAATTTCAATTCTGAAATGCAAGATTAACTAATTTAGTTTTATTATTTTAATAAAATTGTAGGGTCACAGTGTTGAGACTGGATACACCGGTCCTCCACCTACTTATTTGTGCAGTACACCTATTAGTGGGGTATGTAACTAGTAAACAATTATAAATTTATTACATGTTAATAGCATTTTTTTACGAATGGTATTTTAATACATATGATTTTGGATGTTGAACAGGCTAATATTGGCAGTTTCAAGCAAACACCTCCTAGTGCTAGTGGATTCACTCAAATGTACAAGGAGGTAATATAATAAAGAGAACTTAACTAATAAATTCTACTTAATAGATTTGTGTAGTTTATATTCATATTGTTGGTTACGTTGCATTATGTAACATCATTCAAACTCAAAGCATTACTTCAAATTCCATAACTAATAACTAGATGTTGATAGATGACAAAATTTCAACTGTACAATATAGTTGTTTAGAAAGTCAACATAAGAAGCATGATGCAATTACTTCACATGGAGGCATGTGCTTGCAAAGGTACACTAGCACGACAAAGTATGGATGCTTGGAAAAAATATATGAAACCATAATAGTAAGCAATAACATAGACAAGGCAGTTAGTGATCACAACATCATATCAAAACACTCAATCATCAGGGTACATCTAATGCAAAGCATCCAAAAAACACCATCAACATCATTTCTTCAAGGGATTTCAATCCCAAATAGAATCAGGAGAAGATGAAATATAATTTCATCAAAAATCTACTTTTCATTCAACCAAAATCCACTCAAATTCTCTTAGCCATTCCATAGGCCATCATTCATCATTACACTAATCAGTATTCAAATTGACTCAAGGTGATCCCACAATAGTGGTTTACACTTTTTGGCCTAACTGGACACTGATATTTTTTTTTAACACAATCTCCACATTCGGGCACCTATAGCGATTAAACCGTAAGGAATTTGAAGATGATGTAAACTAGAGTCTTGTCACATTTTGTCTGTAGATTCTAAAAATATTTTTTTCAATTTTTTTGGAATCAGATTGCACTTCTTTTTCCATCTCCCACAAAAATTGGGTTTTTCAAAAAATAGCATTTTTAAAAAGTGACGCACACCGTATAACGCATAACTTTTTTTCCATGATAGATAAAATTCCAATTCTTTCAAATTTAGATTTCTAACTCCGATATCTAGTGCTTCCACTTGGTTAGATAGTTTTTTATTGAATATTTTTTCTTTAATCAAGTTTCAAAGTCAATCAAACAATTCAGACCTAGCGCCGTATAGCATAACTTTCCTGTATGTATCAAAATTCTTCTCTTTTTTTTTTGTTGGATCAAGGACTTCAATATCTGGTGCACTCATATTTTTAATTTTTTTTTTATAATCTTCTATTTTTCCACTTGTGCGAGAAGAGATTTTTGTTTTCGATGAAAAACCTATATTTAATAAAACTTAAAAAGCGGATAGATAATAAAACCAAAACATACTAAAATTATATTCATTGGATAGCTCGTTCTGAAGGCTACTCGATTCCAATTTTGGTTTCTAAATATTCCCCCATTTTCATCCCCAACCGGAGCTTGAAAGCGTAAAATTTTAGGTTTTTTGTGTGTACAAATTAAAAAATTAGGGAAAAAGGGGGTTCGCTAGAACCAGGGGGGTTCTAGCGAACCCCCAGGGGTTCTAGCGAACCAGGGTTCATTCGAACCCTGGTTCATGTGAACCCCCCCTAATATGCACATTTCCTTTGTTTTTTGGGTGAGAAATGTGGGCCCAATAGTTAATGGGTTCGCTCGAACCCTAGTTCGGTCGAACCCCTTTATGGTTCGGTCGAACATGTAGGTTCATGCGAACCCCTAAAACCAATTTTTTTGCCATGGGGTCATTTTTTCTCAAATTTCCTTCCTCTTCAAAAGTGTAAACCACTTATGTGGCTTCACCCCTCATTCAAAGCAAAAACCATATGACAGAAAACTTTGACTTAATCAATTAGATTCATATAATTCTCAAAGACCATAAAAACAACATAAACTTGATTATTGACACTTGAACAATTCATCCTTTCATTATTCACCAAGGCAAAAAATCAACTAAACCATACCTCACTATTATCAGTCCATTATCAAGCACTGTACTCACCATATTTTGGCTGCATTAGTCTATTTACAGGTTACAAACTCTTGCTACAATAGAATCTTGATTATCATCTTGTGGTTAATCACCAATTTTCTCAAAAGCCTTCATAATACTCACCCATCTGACCATCAAAGTCACCGAACCTATCTTATACACCTTAACCAAATTTAGTAACATCAATCATAGCATTAGTTTGATAGTAACCAAGCACTCAATATCATCCTTTCCACTGTTCAAGCAAACATCTTTGTTTTGATTAGACAATATCATATTCATCTATTAGGTTTTTCAACCATTGAATTGGGTAGTTACATTCCTATCTCAAAGCTTATTAAAAAAATCAATGCACATTTAGAAACACTTTCCATTTCATCACAACATATCAAAGTTCTTAGGCGTTTGACATAAACAAAATCATCAGATTTCAGACTGTCCTTTGAAGAAAGGCTAGTAGATAAGGCTTGTTTTACAAAGGAGACCCCTTCAAAACCATTCCAAATCACTCAAAACCTCAAAACAATCTTCATGAATTTCTTATAACTCAATATTTCACCATTTATACGGATTGAAAACCATGAAAATGTTCTAATCCAATAAACCCACATTTATAGGGTGTAAGCACAAATCAAGGAGGGTTTTGTGAAAAATACTCTTGCAAACCTCTATTTCTCTACCCACCACCGAGAACATGATTGTTTATGTCTTCCAAGATCTTCTACATTGTTTCCAAGCCTCTGCAAGATTTATTTATTCATGACCCATGACTGTAGCATCACTTTGTGTAGGAAAATCCTCTATTTTCTAGTGTAGCGACAACTCCACCATGGTATTCTTGCTTTTCCCTGAACTTACAATCATCAAAACATGCAAAACATCCTAACATTAACCCACTCCACCAACTTACTTGACCTACATTGGTGAAGTAGTGAATAAAAGCCATATTGGACTCTCAAACTTGCTTCTAAAAGGACTCTATTAGGCACTGAAAACTGGCTCTTATTCTTTTGTTTCCTAAAACTAACCAAGTCCAACTCTTGAAATTGGAAACTAACTCCTCTTTACATGTATTCACACTATGATTTAACTTTTGGTGTTCCTAAATTGTCAACACAAGAAAAAAAAATAATGGAGTAACATTGCAAACTCAGAAATAGGAAATTTTTATTTCAAAATCTAATTACAAGAACACAAACTTCTGCTTTTTATCGCCTTTACATGCCTTTTAAAGATATTTTCTTTTACATAATTTTCTTTCCATCAGTTCAAACTACCCCTTTTAACCCTTAATATGCCTAATTTCCTTGTTTTTTTCAATTTAACAACTTTTAACAATATTGCATTATTGCATTGTTTGCATTTTCCCACTTTGACCACCTAGAACTTACCCATAACCTTAAATGCATTCAAATAAGACCTCATATGACCTTGAAAATGCTTTACATCATTTTTCCATGACCTTTTGTGATTGACTCAATACAAATTTGAACACTCATCCCTTTTGAAAAATTGAAAAGTATTTGATGACCTATGTGCTCCTAGACCAACATTTGACCCAATTGAATAAGGAGAAGATCAAATTGAATAAGCAACTAAAATTTATTTTTCTTTTCATCAAAAATCACATTGTTTCATTTTCAAACCACACAACAACAAGAAGCCAACTCATTTCAATACTTCTTATCATCCTCAAGCTTCAAACATCTTATTTATCAACAAAAATGATTGATTCGTGCACAAGAAACCTAATTAGAGTCACTAGACAATCCACTCTTTCATCATTCACCAAGGAACCCTTCCACTCAATTTTCTTTACCTAGGAAAAATAACCAAAAACCAATATTTCATGTTACAACCTACATCTAACAGATCCTAACACACCTTTGTCATCATCAATTTATTTGAATTCAAAGCAAAAACCTGATAAAGAGCTTTGAATCTTTCAATTCCTAAAATAACTCACCAAATTTTCACTTTTACCAACTAGTTCCTCAAGACCAAGATACTACAATCAACCATTTACACCTCAATCATTTCATCTGGCTTCCAAGACATTACTCACATCATGTTTATTGACTAAGCTTATTCTATGCACAAATGAAGCCCTACAAAGGAGGATTTATTGCATAAGGTACTTACAAACCTTAAATACTCCTGCCACCACCACAAACACGATGGAAATAGCCTGCATAAGATTTAGAAATGATGCAAAGTGGCAGGGAAGGAAAACTCACAATCACAAATGGCAAAGTCACTCCATTGAATGCTTCTCTCAAATACTCTTATGAGGAGTCCTAAACTCCACTATTCTTTAAGAGATCAACCCCACACACCTAGGGTTCAAAACTCAGACCACTCACAAAGCTTCAAAACATTTTGATCATGTATCATTAAGTAAAAAAAAGGTTTAACAACCCTCTAGCATATAGTTTACAACAAACACCCATCACTATGGTGAATGAGACCTCACTCTCTCTTAAGGCTTGCAGCCCTTGCCCAGTAGGACAGTCAGAATAAAAAACACAAGGAAGAATATTAAGACACCAAACCTATGGATTCAAACCCCTAAGATGGACCCCTACAAGGTTCCAAAACCCTTCCTCTTGACTGTCAAAACATCACTCACAATGGCCCTTTCTACCGTTGCTCCAAAAGGCTTAATTCACAGACCTACACCTAGGTCTTGACTATCTAGGCTCTCCCCTTCACCCCAAAGCCAAAATTTATACTCCTATAGGTTCTCCACACTTTTTTCCACCATTCCTAAGTGCCTCTTAAATAGATTCTTTGAAATCAAGCAAAAACTCATTTTTTTTCCTTGTCAATTATGCTTGCCACATAGAGATGTCAAGCCAAAATTTATGCACAACTTTCAACAATGAGCATGTAATTCTCCAAAACATTGAGGACATGATATTACAGCCTTATATCTTCCATCCCACTAATATTTAGCAATTTTACATCATGGAAATGGAAGAAATATCCATTTTTCACCCAAAACCCTAATTTTAAGGGTTTTCAGACCACCAGATAGAGAAATTAGAATATCTCCCTTGATACTCAATGAAATCTCACCAACACAATTCCAAAGGAAAGCTTATTCAATTACCTATCCAACCATTATGGTCTTGGAGCATGAAAGTGAACATACAGTCTGTACCAAGTACAAGATCAACAAATTCTTTAGAAAAACACAGGAAAAATAGCAAAATTCTTATTGAAACTTCTTCAAAACATCAACATCAACCTTGACTCAACCAAGAGAGGCATATTTTAAGTCTCACAAACTCCCTCCAACTTCTTGCAACTATCTTTTGAAAAGAGATACGTTGGAAAACAACTAATCTCATGCTTTGACTTCTAATTGCCTAGTTATGGTAATGTGAGCAACTTCTACCAACTCGACCACAAAGAGCCTTCCAAAATGTGTCAAAGGAATTTAAAACCTTGTCAAATATTAAGGTGACTCCCCTCAGGTGTCTAGATATAGCAAGGCATCCTTTTTCCTTATTTTTCCAAGATGCACCAGACTTACAAAGGAGGATGCAGACCTTGTTGTACAAAGAAGTTGGTCACCAAGACCAAAATCTCAACCAAAAACCTAGAATACCTACTACAAAGCATTGAAATGGTCCATAAGACCTTGTTCCATCCATAAACCAAGAAACAAAACATGACAAATTATTCTAGGTCCCTTAGACCCATGGGTGCTCCTACACCATACTCCCAAGCAAGAAAAAGATCTCAAGTTCTCTTTGAGATCAGGTCTTCTACAATAGTTCCATGCTATTGAATATCATTTTCTGACATCCATGTTGCATCCTCTTTAGGTATAACTTTCCATTTGACCAGGTATTCCTTGTAAACCTTCCTTCTAGTCTTCTTTGTCTCCTTGGTGTCTAGGATGCATTCAAGAGTCATAGGTTGGTCGGGGGGTAGTTCCTTCACCCAATCTTCATCCTCCATTGTTGTTGTACCTGCTCCATCACCTACATTCACATAAGCTTTGAAAGGATACAAGTCAGAAATGTTGAAGATAGGAGAGATTGCCACCCTAGGAGGTAGCTCTATTTCATAAGCATTTTGGCCAAACTTGTGGACAACCATGCAAGGTCCTATCTTTTTCATCATGATTTTGGTATACTTTCCTTTTAGAAGTCTCTCCTTCTTCAAGTGTTCCATCACCAAGTCTTCAATATTGAATTGGACATTCCTCTTATTTAAATCTTCCTTTTCCTTATACTTCTCAACATTCTTTTGAAGGGTTTCCTTCACTTGTTGATGAATATCCCTGATTGTAAAAAAAAAATTCTCACCTTGAGCACTTCTCTTAGCAACTCCTTATAGATCTCTTAGTTCATAGACCCCTCTAGGGTGCATGCCATAGACTACTTGAAAAAGGCTTCTACCAATGCTCCTATTCATGGAGTCATTATATAAATTCAGCCTGAGGTAAAATCATATCCCAAGCTTGTATATGCTCCTTGGTAAGGCATCTTAAGAGGTTTCCCAATGATCTATTCACCACTTCAATTTTTCCATCTATTTTTGGATGGTATGTTGAACTAAAGGACAAATTTTTTTCTTGATTTTCTTCCATGAGGTCCTCCAAAAGTGACCAATGAATTTAGAATCCCTATCAAAAACAACGCTTAAAGGCAGTCCATGTATCCTAACAACATCCTTAAAGAAGAGACCTGCTATATGAGATGCATCATTGGTGCATTTGCAAGGAAGAAAATGTGCCATATTACTAAATCTATCAACTACCACAAAGATACTATCAAAACCTCTTTGGGTTCTAGGAAACCCCAAGACAAAGTCCATACTTACACACTCCCAAGGCCTATTGGGAATGGGCAGTGGCTAATAGAGTCTTGCATTTGATGAAGTTCCCTTTTCCCTTTGAAATATTATGCAGCCTTCCACATACCTTATCACATCCACCTACAACTTTGGTCAATATTAAAATCTCCTAACTTGTTCCAAGGTCTTGTCAAGGTCAAAGTGACCTCCAAGACTCCCATTGTGTTTCTCCTTTATGATATTGTCCCTCATTGAGCATTTATGCACACATAATTGGCTTCCTTTGAAGAGAAAACCATTCTTCAATAAAATTTAGAGAATTCACCATGAAAGAATTCAAATTATGCTCACAAACATTGTATACCTCCTTTAAATCTGAATCTTCATGATACATATCCTTCAATGCTTCAAACCCTATGCTTTGGAGTTGGATCTCTTGCACTACAAGTTCCCTTCTACTGAGAGCATCTTCCACATTATTTTTTTGGCCCTTCTTATGATTTATTGTGAAAGTATAGGCTTGCAAAGACTCTACCCACTTCATGTGCCTATGACTAAGTTTGTCATGTGCATTCAAAACACTCAAGGCATGATTATCAGTATAAAAAACAAATTATTTAGGTAACAAGTAGTGCCTCCAATTTTTGAGGGCTTGGACCATAGCATACAATTCCAAATCATAGGAATAATACTTCCTCTTTACTTCATTCAACCTCTCACTAAAAAATTCAACCGGCTGCCTTCTTGTCTCAAAACAGCCGCTATTGCTTGATTGCTAGCATCACACTCAATGGTAAAAAAAATAATCAAAATTAGGGAGCACAATTATAGGTTGTTGTGATACTCTTATTTCTAGATATTCAAACCCTTTATCAGCCTCATTGGTCCAAGAAAGCTTACATTTGTTACCTCCTTTTATGGTGTCCAAGATTGGTGCACAAATTTGGCTAAAGTTCTTGATGACCTTTCTATTAAAGCTTGCAATTCCATGGAATATTATCACATCTCCCATGTATTTTGGTGTTGGCCAAGTAAGAATAGCATCCAGCTTTGAAGGATCCATCTTCAAACTTCCCTTGGAGATGAAAAAACCAAGGTAGACTAGTTCTTCCTTCATGAATTCAAACTTTTCCATGTTGATCAAAAACTTCTCCTCTTCTAACCTCCTTAGTACTATGTCAAGGTGCTTCAAATGTTCTTCTTTAGACCTACTAAACACAAGGATTCCATCTAAATAAACTACAACAAACTTTCCAATGAAAGGTCTCAATATGTCATTCATAAGGTGCATAAATGTACTAGGGGCATTTGATAACCCAAAGGGAATCACCAACCACTCATAGAGCCCTTCATTATTCTTAAAGTTGTCTTCCATTCACCCCCCTCTATGATCCTTATATGATGGTACCCACTCTTTAGATAAATCTTGGAAAAGTAAGATGCTCCTGATAGACAATCCATGAGGTCCTCCATTCTTGGCATCATGAACCTATATCTAATTGTGATCCTATTAATGGCTCTTGAATAAGTGCAAAGCCTCCAATTCCCATCCTTCCTTGGTTCTTGGATAGTAGGAACAATGCATGGGCTCAAACTCTTCCTCACTAGACCTTTATCCATCAACTCTTGCACTTGTCTTGCAATCTCCTCATTTTGAATAGGTGTCATCTTCTATGCAGCCTTATTGGGAAATGCAGCCCCTCGAATCAGATCAACATGGTGGCTTACATCCCTAATGGGAGGTAGGGAACTAGGTAATTCATTCACTGTTATGTCCTTCTACCTTTCAAAAAACTCTTGGACTTCCTTTGGTCCATCTTCCTTCTTCTTTGTGGGCAGATCTACTTCACTTTTTGGCTTCATAATCAGGAAGAATCCTCTTCCTCCTCCTTCCTTCAAGGTCTTCATGAACTCCTTCTCACCCACCATCAAAACACTAGGCCCTTCATGCTTTTCCTTGTCTTCTTCTAGGAGAGGTGAAAGGTTGTAAGTCTTCCCATCCTTCACAATGGAGTATGTGTTCTTCTCCCCATCACGCTTGGTCTTCCTACCAAACTGCCAAGGCCTACCAAAAATATATAGTTTAATAGTTGTACTCAAAATTTTGTTCATTAGATCTCATACATTACAAGTCATGACATTGATCACTATTGTAACTTTTTTGTGATTGAATAATTTTTTGTTTTATTTTTAGATGTTGGTTGTGGAAACACCTCCAAATGTTACAAGTGCAATGGATATCGTTGTTTCATCCGCTATACAATCCTCGATGGCTCTGATAAAGGAGGTATGAGGCAAATAACTAAATTTCAATTTACATTCGTTGTTATAGATGTTAGTTCTAGTGAAAAATCAAACCATTATTGATTCACAATTTAATTCCTATTTGGATGGTTTATACAGGGCTTGAGCACACCTTAGTATGGGCATGCAAATATTTCCCTCATGGAGAGTGATCGTGAGATGGCCGTAAGTGATTATTTTGTTAAATATATCATTTTTTATAATGTAATTTCTATAGATTAATGTCTTTACATCTTATTGTAACAGTTAAAACTTCACCTAGAGCTAAATAGTAGGAGGAGGAGGAGGAGCACTCCTCGAGCATAGGAAAAATGAGTGACAAACTTATCGCCATCGTATCACCAAAAAAAGGGAAAGAATTTATTTCTAGAGCATGGAGAGAAATGAATTTTGATTCCAAAGCCCTTTGTTGTATGCCTAGACATGGCAATTTTGTACATATCTTGTATTGGATATATTTTACATTGTATGCTGATATGGCTATTTTGTAACTATATTTTATACTTATATCGACATATATTGATGTATGCGTACATGGCTATTTGGTTAATACAAATAGTTTTTATCGATGGTGTCCATATTTTCTCTTTTTGACAATGTCAAAAGCATGGTTGCATATAGATTAGGCAAAAGACTTTTCCTTTTAGATTAGCAATGCATGGAAGTATCAAAAATTATCCTCAATATTACAAAAAGATATGTGTTTATACCATAGCAGAAAAAATATTTTGGGGAAAAAATCAACAAACCAAAAGTATAAGATTTTTTGAAAAAATCGGGAAAAAGTCTAGAAAAAATTAGAAAAAAATCAGATTTAAAAAAAAGGTAAAAAAAAGAAGAACAAGAGATAAAAACTTTTTGAAGAAAATTTAAAGGCATTTCCATACCATAGAGATATAGAGAGCAAATAAAATAAAGAGTTTAACTAATAAATTGTAAAAAATAGACTTTTGTAGTTTATATTCATATCGTTGATTACATTGCATTACACATATTTCAAACTCAAAGCATTGCTTCAGATTGGATAACTAATAACCATATTTTGATAGATGACAAAATTTCAATTTCAATATAGTTTTTACAAAGTCAACCTAAGCAGTTATGCAATTACTTCACATTGCATAACTAATAACTAGGAGAAGCTCCCACTTGCATTTGCTTGTCATAGAACATAAATTTAGATCGGGTTTTACCTCTAGGGTAAAACATACGATTCTATTCATGTTTTTTGTTTGGGTTCAACTCATTAAATCTGGTGTACTGCACAAGAGGGAATGTGATGTTGAGCAAGCAATATATGTATATGATTAGTTCCTTTCCCCACCATAAACGATAAGTTTAGAGAAGTAATCACTCACTGGCTCCTTTTTTTCCTCCACTGACCAACATGCCTTATGCATCGCTTTGCATTTACTCATTCTATTAGGAGCGTTAATCAGAGATGAAGGTTCATTCAATACTCCACATTCTCACATAACCCGCTCACTCTCATTCCTTTTGTTTGCAAAATTCTCGACTATTTGTTTGGTCACTTATCCATACATGTTTGGCTCTCCATGACTCATTTTTTCGGTTTTGCATGCTTCATTGTTTGGCTCTGCACTCTCGAAAGCTACCTTTCTCTTTGAGGTGAGCTTTTTTACCTCACTAGGCCTCTACCAGTGCCTATATATATTAAAATTAACACACACACACACACACACACATATATATATGAATACATACATACATACATACATAATGCATATGTAATTATGTATGTATGTATGTATGTATGTATGTGTATGTGTTCATATATATATATATGTATGTATATGTACTATTTATGTGTATATATGTGTATTTATATATCTATATATATAGAATGTGTGTGTATGTATGTTCACATTGGGTTTTTCATTTAACTCAATATTTGGGGTTTCAACTTACACTATTTATGAATGTGAAGAAATTTTAGTTCAATTTCATGTCAATGAATTTTAGTTCCATACATTGTGATTGTTACACCATACCATGTTGGTATATATGTATAACTCATGTACATATGTTCAATTTGATTGTTCAATTTCTTTCCTGAATTCACTGATTCCATTTGATTGCTCAATTTGATTATTCAATTAGATTGTTCAATTATATTGATCAATTGGATTGTCCAATTTGATTGTTCAATTGGATTGTTCAATTTGATTGATCAATTGGATTGTTCAATTTGATTGATCAATTGGATTGTTCAATTTGATTGATCAATTGGATTGTTCAATTTGATTGATCAATTGGATTGTTCAATTTGATTTTTCAATTGCATTGTTAAAAGTTATTGTTCTATTGCATTGTTCTATTGGATTGTTCAAATGGATTGTTCTATTTGATTGATCATTTGGAATGTTCAATTTGATTGTTCAATTGCATTATTCAATTGGAAAGTTCAATTTTATTGTTCAATTGGATTGTTCACTTGCAATGTTCAATTTGATTGTGCATTTTGATTGTTCAATTTGAATGTCATATATGTTATGTTCATTCCTTAGTAGTTATTTGTTTCATTGTTTTAGATATGTTGGTATATTTGGCTAACACTTGTAAATTTTTATCTTGTTCAATCTTCATCGATGGTGTGCCATTTCAATCCATTATTGGCTTCATGATGGTGAATTGCATGTCAAAGGTAAACACAAAACAATACTATACATTCGTATTTTAAGTTAAACACTTTCCTTACTATAGTTCTCAGATTATAAATGGCTATTTTCATATATGTTTGTAGGATTCAGTTGGAGAAATTCAGCATCGCATTGGCCATCTCTAGTTCATACAAGTGAGGATTTTAACCTCACTAAATCTGCACCATTGTCTCCTATCATTCCCTTTTCTTTATTCTTTTCAGTTATTTGTTTTGTTATGGGTGTGTTGTGCTAATTAAGGTGAATGTTATTATTTATATTGTTGTTGATTCTAAATAGAATATTTAAAGTGTTAATTCGATTGTCCATAGATTGAAGGTTCTCTTTCATTCTAAGTGCATTGGCATTGTGCTCCATAATTTTTATGGTGTGTATGGTGTTTATGAACACTTCCAATACTTATGTTCATAAACACTCTCAATTTGTCAAGGAAATATATGGTTCTATTCATGCATCACTATGACTTTAATGGGTTTAATCGTTTCATTTAAAATTTCTACGTATACATATACTATAGTACTATAGCTTTCAATGTATATATCAATGTATGTATGTATGCATGCATATATATATATATACATATATATATATATATATATATATATATATATATATATATATATATATATATATATATATGTATGTATGTATGTATATATATGAATAGTACATATATATGTAGGTACACATTGACATATATGTAGGTACAGTTTGATATATATGTACATATGTATTCACATAGACATACATCTAAATACGTATGCACATAGATACGTATGTATGGACATATAAGCACTACATATATCCTCCAAATGAAAACTAGTCAAACCATTTTCATATTTTGAAATAACAAAAAAATGCTATAAGAAATTTGTAGATTTAAAGTTTGTGCAATGATGAACATAATAATAGGGTATAGATAGAATCGTATAGGTAAAATAGGTCACATCCATCTCTACCATTCACAAGTCAAGACTGAACTATGATGTACTGAAACAAATAAACTTGAGATATGACATACATACATGTTATCTTTTGTAGAGGTATAGCCTAAAAGTAAACTTCAATTGAGCTACTAATATAAAAAAGGATATATAAGATTATCACCATTGAATATTTTTTGTAAATGTCATTGCATAATATGGGATAGACATGAGGAGCTTGATATATCAAAAAATATAGAAAACAAATGTTTAGCTTTAAAATGATAGATATTGAACATATAAAGTGTCATGTTACTTTCTTGAATGAAATTGCAAATTGTAGTAGGAAAAAGCCTATGATGGATATACAATTTATAGAGGCACTATTAGAGAAAAAATAGGTTCTAAAATTATGTATCTCTATGAGAATGACCTCTTAATTTAGATGCATCACTTTCAATTCATACCAATTGATGTAATTGGAAATCTGAACAATAAGAGTCTTATTGATATTATTGGAATTACTTTATCTATCACTAAAAGCTCTACATTAAGATGACATGCCCAATTGAGTCATAGGAAGAATCATGACATCACAAGACATGCCAACCTTCATTATTCATGTTACCTCATAGGGAGATATGTGTCAAAAGGAATGATTTCAACTTCAACACATGAAAGTGTTGTCACTTGTGTAACCTAATTTTCTATAAGAAATCCACCCCGCTTTTTCAAACTTATATAAAAAACACATATGTTTAAACTTGGTATTTATCCCACAAGTTCTCATGTCTATATCTAAATCAAGCCCCTCATGTCTATTCAATATTATCATATTTTATGATGTGGCATCATATATATGCTGATAAGATATATAATGTCTCATGTCTATATCTAAGTCAAGCCCCTCATAGCTATCACATAGTATGTTAAATTATCAGCATAGACTATATCGTATGAAATGTTGTACAAGATTATCAACATTGAATATTTTTTTCACAAATGTGGAATAGATATTATAAACATAGAAATTGTGGTAAACAAAATTGAAACAATATATTTTTTGAAATGTAGATTATAAGACAACAATAAAAAGTTATTGACATAGTCTTCAATGGGCCTACCACTAGAGCACCTTAATATGAAAATTCAATGAAGGTTTAGTTCAAAATAATAAACAAGTTTAGTTCACATTTATAAACAAATGTATCATAATGAAAATGGCATCTGCAACTACAACCCAAAGAAAACCACAGATATAAGGCATTGTTTTAGTTGGTCCCTCCCAAACTCAGTTGAATGCTCCAAGGAAAGAATTTGGAGATGTGTTCTCGTCTCCTACTGCTACATTTAGACTTGCCATAAATTGATTTGCATTTGCATTTTTTTAGTTGTGTGAAAATTACATTTGAAGGAATTAGTGGTGAAGAAGTCTGGCCAAATGGAAATTGAGTGCAGCTAACTTGAGATGAGATGGGACTGAAACACACATTTCATACAGAAAACAGAGGGATGTTACAATTGGTTTTATCTCAAAATTAACTATGGTTATAAGATAAGGGAGTTGTAAGACTGCTTAAGTATCTATCTTGCATTAATGCGCTATGGGCATCCTTTATCTCCCTTTCCTTCTTCTCTTGTTCTTTTTGTATCCTCTCTTGCTCCTTCTT
>VDFB02271358.1:169222947-169271661 GCA_007258455.2 Sequoia sempervirens | reverse complement strand
TATCTAGTTTGATTCACCTTAGGAGAATCATCATTCTATGTTGGCTTACATTAGGTCACCATAGGAGTACCAACAGGCTATGAATCTTCCATCTCAAATCTCTTCAGTAGCTCTCTCACATATTTGGACTAAGATATAAAAATTCCATTGTCTAACTCGGTCACTTGTAATCCTAGAAAGAACTTCATCTCTCCAATCATACTTATCTCAAATTCATCCTTCATCTCATTAGAAAACTTCATACATAGATTGTCATCTCCTCCAAAAATGATGTCATCAACAAAGACTTATATAATTAACTCTTTATCATGATCCAATTTGAAATATATGTTGTTATCAACAATACCTTTAGTGAATCCAAGCTTTAGTAAGTATTTTTGAAATCTAGCATATTAGGCTCTAGGGGCTTGGTTAAGTCCATATAGAGCTTTCTTTAGGTGGGAAACCATATCTTCATTGTTAGTTAACTGAAATCCATCTAGTTTTTCAATGTATACTTCTTCTAGTTCTCCATTCAGAGATCCCGAATTCACATCCATTTAATAGACTTTATAGTCCATGTATGTAGAATACGCAAGAAATAATCTAACAGCTTTGATTTTGGCAACAGGGGAATAAGATTCTTCAAAATCAACACCTTCCATCTAAGAATACCCTTTACATACCAGTAAATATGGTAGATCTTCATTATGAAGAGAAAGAGAATGAAAAATTGATGTAGAAGAGAGAAGAGAACGAGAATTGATGAGAGAGAGCAAGAATGAATGAGAATGAGAGTGAAAAGAGGATTTTTGGTAGGTTGGAGGGTGGGAAGATCCATTACATATGCATTCCTACTATAATGAAATAAGTCATAGGCAAGGGACATGGAATATCCTTATTTAAATTTCAAAAAATTTAGGGATGCTAGCATGTCATGTAGACGTCCACCCATTGCACAAGTGTCCTACTCAAAATTTTGTAAGAATGAGGTATCCAAGCTACTAATGCTTCATTGTTGTCCCTTATGAAGTTGGAATCATAAAATTTTGACTCATATGGTTTTTTCTTTAATATGAAAGGTTGGCATAAATGCAATGGGTTAGATGTGCAAGTGCGAAATTTCCATGGGGTGAAATTTTATGACCCTACATTTTTCCCCCACTTTAGTGAACTATTTTTTTAGAGAACAAATAGCTGCGCTAAAGTAGTTAAGAAGACATAATTGTAAGAATTAAAATTTTAATTTTTTTATAGATTTTGCTAAAAGGATACTGTAGAGGCCACAAAGGTTGAGTAGGTGGATACTCGCAATGCCCCTAGCATTCAAGCTCAATGAAAAAACTACAGCACTTGACGTGAAGTTATGTTTTGTAAAACAAAAAATTGGGTTTGTTTTAAAATCAAAACAAGCGACCACGGTGAGAAGAATGCTTAAGAAAATTTTGGAGAATCAGAAGAAAACTTTGATGAATATGTGACTATATGCCCCTCCTATTTTTCCCTTGGTTAGGTGGGGTCAAAATAAGAAGGATGGATGAAACATTTTTACCATGAAAAATGGGTGAAAATGAGTTAATATATGTCTGGGTGGGCCCATGGGAGGGTCATTTTTACTATTCATTGTGAGGACTTTCTTTCCTTTTCAAGAGAGATATTAGAAGAACACATCACATATGAGACTTAATACCTCTATGGATCAACCAACAATGTGTCACTATGGTGAGGGACAACCCACCTAATGAGGTACCTACATAAAAATTTCTGCCAAAAAAATTATTTTAATTTATTCATTAGCTTTTTAGTTCTCCCAAAAAGTGCGTGCGTCCAAATAGCATGAAACTTCAACATCCTTTAGTTGCTCTCGCATACCATCAACATGTCAACATCCATCAATCAAATTGGCATTATGCTAACATGTCAGTGTCCTTTGGTCACACTAGTGTCTAGTTGAAATGCTATCATAAGGCTATTTGACTTCATATCCTAGCATACTACACAAATGTTTGCATAATCCACTATAGACTTAATGGAAGACTAAGTAAAATTTTATGAGGATTTTCTTGATAATGTAGAGTTAAAATATTTTTATGATGTAGATTGTTTTGACTAAAGAATTTATGTTTTTGCAAGAGTGTCTTGAGATCTAAGAGCATAGAAATAGGGCTATTCTAAAATTGCTAAATGGTTGTTGAAATGAAATTGGCATTGATGACTACATGATTCGAAATAGGTCAGGATCTAGTGGGTTTACGAGATTATAGAGATCTTATTTCACAGACCCATGCTCATGGTATTGATGGACCAATGGAATGCAAATACATCTTCATTTCATCTCCCTATTGGGGAGATGATGGTGACTCTAGAGGATGTATAACACATCTTATGCCTATCCATCCATGGGGAGCATGTGGCATAAAAGGAGGGTAGGAAAACTTAGGATGCCTATGTTGTACAATAATACTACCTCAAATGTGTCATCTTAGGGGAGACATTTGGGTATATCTATATGTATTTTCTAGAGTAGAGGCAAGTGGAAATACCACTGGTGTGACGAGTGCTAATCATGATCATTTCCCTACGGGTTGTGATGCATTGGTGAGACACACCTTCACAAGGGCCTCATCCATTTTATCTAGGCCATGGGGGAGAGGGAGATAGTAAACACCTGGGTTTAGATCATTCTGGCACATCTCTATCATGACCTCAAGTGATACATCCACTATGAGTATCTTATCCTTACCATCTACATGCTACTTTAGGTAAGTTAGGTGTTCGAGCAAATCTTGTGTATGATGCTAACCAAGTATCCCCTAGGCCTACCACATAAGATGTTGTGAGTGCATGTGTATCCCTTGATATTTAATTGGTGGTATGGTGATTTGTAGTTTTGGCGGTAGTGCATTGATATAGTAAGGGCATTGGACATTTGATGGTTCCCATATAAATAGATGTGGACCTAACCATTTGGTATGAGGTAACTATGTAGGATTTAGGACTATCAACTCCTAAAGTTAGGAAATATAATCACATTATAGTCCCATATTACTAGAACTAGGTTTCCCATTCATTCGCATAGGTGTAGACAATCTCCTTGAAAACTCTTATGTATATAGGTCACACATGAGCACAACACGAGCAGGAGATTGACCCCATCCCACCATCATAATTGTTGCACTCAATGAAAATGATGGTTTAGATGATGAGGACCATCCCAAGGCCCTTGTGATGGATGATGTCAACATCATAGTTTTATGACTGGTGGTCGATAGCAGGTCATGCCCCAATTTTCCCATCAAGCACCTCCATGAGCGACGATGGTGCCCAAGGGTTAGGAGGTGAGGGTCCTAGGATCATCAAGGAGGGAAATGAGGTGGACATGGTTGGAGTGAAATAGTTCTCTAGGTGGTGGTGATGGGTGGCATCACTAGTGTGCATAAAACTTGTCTCATCAACACCACCTATAGTGCATATAGTTGTGCCTCTATCAACACTAGCAATAGGGATAAGGATCACGTCTGATAGTGGTGCTCCAATCCCATACCTACACTAGTAGAATAGGTACCTAGGTACAAGTATGGTTCATGTTATATCATTTTAGTTACTTTTATTTTAGTTTCTTTGTCTCATATATATATGCATGATATGGTATTGACATCATCCACTTTCTCTATGGTTGTAGTGTTCACAGAGGAGTGGCTTGATTTCTTTAGGAAGTGTATATTAAAGGTATTTTGAGCCATCCAATTCCAAGGGTTAGTCCTTGAAGCCTATACGAAACATAAAATAAGGTGCTATGCCTAATTATTCCATCCTTTAGTGCATATTAGTATGACCTATGAGAATACGTAGGTGGACGTAGTCCAGTAAGCTACAAAACTAACCATGATGATAAGGCAATGAGATCAGTAGGTGATGGAGCTCCTTATTGCACTATCTAAGCAAGATCAGGTTGTGACATGGGTAGAGAGTGTCGAGCAGGCATATGGTGCCTTTTAAATCTAGGTTGATGACCTTGGTAGGAAGGTAACCGAAAGGAAGACAACACCCATTGAGTTTCTTAGGTATAGAAAATTAGAGAGGAGCTATGTCATGCTTGAGAGTGGGAGGCTTCACTTGGGAGAGTGTCGTGTAGCTACGAGAGGATGTGACCAACCTTTGGGGAGATATCAAAGAACTATGATCATAGAGAATTTCCATCTTGTGGTCACATTGATGACACTCCAATATCCTCTTATACCACCACTAGTGCTAGAGGGCTTAGGGATCAATGTACCTAGAGGATAAGAGCCAAATTTTATATAGCATATCATTTTTTATGTATAGCACTTTTATGTATAGATTCATATATAGATATATAGACACGAAATTTTAACATAGTGGTGTTATTCATGTACATGACATTTTTGATATATATATATATGAGATTTTTGACTGTCATCATGGTGTTCTTTGTGTTTACTTCTATTTCATGTATTATTACACATGTCATTGATATATTTTTATGGATGTATGTTTAGATTACAATTTAATAAACACATATTTGATGTATGATTAATTAAGTATAATAATGATCTAATGCCAGACCAAAAGATATAATCAAACACAATGCATAGATACATAACATAATAATAAAACAAATATATATATTTTTACTAACTAAATAAATTAATTACATACACATGTTCACATCATAACCCAAATCAAAAAAATAATGTGTTAATGAAGAAATGCCATAGCACAATGAACTATGATCCCTAGAGAGAAACGAGTTTCATGTGCATTCCACATTATAGACCCTATGCATAGTATTGATGAAGATGCATTGCATTGATAGGTTATTTTAGAGGCATACCATCCATATATGATAATCCATATGCACCATAACCATAAAAAATTATGATTATGTAAGGAACTAACCAATTAGGGCATAATATCCCTTTTTGATTAGGTGGCTCATTTATATTCCTTTGATTCTCATAGAGAATGAGATCATCTACCTTAAATGTATGAGAATGAACACTTTGATTATAATTTTTAGAAATGGATCTTTGATAAGCTTGGAGATGTTTGAGGGCCTATAATTGACACTCATCAAGCAAATCAAGATGTTTTATACATTCAACATGGTAAGTGTCATCATCAATTACCCCTTTAAGGGAAACTTGCAAAGAAAAAATTTCCAAATCTAAAGGCATGATAACATTGGTGTAATGAAATAACTTGCACAATAATAATATAATATGAAATATGTTGCAAATATTTGATAATAATATGCCACTTTTTTATTAAATATATTAATATCGAGATGTCCATGTTCATTTGGCTTGCTGCTATTTTTTTTTTCTATAGAAACCCAGATGACTTCTTTTGTGAATGGAGAAATGGTGGCCTTATGTATCTTTTTGTGAGTCTTCTCTTCATCCACAATTTTATTCTGGTGTAGTGTTTACTGATGGATTCTACAGTTGCGTTCTTGACTATTTTAATAGCTTTCTCCTTTGGGCCTATGGAGGTGGTCCTCCCTTTGCTACTCTTATTGAGGTGGAGGTGGAGGGTGTTGGTGATTTCTAGCTATGGTGGGCGTGCTGCTTGTAGCATCCTCTCCAATAGAGGGGAACTCATTCCTTTAGAGGTCATCTTGGAGTTAGTTTCCTGTAACCAGAGTACTTCGAAGTAGTTGTTGATGTTGGATCTATCCTTGGATGATTTGGGCTCTTTGGATTTACATGTTTTGCTATAGGCTAGGTAGTTTTCTAAGCTTCTCTCTATGTTCCAATAGGCTGAGCTAATTAGGGGTTGAATGGAATCCTACTCCATTAATATTTTTTTCCTTCTTGGCTCTATGGTTTTTTCCATGGGCAATTGGTTTGCTAATGCTTGGATGATGCAGGTAGTGTTTTTGTATCTCTATGGGTTATGATCTCGAGAAAAATTAGGTGGTTAATGTTGTTTTTGATTAGGGGGTTGATGGTGTTTTACACCATTGTGTAGATTATCTTTCTTTGCTTAGGGGTTTCTTCTATGAGTAGTGGGTTTGTTGATGCTTGATGGATGCAAGTAGGATCTATGATCATCTAAAAGGGTTTATGGTCTCGATTAAAACCAGTTTGTTTAAGGGTCTCAGGAAATTGATTGTTTGTATGATACAACATTTGTAGTCATGAGTTATCTTTAGTGGATTTTGTGGAGCTATTTTTGGTTTGTGATGTATTTTAAATGAAACTTGTTTACCTTTGTTCTAGGTTCTGAGCCCCATCAAAACCCATACCTATTTTTTACCCTTAATCAAAAAATAATATTGATGCAAACTTGGAAGGCTCAACTCAAACAATCTGATAACCTGTCTCTAAAAGGAATCTAACAAGATTAAAATTTCTTATTTTAACAAGACAAACAACCCACAAATCCTTACAATCATCAAAGGTTAGGTTTCACACCTTCACCCCTTGAAATCTAGTAGCATAGGGAACTCAGTTTTCTTCCAATAACTTAAATGGTTTCCAAAACACTTGACAAATACTTGATAGATTCAGACACCCATTTCAAGGTTACAACACATATGTAAGGCTCAACAACAACTCCTTTGGACCAACATGGATATCCAACACCCTTATCATGGAAAAACCTAATGAAATAGGTCAAATTTTCAAAGTACCCTATACACTACTCCAAAACCCTTGAAACCTTGGGGATGAAATTAAAATATTCCAAATCCATAGATTCCACAGTCATATCCCCTTTGTATAGACATATTCTCTCCAAACATAAAAACCCTCCTTTTTGATGCAAATAACAAGGGTTTTGTGGAAACCACAAATCCAAGACCTTTCCCACCAAACTAAGGATTCAAACACCCTTCCTCAAGTCTACTCAGAAACTTGACCCTCTCACCAACTCAATTCCATTAGTATTTCATTTAAAAGCATCTCAAAACCTCCATTTTTAAAGGGAAAATAACATTATCAACCCTAGGAATCATTGCAATACCACTTAATTGGTTCTCCCTAACCTCAAATGTTAATATACATCTACCCTAGCATAATTTAAAACAATCCACCAAGCAAAAATCCAAGTATAGTAGGTGGATTGGTTAACTTTTCCTGTTTTTACCCTCAAGTCTCTTAACACAGTAAAATAGGGTTATCACTATATTTTATTAATTTCCCACACAAAACTAAAAATTAGAACTTCAAATCACATGGAAATTGAAGTAGACACTTGTACATATAATCACTGGTGATTTCAAGGCATGAATAGTATGTACGGGTCCGTACAGTAGCAAAATGTTCAGGAAAAATAGTAAAAGCACAAATACTTGCTCAAGGAATGTGGTATTTTATTGCTTTTTATTGCTACATGCTTCATCAAATCTTTGAATCGAGCCTTAGATATACTTTTAAAATTTCATCCTAAAACTACCTTCAACCACCGAGCACAACTAATTAACACTTAAATTGCAAGTTTTGTCAAGGTTACACTTAACAACATTTTGTAACTCTTGCATTATTCCACCTAATTGACCTTTAAGACCTAGAATACCTTTAAACATCTATTATGTGGCCTATTAGACCTTATTCATGAACTTATGCAAGAAAACATGAAGAAATTTCACTTTTACCCATCTTGACATGGGTTGACAACCTTTACATCTTTTCAAGATTGGTCATATTTTGCAACTTCCCCATTGTATAATGATTAAGAGACCTTAAAATCACTTGTTGAACCTTCAAGGACTCTTTTCCCTTTCATTCCAAGGTGTAGGTTCCCCTGCACCAAATATGCCACTTCAAAGGGGAAACCTCCTAATCCACTTTGAGGTGGATACATCCAATAGTCTTTAATAATGACTCAATAATCATCATGATGATAATAACCTACCTAGATACTTCCTATATATACCATAATTTCACCTAGGATTTCACCCAAGCCAACCTAGATAACCCTATATAAGCCTTAGGCAAACCTAAATAACTAAATAACAATATAATAATGATAATATGACTTAATTAAAAGTTAGGATAGCCACAAGCCATCTACTCATAACACTATGCACCTTATAGGATTAAGGGCATAAAATTTCCCTCATCTTTACAAAATCATTACCCTCAATGCTAACTTTTTCTTTTTCTTCTTCTTCATCTACTTTTTTATTTCCACTTCTTTTTCTTTTGTTCCTTCTTGTTCCTACTCTTGTTCTTTATCCTTCTCTTTTTTACTTCCACTTCATCTTCTATTGTTGCTTCTTTTTCTTTTTCTTCTTGTTCTTTCTCTTTCTCTTTCTCTTTCTCTTTCTCTTTCTCTTTCTCTTTCTCTTTCTCTTTCTCTTTCTCTTTCTCTTTCTCTTTCTCTTTCTCTTTCTCTTTCTCTTTCTCTTTCTCTTTCTCTTTCCCTTTCTTTTTTTCTTTTTTTTTTTCTTTTCCTTCTCTTTTGTGGATAATTTTTCTTGTGAAGAAGGTCTAGAAATATAAATTTTCAATAAATCACACCAATATATTTAAAATACTTTTACTAAAGCCTAGGTCATACTCTCTTAGAATTTTTTCTCAAAAATTAGATGTTTTGCAACCTTGAAAGTGAAATTGTTGGAAACCCTAATTTTGTAATAAATAACTTATTATGCTTCAAATTTTGCACAATTTGTACTATATGATCCTATATAAATTCTACAAAACCCTACCAAAAATAAAGAACCAATTCAATACGATTTGGGAGATATGCACTTTTTAAAATAATTGGGACAAAACCATAATTTTCCTATAAATCAATCAATTCATCACCAATTCCTTTGAAATGTGGACTATAGGTTCTTTGATATATTTTTCAAAAACCCTTTACAAATTAGAAAAAAATTCACTAAAATCTAGGAGATATGATTTCACAAGATGACCTCCAAAATTGAAAAAAATGTGTTGTCACAATATTGCCAAGATCATGCTCTGATACCACTTGTAATGAAATAACTTTCATAAGAATAATATAATATGAAATATGATTCAAATAATTGATAATAATATTCAAATTTGAGAGGGAATCCTCCTAATTCACATCGACAAGGATACCTCCAATAGTCTACAATAAGGACTCAATACTCAGCATGATGATAATAACCTACCCATACCTCCTATATATACCATATTTTTTCCTAGGATATCACCTAAGCTGACCTAGATAACCCTATAAAAGCCTTGGGCCAATCTAAATAACTAAATAACAATATAATAATGATAATATTACTTAATTATGAGTTAAGGTAGCTGTAAGATGACTACTCATAACACTATACACAATATAGGGGTAAGGGCATAAAACTCAACACCATACATGAGGTTGTATGGGGTTGTAACAATATCCATTCAAATTCTTGTGCAATAGGCCTACAAGGCTTACGTTAATTGAGTATTCCAATATTTACCATCTTTACTCACTATTTTTTGAAGAATTAGCTGAAGATTTTTATTAGATGCTTCAAGTTGGCCATTAAATGAGTATAATATGGTATAGAAAATCTATGTTGAATACGAAATTTTCCAAGAATTTATTCACCTATTTTTTCTTAAATGAAGTACCATTATTAGAAACAAGGGTAGAAGGCAATCCAAAATGAGCAATTATATTGTTTAGAAGAAAGCTATAGATTGCTTCAACATTAGTGGACCAAAGTGGAATAGCTTTGACACAATTTATAAAGTAATAAGTAGTATTAATGATGAAAGTATATCCTTTGGAAGAAGGAGGTGATATTTTTCCAATAATATTAACCCCTATTTCACAAATGGCCAAGGAGAGATCTAATTTTGAGGCTCTCGTACAAGAGCTTGAATGAGATTACTATGTTGCTAATATTTAGGACACTGCTTGATAAAGATGAAGGAGTCTTGCTCCACTATTTGAAAATATTATCCCATATATATATTATTTTATGAACTAAGGATTTACCACCAAAATGTCCATCTCCAAAGCCTAAATGAGCTTCTTGAAGGGCAAGGGCTATTTCATCCTTAGTGAGACATCAAAGAAGAAGACTGTTGATCATCAAAGCTTGTGCCTCTCTGATAGCCTTATGGGAAATTCAATGAGTGCAGAACCGATTTGTGCCTCACTAAATACCTTTGGGATTTTTATAGAAAGTCGACTCTTATCTAAGTTTGGAGAAAAAGGTAGAAGGGAATGTAAATATAAAACATAAAAAATGGAGATGCACCAAATCTTTTACAACATTTCAAACCTAATTTTTTTCTATGAATAATATGTTAGACATAGAATGTCACAACCCTTCATTGTTGGGAAGAGGAAAAGCAGCAAAGGCTAGATACAATCACAGTGTAGAATTTCAAATATCCCTATAGGAAGTGTTCATTAAGTTTTGATCAAGCATAAAAGTCCCAAAGGTTAATAGAGAAATATTTAGAAATTGCATAAACCCTTCCTCTTGTTACAACATAATATGAAAAAACAACCTTTCAAGAAAATGAAGAAATCCATAGACATAATCCAATTTACACAAGTTATTATTATACCATATAAGTCTACAACATGAAAATCAACTATTCAAACTATTTGAATTAAGCTTAACACAGTGTTTCATTCTGAACAAAAACATAAAGAAGGAACTTGATAAAGGCCATAACATGCATAGTTTCAAAGATTTCTTCCAAATAGTTCATGCTTAAAATATCAAATGAACTTAGGAAACAAAGCTTGTATGCCAATCCAATAATAGTTTGAGTTAAAACAATATAACATGCTAGAGAAAAGAGCATTCTTTGAATTAATTTTAAAAATATATCTATCTCTAAGGAAAACTAAAAGAACTTTTATCTCTGAAAAAAGGGAATTGGAACCCCTTCCTTATGTCGTTGTCTCCCATTTATAGCTGAAAAAGAGAGAGAACTGCCACCACATTCTAGAACTAAATACTACCAGATGTTGGAATATGATAGCTGATGATTTGATTAAATATATTTAATTAGTTCATGATAATATTTTCTCAATAATTCTTAACTACCACATCAATGCCCTTTAGATATTTAGCAAAGATTTTTATCTAAAAAAAATCAGATCCTAGGAAATAGCCCAAAAAAATTATGGCTGACCAATCACGTAGCTCGATGGTGCTGACTCAAAGTTTCCATCCTTAAAAAAGAAACATTCAAAATTCTCTGAAAATCTCCAAAAGGGATTGCTTCTTAAAAGAACAAACTACCCATAGTGAAGAGATGATGTGTTGCATAGGTAGGGATTCTCAAATTTGTGAAAATTATCTTTGGGAAAATCTCCACCGAGTTGACATGTGTCCCAAATCTCTCCCAAAAGGAAGGTGATAAATGAAACCCATGCAACCACCACATGGAACATTGCATGCATTTTCGAACAACCTTTACTTTGAGTGTAGACACATTCGAAGCCAAAAATGTATAAGAGTCAAAAATAAAAAAAAAGATTAAGTTAAAATTACTTCATAGTTCTGGTGACTCATAGGGGACCTTTTCTTGTAGAGGAATGAACCTAAATCTCTGAAAATTCTTGCATTTTGAGGAAAGTAGAATGCTTCACCTCCCAATCCAAATTAGTTAGTGGGATAAGAGCATGGATTACTCTGTGTGCTTGATCTAGTTCAAAGACTTCCTTGAAGGAAATAGCTCCCCATCTTGCTGAAACAACCCTAAGGTGATAATAGAGATGAGAAAGGGGAAATATTTTGTGCTCAATGTTATCAGTGGTGGGAATCACACTTGAACCTAGGATTTTTGTAGAATTCTAGAGCTTATGTCTGATTGCATCTGTGATTTACTCAACTGATAACACATCTCCATCTTGTGAGAAAATGGGAGGAAAACTAAATCTATGTAGGACACTAAAATCCTTCTTGCTTTCATTGACCCTTTTGTTTAACATTTCTTGGAATTCCCTACTATTTGTTGTGACCTTGTTCCAATTGACATTTTTTCTTTCTTTGTTGGATGTGACCCTTCAATCCACTAGTAGAATTTGGCAAAAAAATGACTACGTGACTTAAAATTTTAGTCACATGACTAACACTAGTAGTATTTGAAAAATAAATGACTAATTTGGTCATTTATAAGTGAAAAATTTGGTCATCAGGTAAAATCACAACTAAATGACTAAATAAATAACTAAATAAATGTGTTCATTATTAAAATCTTTGCCATAATTTTTATTTTAATAAACATACTCTAAAACCTTCATTAAGACCTTATTTTCAATCATAGCCCACCATAATTAATAATAAAATATTACAAATAAAATCACTAATAAATACTTTTTGTGGAATAAATATTTTTTTTTGTGGTGCCATCATATGAACACCAAAGTTTCTTCTAAATTGATGAAAAACCACCAAATTATCACAAGTAAAAATTAAACAATATGATATTAAAGTGGATAATTCAGAAAATATTTTGAATTAATGGAGTGGATTGTATTATATTATAATATAATAATGATATATTATATTAAAATACAATATAATATAATATATTATAATATTATATTATATTATATAATATATATATATATATATATGATATTAATATTATATTATAAAATTAAAAAAATTAGGCAAAGGTGGTGAGGCCACAAATTATATTAATATAAATGAATTAAATTAAATTGCATATTCATTTTAAAATAATTTAACAATTACTGATTGTAGTTTTAAAATAATTAAAATATAGTATTTAAATATAAAAGCAACCTTTCTATTTTATTTTTTCTTTTTTTGCATGCAAATCATTTTATATTCTAAAATTTAACTACATTCTAATTTGAAAAAAATTATATAACATTTTGAAGTAAAAAAGCTATTGATTTATATCTTTTTAATATGTTGGGAAGGAAATAAATCTCTACTTCTAGACTTTTTAGATTTTTTAGTTCAATTGAACTATATTGAACTTTACTTGTTCAATTGAATTGTATTGAACTTTAAATTTGAATGACCAATTATTTTAAAAACAATTAATCAAATCATCATAATATTTTCAAAAACAAATAATTTTATATTATATAATAATATAATATAATATAATATTTATATAATATTATATTATAATATATTTAATATTATATAATAATATAATATTTAATAATTGATTGTGAGGGGAGAATTATGTATTGTAATTTATTTATTTTGAGTTCCATTTTAAAATTCATTAAGGAAAATTAGGCAGGAAATTTTTCATTTTAATAAACATATTGTAAAACCCTAGTCGAAACCTTGTCTTTAGACTATATTGCAACTTGCCAAATTGGAGAAGTTAAAGGTCAATACCAGTGATGGAGTTTGGAGGAGATGAAACCAGCAATAGGAAAGCAAGAAAAATTGTCTAGGGTAAAGTGCTTTGTAATGTTAAAACATAAATGTGCTCATTTTAGGATCTTGGCCACAATTTCATTTTAAAAAATTGATGTAGGGGCATCAAAGTTTTTGTTTTGTTTGAAAATTTTGTTTCTTTTGTTTTCTTTGATTTTCCTATGACAAGTGGTTACATTGGAAGAGAAAAAACAATTCTTTTGATTGTTGTGTGGGATCACCCCATTTTGGGTGAAGGCGTGGCTGCAAGGTAGAAGAAAAAGAAAATGGTTGTTGATAGAGGGAAGGAGGGATGGTTGGAAGAGAGGTCTAATCTATTTTAGTCGAGGAAGGATAAGACAGAGAAACCCTAAACAAGAAACGATGAGAGGGAGAATGAATAGGGGCACTTATCAAAGGATTGATTGTCATTGTAATCAACTGACTGGCATCTTTGTACTTAGAAAATATATAAGTATTTAAGCTCTGCTTTTTTATTCGGGCCTCCTTTTGAACTCTGTTACCTATAGGATATGCACAAAATGGTTTTATTGAAAAGGGCTTTCCAAAATGCCTCTATTAATTATTATTTTTTAATATTCTTTTAATGTAAATGTTTAAGGATATTATATAAGTTTATATTTTATAACCTTTTTTCTATGGAAATTATTTCAAATTGTAAGCATTCTGAGTTCATATTACCCCCATTAGTTGTGACGAGTCACAAAGGAAAAGTTTTTTTATGGCATGAGCACCTACAAGTTTGAAAGTATTTATTTGAAAATTGTCATTTACTACTACAGATGGATCTAGTAATAACTTTATTTGTGTGATTCAAACTTGAACATCATTCCTCAATGTTGTTCAGTTGAAATTGTATATGACTGGGGTTACCTTTGTGTAGATTGAATACTATGTTTTAGTCAACTATGAATAAATGAACTGTGGAGTTTGACTATCTGTATATCCATTTCTTCTTGAATACTTTCATAATATATTCCTAAATTTCTATGATGTTCCATATTCTCCCACTTTATTTTTCATATTTCAAAGTTTCATAAATTTTTCAAAAATATTAACAAATTTTAAGTTTTTTTTATTATGGACAGGTACAAAGCAAGAAGAAAATGCATGCAAAATCAATTCCTTCTAGATGCATTTACAACCCACCCCATGTGCAACAATGAAGACATGCATTCACACCAATGGATTTTTAGCTTTAGTTTTAGTTTTCTTCAATTTTAAAAGCATAATAAATCAACTTTTTGCATACTGTAGAAAGATTCTCTCTGCAAAACTCTATATATAGAGTTCTTTGCAACATATTTTATATACAATTTGAATATACAAGTGAATTATTTCCAACATTGTTGTTTCAATCTTTTGAGCAAATTCGTTGAAGCTTTATAATTATTTAATTTTTCTAGTATAACATAAGAGCATTAAAGTTTTATATCTTTCAATCACAACATAATTTCATTGAACTTCTATTGATTCACATATGAAAGTATTAGTTCATAAATGACTAAATAAATGACTACCATGACTAAATAAATGACTACCATGACTAAATAAATGACTACAATGACTAAATAAATGACTACCATGACTAAATAAAATGACTACAATAGCTAAATAAATGATTACCATGATTAAATAAAATGACTACCATGACTAAATAAATGACTACCATGAATAAATAAACAACTACCATGACTAAATAAATGACTACCATGACTAAATAAATAAACACTTAACAACAATCAATGACTAAATCAATGACTAGATAAATGACTAAAATAGTTTAGTCATAAATTTGGTCACGTTATAAATGACCAACAATAAACTACTAATGGTCACGTGACCAAAATTAGTCATTTATATGCAATTTTTAGTAGTTTATTTAGTCATATATTGTTGTTTGTGTACTAGTGATCTAGAATCCCTGCAATCCTTAAAGCATCATAAGTGGCCACACACAATTTGGAAATCATATTTTTCAATTCCACTACTCGGGGAGCATATATCTATAGAATATTGTTGGCCAACAGGCGAAACTTTCCATTTAATTCCTAAACATCCCTTTATAATTATAGGGTTGGACTGAGAATAGCAACTGCAACTATGATATATTCCTAGTGCACGGATATGAGCTTCTTGAATACTGGGAGGGTCCTAGACCCTTGTGTAATAGTTAACTCTTGATGGAACTAAACCTCTTTCGCTCTTACATTCTCCTCCATTTGATTCTTCTCTTGGAGGGAATTTTTTAGTTTGGAGCTCAATATTTCTATCTCTTGGTCGTGAACCTGTAGAGCAGAATTGACCTCATGTTTCTCTTGTCTTGACTCTTTTGATTCCATGTGGGCCTTTTGTAGATTGTTGGAATCTTGAGATTGGACATTGTCCAACTCTCTTTGTATGTTGAACTAAGTATGTCGATACTCTCCATTTGTTTAGATATTAGTAGCAAGATTAACTCTTAAATTTTCAATTCTAGCATTTAGCTAAACCTGCTCACCTTGGTCCTTCTTCAGAAACTTAGCTACTTCTCCTTGATAATTTTGTATCTACCTTATGCGGGCCATCTCAACATCTCTGGCCTTGATTTTTTTCTATAGCCTACTCACTATTTCCCTTACATTTATCAACTCTACCTCATGATTTTTCAATCTCTTGTCTAGTCTTTCATAATCCACATATACCACCTTTTGGGTGGCCTTAGCTAGGACCACTTTATCGCATGAGCGAGTTTCATTTAAATCTAGACCAATGGCTCTAATTTCATAATGTTCCATCTACATTTGTCCTTCGGGTTTGGACATGAGCGACTTCATGGTAGTGATTAGTAGAGAATTCCACTCTTCATTGAAGCAAGCTTCAATCTTCTTGGTAGCTAGTAGCGCGACGTTCTTTAACAACTAGTTTTTCTTTCTGGCCCATCAAGCTCACTTGCTTGCATCAAAATTCTCTTGGAGACTCTATTGGGTGTCAATGCTTTTTGTTGCAATGGAAGCATCTTGAGGGAGACCAAAAAGGGTGACAAAAGGAGAAACCGCAAACCTATGAGAAAGCACAGAAGCAAATGGGAGAGTTATCATGGAAAATGGTGGGATACCGAATTAAGATTTGGTAGGGGAAAACTAGTTGGGGTGAAAAGAGAAAGATATGGAAGGAGAGATCTTTTCCTAGAAGTAGACAAACTTGGAGTAATGGGAAACATGGATGTTCTAGCTTTTTCAATGGGTGCCCTTAACATGGTTATCAAAGAATCAATAGTGGTTGAAGTGGATGTTGTGTGTTCAACATGTGGGGCTAATTCACAAGTTTCATTCCTAAAAATGGTTGGGACTTCATTAAGGACCAAAATATCAAGGTTCATGGATAGAGGACTCTTCTCTAAAAATGGGGGCAGATGGGTAACCAAAGATGTAGAGGAAGGAAGAAGAGAGGGAGTAAAACTTACTTAGGTTGTGTTGATTGAAACACTTTGTAGAATAGACTCCACTTCTTCTTCTCCTCTGGATGATGCATTAGGTGCACCTAGATCCTAGACTCGTCTTCTCTTTGCATGAACAAAACTAGTACTTCCCAATCCTTTAGCAGTCGATCCCATCGAAACTTGGCCTTCAATAACCACAACGGACCTTTTTGGGGAACATCAAGTTATTTTCCCTTTGCTTCAAGCACTGGCGGAGGACATGACTTTTGAGTCCCTTTTCCTCAAACTCTCTTCTCCTATCAAATTCTTGAGGATGGGAAGCATGGCACTGAAGCTCCTCTTGTTCAACCTCATGACTTGTCTCTAGATTTCTATTGTTGGTATTAACCTCTTAGTCATAAACCTCTTTGAACCTTTCATCATGCAGCCGCAAATCTCCGAACAGAGAATTGAGGCATCTCATTTCTTATCGGAACCTCCAAAAATTTTCCTTCTTCCTTTTCAACCATCCCTTGCATTTCAATTGTGTGTTGAGGGATTTACCCATTATGAGGTTCTTCTAATGCTTTTCCTACAATACATAGAAATTCAGCCATGTTGGTCATTTGAATGGTATGCGGGCCAATTCAATGTATAATTTTGGCCTTTCTTGAGTTAGATTCTTCCTTGACTCAAATATTCTTGGCTCGTGTGTTTCAAAGTGAAGTGCTTTGCCAAATTATAGTCCCATGTGTCACAAATAAGGAGCAAGCCTAGGACTACCAATAAGTTTGTAAGCTCACCATCTACCTTTCACCTTATCAGTATTACCTGACTGTTGGCAATGCTAAAGGGGATTGGGAAAAGGCTTGTCTTATTCCTATCAGTGACATAGGAATTGTCAAAAAGGGTTTCTTGATGACATGCCTCCAATTTAAAAATCTATCTATTACAAATATAGGGAGTTTGAAAGGCTCCCAAAGGAAACCATGGAATCTAATAAACATAAAATCTTCACCTAGGAAATAATCCATGGGGTCTACAAAGCCTTCATCCATTGCAAGATCTCAAGAGAGAAACGGCCCATAGGGTGTGGCAACAAGTCTTGAAGTATTGGCCTCAAAAAATAATCTACAAACCAGTAATAATCCCATTTTCTTGAAATCACATGAGTCCATACATAAATTGGCTGATAGGAACCTTTTACATCGAACCTAGACACTCATAAACTTCTCTCTAGAAACTTATAATTTTGATATAAAATCAAGTGAACCAAGAAAGAGGAATACCTAAATTTATACTCAACATCATAGTTCCTTAATTTCTCTAGCATACCTCTAGCTAATACATTAGTAAAATCATAGTACTTCTAACTCTTCTCCTTTTTAAGCATAAAATTCAAGCACATATAAAAGGGATGGACATCTTCATCATGATCAAGGATGTAAATCTAGGATAACATTAAGAAGATATACTATGTGTCTTTCTTGAATTTTTTGCATGCAAGAGGAAATGAAAAGTGATATCTCTATAGTCTTTCCTTTGTTTCATCCTCATAAAATCTTCCCTTCTTAGTTTTGGCTTCCCAAAAAAAAATCATTTCTTCCTCTTCAAAGCTTTTTTCACCTCAAGTTGTAGCGATACACAAAATATCTTGTATGGCCACTACAAAAATTGTAACCTTTCAAATCTCATTGCCTACAATAACTCCTATCTCCTTGTTGAATCTTTTGGTACATGCATCCACCAGCTTTGGGTTTGGGTGTATGGTGGGAAACATGAACTGTGACAAACCACAATTCTAGAGCCAAGATGTGAAACCTTCAATTGACTCGTGCAATATCATTCTTTGGAATGCCCCCTCCCGAAAGCTTTTAGGGTTAGTTTCCAACTTTGGGTAAAAACTATTGCTAATTAAATCCTACACTTCCTTTCTCCCAAAATGTTTATCTAGTTGCACTATTTTATAAAATTCAAACAGCCACTCCTCTGGCATTAGGGCATTGATGATTGAATTATTTAAAAAGATAGTAGCATAAATCAGCCTTTTAGATGAGGCTCTGGCCTTTCTACCAAATTTTGATGCTTTCGCCATGGCTATGGCAAGAAGTTGCAGATATTTTCTTCAATGAAATGACCACTTGCTTTTTCACTACCTAGAAAAATCTACTTTTGGGTATAGTTAATTCCTTTGCACGTGCATGCAGTTAAGGCTACACCATTACCACTGGTCCATTAAATGATACAAATAGGGTGATACATGTGGATTTGGAATCCGTATCCCTCAAGAATGCTAAAAACACTGTGAGAATGGTATTAGTACATTTGATCCCCATCGCCTCTTTCACAAATAAGCTAATTTCATTGGGAAGCATGCTTTTAGCTATGAGAAATGTGTTAAGTAATGCAAGGTACTTTTGAAAAGATGCACCTATTTAATTTTTTCAGAACTTAACACTTTAATCCATCATCAACACTAGCCAACTTGCTTATGTGAAAAGACATGGATTAAAGTGTTAAGTTCTGAAAAATTAAATAGGTGCATCTTTTCAAAAGTACCTTGCATTACTTAGCACATTTCTCATAGCTAAAAGCATGCTTCCGAATGAAATTAGCTTATTTGTGAAAGAGGTGATGGGGATCAAATGTACTAATACCATTCTCACTGTGTTTTTAGCATTCTTGAGGGATAGAGATTCCAAATCCACATGTATCACCCTATTTGTATCATTTAATGGACCAGTGGTAATGGTGTAGCCTTAACTTCATGTGCATGCAAAGGAATTAACTGTACCCAAAAGTAGATTTTTCTACATAGTGAAAAAGCAAGTGGTCATTTCATTGAAGAAAATATCTGCAACTTCTTGCCACAACCATGGTGAAAGCATCAAAATATGGTAGAAAGGCCAGAGCCTCATGTAAAAGGCTGAGTTATGCTAAGATTTCTCGATATTCATTTGAAAAAATAGCTTTTTAATTTTAGCAAGATTTCTCAATATCCCCCATTTTGCTACAATCTATTGCTTTATCATAATCTCAACTGGCCTAGGCACTCCCATTCAGATTCTACCATAGAGGCCGCAATACACCTTCATAGGGGAGGTCACTTTTGAAAAAATTAGGCACCTTAAAAATAATTGTGACCACCTTTGTGTCATTGTGTTCAAGTGGGTAGTCGGACAGGACTACATTGAAGATGAGACCTAGTTGAGAAGCAACTGCAATGTTATTTCTGGCTTTTTCACCTCCCTACTCGACCTAAATGTAGCCAAGCCCATGATAATTAATTGTTCCATTAGATGTTTGAATTTTTAATGCTATAAGGGCTTAGTTAAATCATGCAAGTGGCTATCCTTGGTTTCGGAATCATGAGTGCCATGGATCTCTCCAGGCACATTGATTATGGAGTAGATGTAGGCTAGTTTCCTTTCCTCATTGACTTCTGTACCATGGACCTTAAGAGGCATCACTCATCTTATTATCTAGCAACCACCTACCTACTATGGGCATATAGTGTGGAACGCATTCCTAGGCTCGACTAGAACAAAAAATTTAAGTTTCTAGTGTATAGCCGCAACAACTAGGACCTAGGTCCATGCAATGTCGAACCCATGTGTGTTGTGGGTTCACCCAATTTTTTCACCCTAAAAAAGAAGAAGATGAAGAAGAAGAATAAGAAGAAGAAGAACCCAACAACAAGCCACTTTGATAGCTTAACAATAGTTGGAGGCTTATCTTTACTTCTTTTTGCACATTTCCTCCTTTTTGCTTCTTTTTGCTTTGTGACTCTTTTTGGGTTTCCTCAAGAGACCTTCATGTTTAAAGATGAGCCTTGGGCTTGACTTACATTGTAAATTTTTTGATGAATATAATACAATACAATAATTTCTACTTCCTCTATGTAATTCTCATGGCTTATTCTCAAAAACTAAAATATATTTACAATTTTTTTTACATATGGTACATAATTGTTAAAATTTTAAAGAAGTGTGCATTTTAATGGAATAATTTTAGATAAATACCATTCACCGGTATATCCAAATCATTACCTTCCATATGTTCAAGTTTATATGCATTCTTTTCTTTGCACATGTTAATTCAGAAGGGTCCCTTCCATAATGCTTTGAATTTTGTATGTTTTCCTGGTTTCATGGTGTCCTCATTGTAATTTAGTACTAGGCTCCCTTCCCTAAAATATAGGTTAGAGGTATTTTTATCAAGCCATCATTTGACTATCTATTGGCAGTTGATCATGGCTCCATAATCTTTTTCTCTATCTTCCTTGAGTTTGAGAAGTTTTGCCAACCTTACTTCCATTCCACTGCTTTCTTCAATCTCTAGGGATTTTATTAGCTACAAGGTGAGGATCTCCATGGAAATAGGTAAAACTACCTCTTTTATGTATACTAGTTCATAAGGAGAGGCCTTCAGGATTTTCTTGGGTGTAATATGGTCTACCCATAGAGCAACGTGTAGGTGCTTGTGCCAATCCCTTTGTTGCTCTAAACTGAAGTGATGATCAACCTAATTAGGTTTTTGTTGGTCATCTCCACTAACCCATTTCATTTTGGGTAGTAATTTGATGAATTTTTAAGGTAAACCCCATGTTTGATAGTGAAATCAAACATTCCTAAACCTACAAAAGTTTGATGGTTGTTGGATATGATAGTTTTTGGTGAACCAAATCTGGTTATCATCTCTTCAAGGAAACCAATGATCGCACCCTCTATAGCAAATTTTAGGGTGATGGCTTCTATCCACCTTGTGAATTACTTGGTTGTTATAAGGCTCAACTTATGGCCTGCACTAGAAATAGGATTTATCATTTTGATGAAGTCCAAACCCCATTGAGCAAAGGTTTCCTCAATTACAATTGGGCTCAAAGGCCAAGCATAATTATTTCTTTTTCCAACAAAATATTGGCACTAAGTACACTTTTGGACTAGATGGTGTGATTTGAAAAACATAGAGGGCCAATAATATCATGCTCACATTATCTTTAAGGTGGTATTCTTAGTGGAGAAATGTCCACCTTTAGGACTGCTATGAAATTCATTAAGAAATATTTTTTCCTGTGGCATATCTAAGCATTGGAGTAGGATAACATCACCATTCCTTTTGAATAATATACCTTTAAAATTAAAACATACCTAGTTCCTTGCAGTCAGTAGTATCACCTCTTTTGAGGTGGAAGGTTGGTTAGATATTGCCCCTTCTACATATACTATGTTTGATCCATCACCCAAGACTTGTCAGACACAAATTGGTTTTTATAGACTTGATTAGCCTTCTTCTCAACTACAAAACTTGATTCTTGTGGATGATATTTGCATAGATCTCTACCCTAAACTAGCTTGGTGTGTCTAATGTTGATGTCATACTCTAGAATCCTTTTGATCTAGTTTGATCTTGGTGATTTTGGATTAGGGATGTGAGATGAGAATAGTGATTCTATTGGCTTACACCAAAATTTGAAACTTTTTTAGGCTTTTAACAATGGAAAATCCTATTTTTTAAGAAAATTATACCCGACTTCATATCCTTTAAGAGTTCTTGAGCGAAATGCGATAGGATGCTCTCTGTTATTTCCTTCATCCTTTTGAGTTATTATAAAAGCTATACTATGTTGGTCACTATATACATAGAGTAGAAAATATTTGGAAAAGTCTGGGTTAGCCAACACTGGAGCGATGTACACAACTATATTTATCTACTCAAAAGTTGCTTTGCCTTTAGGAGTCCATTTGAACATCAAGTTCTTTTTGAGCATCAACATGATAGGTCTTGTGATGCATGTGAAATTTCAAATGAACTTGCTGACAAAGTTGATCTTCCCTAGAAAATATTACAACCTCTTCTGATTTACTAGTATGGGTAGTTCCATTATAGATCTCACCCTTTCGAGGTATATTGCTATTCCCTCCTTTAACACTACAAAACCAAGTAGCTTACCTTGGGGTACTCCGAAAACATATTTTTTAGGGATTCAAGGAAATCTTGAACTGTTGAAATTTCTGGAAAACCATTTCTAGATGATCAAAGGTGATCATCCTTTGACTTTGAAAAGACTGCTAAGCCATCTAGATATATTAAGATAATTAGATTATTTAATCCTCTAAAGGAAATATCCATTGCTCATTGAAAGTTTTCATTTTCATTTAAAAGTTTAAATGACATCTTTGAGTATGAAAATATTCCCCACTTAATGGTAAACATTTTTTTGTGTTGGTCACCTTCCTTTTTATATACCTAGTTATAACATGAGAAACTATTAAGAAATGAAAACAACTATGATCTACCCATGATCTGCAAGATCTGCTCCATTGATGGAAAAGGATAGTAGTCTTTTAGCAAGGCTTTGTTCAAATATTTGAAATCAACATAGATCCTAATATTTCCATTCTTTTTTATGAAACGGTACAAGATTAGACACCCAGGTGGAATGCTTATTTAGATATATTATCCTTGATTCAATCAATTTGGTGAGCTCCTGCACCATCAACACTTTGACCTTTGGATTTACTATCATTTGTTTTTGTTGGAGTGGATTTGATCCTTCCCCAAAGTCAATGCTATGTTGAATTATTCCTAGATCATACCCTCTAAGATCTTCACAGGTCTAGGCTACAACCCTGTCATATCTAGAACATAGATCTTTTAGTCTTTCCTTGTCCTTATGTGGAACGTCTCTTCAAACTTTGAACTTTCTGCTAATTCCAACATCAAGCTCTTCATAATCCCTCATGTCCATAGTGAACCTTTGTTGTCCATTTCTTGCATCCTCATAGTCAAAAATATTTTCAAGGGAGATTAAACCTTGAGGAAGCTTATTTCCTTTTAACTGGATAACCTACTCTTTAGGAGATTCTACTCCTAGTTGTGAATAGTTGGAAGCTCCTCCTAATTTATATAAAAAGGTAGTGATCTTAAAATGATTCTGAAATACTTTCTAGTTTTGATCATTGTCAGGAAATGTTGGCCAGATGATGATCTATGCTACATTCTGCTTTGTTATTGAATCAAAAACTAGTAAAAATTGCTAACCAATTGAAGCTATTCAATTAGTGACACTATTCTAAGATCAGGGAATGACTTGTATATTGAAAGCTTCAAAAATCTTGATCAGATCCCATATTCGATGTTTGTACAACCTCATTCTTGTATTCTTCGTAGTCGCTTGCCCATAGACCTAGCTCACAACACACCCTAAATCTCTAAATGCTTACATTCTCTTTATGCCCATCTGTTATGTATGAATTATACCATGGACCAAGGATTCATATTTCACATCATTATTCAAGCATAAGAATTGAAAACAAAAATCCATGAGGGCCTCCAATCCTATTGGGGAAACTAGTCAGACAACTGCTCCAGAACTAGCTTTGCATTTGGCACCATCAAAATATAAGGTCCATAGATGGTTGTCACGAAGATCATCATATTCCTCCTGATCTTTCATCAATTTCGAAAAAAATTGGTTGTCATCTAAGATGACATAGTTTCCTAGTCCCATCACATGAAATTTTTGAATGGGTCAGAGTTGATGAATTGGTTGAGGAGGACTTCCTCTTTGAGAGTCCAATCATTTGTGTCTTCTTCATCCTCTAGCATCTCTACATAACATCTCTCCCTTTGTGAGAAAGAGGTATGTGTTGCTTCAAATCATAGGATTTCATTACCTGCTATATTTTTTGGATGCAAAAATTTAGATAGGATTTTCATCTTCACCCCATGCTTGGTCCTCAATATGAGGTGAGACCAATCAAGCATTAAGTATCCACCAAGCTTTGCAATGAAATCTCTTGAAAGACACATTCTAAAGACTGGGGGAATATCTATCACCATGATTTTTTGTGTGACTATTTAGCTTGGACATGAGAAGAGGGTTAAAGATAGATATTTAATGTGGCCAATGGTCAAAACCTTCTTCCCATCTAATTGCATGATTCCCTTCTCAAGGGGATCATACTTAAGTTTCAAGGCATCAAGCACTTGCTTTGGAATGACCATTGTACTAGCTCTTGAATCAATCATGTTATTATGCAAAATTTATCTCCCACAATGAGTGTTAAGAAGAAAGGCGTGGGATTTGGCTTGCTTACGTCTTTCTCTTTTGCATTGTATATGTCATTCAAAAATTTGTAGCCTTTGAGGCTTGAGGATCTGACACAGGTTCTTCATCTTTATCTTGATCACATGATGGAGTCACATACATTCACGATATTTTTTCTTTGTTCATTAATGCTTCTTGAAGCAATGACTTTGGTTTAGTAATGGATATGACATCCCACATAAATACGTTGGTAGGCACCTTCTTCAGTTGTTCTACCACATTGAGCATTTTGACTGGAAAGTCCTTGGGGCTTAAATAGTAGTGCCTCTCTCATCTTTGGAAGAAAATGATCCTTCATGAATGGGTTTGGCATCTTGTTATTCTCCTTATCTGGAAATGATGGAGTTCATGACTACTGAGTAGGTTATCTAGTTTCCTACAAAGCCTTCTTTTCTTGCAACAACAATTGATGTAGTTTAGGACACAACAGAGCTTGTTGTATGTACTGTCTGGTGAGCCTTTTTTTGTATCTTTTGTTGTAATTTGACTATACTTGTGGGGCACTAGTCATTGGAGCTTCATTTGTGAATACTACATCTTCTTCCTCTATTCATGAAAAAAAGTGCTTGGTGGGGTGCAATATCCATCTCTTGCTCTAAAGACATTCCTTGCATTTGCACTCTAAAGCAGGAATTTTCCATTTTAGGGGACTAATATTCTTCCACATTCGGGAGCACACCCTTTTTTCTTTGTTTCACTAGCTTCTATTACATATTTCCCCTCAGAAAATTTTGGGCATATGAATATCATTGCATGGGAATCACCATACAATCTCATCTTCTACTAGGTTGTTCTAGCCTAGGATTAACTCTTTAATTTGGCTATCCTTAACTATCCATAGTAGCATAGTGACCAAAACTATATCTGGTTTGCAAACATTGTTTGTTGACCTCCTCCTCTTGAGGGTCCTTGGTACATGTTATGTTGATAAGATGGCTTTCCTCTACCATAGGTCTGAGTGGCCTACTTCAAAGGTTTCGCTTGTTGAAATTCAATGAGAACTAACTCATTAGAAAAAGAAAACTCGAGGGTTTGCATATTTTTTATGTTTGTTTCTATAAAGGAAGAGACTAATGTGCTCAGTTGTGTGGCAGGGTACACATACATGGATTGTGGCATAGTAGTTGTCGCCACTTGTGTAGTGAAAGTGCTTGGAGTAGCTTCTTCTTAAAGACCACCAGAGGTTTATACAAATACAAGTATTAGAGGTCATGGTGGAAGCTTTCTAGCATCAATCAAACTATTATCCACACTCACAACCAACTCGTATGCATCGAATAATATATCCCCTCCCATAGAGGTTATCATATCAAGCGGGTGCAAAAAGATGGGTAGCCAATTTGTGGCCAATTTTTTTTTTAATATTTACAAGCTCATAACACGAGCATGTTATAACATGCTCACATTATTGCTTGGTGTGTTGAGCCTAAGGCTCGGCCACAACAAGCCCATAACGTGAGTGTGTTATAACATGCTCATGTTATGAGTTATTAAAAGAAAAAAAAAATTGAAATCATTCTCATTTGTGACTATGTTTTTTCTACCCACATCCAAAACCCCTGATTTCCACACTCACATTCTAGGAGGAGCCATTTTTCAATATTCTTCATCAAAATTTTGTGTTTCATTGCCAAGATGTCACCATATCGACAAGGAGCTATGAGAGGTAAGGATGTTTTGTTTTTTGTTTTGAATTTGTTAGTTGTAGGTTTTTTTATATTTATTTTTTGAATTCTTAAGAGATGTTAATCAACCTACAAACCCTCCTCAAAATCCTCAACAAGCACAAAAACAACAAGAGGAACAAAATCCTCAAGTTAATCAACCACAAAAACAATCTCCTCCACCAGTCCCTCAACATCCTCCTGGCAATCAACAAAAATTAATGAGTGAAATTGAGAACAATATTTTTTTTTTGAGAATTTAATTAGGATGTTGAATGATTCAAATGGTTCAACCATGGAAAGAATGACCCTAGAAACTTCACTCAAAGAAATGCTAAAACACATATATTCAATCAGCAAACAATTAATTGGTTGAAAAGATAGGAGGCGGGTGGCTAGGGATTATTACTAGGATAAATTATTGTATAAAGATGTAAAGATCTAAAAATTACAAAAATTGATTTGTGCTCATTATTCACTAACCCAGACACAAATGAAAATATTACCCTCAATGTGAAGAGGTTTCCTATTCATTGGTGCCACCACAAAAAAATTAGGAACTCTTTTTGGGATAGGTGGTACATGGTTTTTTAATACCCAACATGCAAAAATTGTGAAGTCCCCTAGTATTTCCTTAGGAATCTATACTGTGAGTTCATATTGAAAAAAATTTTGAATTATTTTTATATGAGGGACTTCTAGGGGAGAGGTGGGGGTTGGCTCAAGTTATACCTAGTGCATAGTAGGATCCTATGTGGCAAGGGAGATGACCTATCGCTAGGCCACCTCATGAGAACATCATTATACCTTCCACCATGAAGGAGACTGTCGATGTAGAGACTTTGTACGCCATCAACTCTTTGACCTAGAGTGTCATCCAACATGCTAGCCCTATTGTATAACGCTATCCAGGGGAGTCTTATAGTGGTGGGCTTTGACCCCATTTGTGTCAGTCTTGTAGGGAGACTTATTCATATGACCCTATTGAAATTCAGGAGGCTACTACATAGCATCCGTCTGCAACTATGGAGATGGTGAGGGAAGCTGACATTTTGAATGAGGCCTATGGAATTGATACTCAGGTAAAAGTTAGCATGTTCATTGAATTTAATTTATTAAATTTCAATTTTGAAATGCAAGATTAAAAAATTTAGTTTTATGATTGTAATAAAATTGTAGGGTAATAGTGTTGATATTGGATACAGTGGCCCTACACCTACTTATTTCTCCACTACATCTACTATTGAGGTATGTAACTAGTAAACAATTATAAATTTATTACATGTTAGTAGCATTGTTTTATGAATTGTATTCTACTATGTGATTTTGGATGTTGAATAGGCTAATATTGGAGGTTTCGAGGGAACACCTCCTAGTGCCAGTGGATTTACTCAAACCTACACATAGGTAATAGAATAAAGATTTTAACTAATGAATTGTACTTAATAGATTTGTTTAGTTTGTATTCATATTGTTGATTGCATTGCATTGCACATCTTTCAAACTCAAAGCATTAATTCACATTCCATAACTAATAAATAGACATTGATAGATGACAAAATTTCAACTATAATATAGTTATTTAGAAAGGAAACATAAGCAGTGATGTAATTACTTCACATAGCATAAGTAATAAGTAGGAGTAGCTTCTAATTGCATTTTCTTGTCATCAAATTCCATGAGACCACTTTTTACTGAGGCATCTTTTCAAATAGTTCACTTCCTTGTCTATGCTATGAATCTATGGAAGGAATATATGAAAGAATAATAGTAAGCAATAGCATAGACAAGGCAATGAGTTGTTTCAAAAAATTCCTCAAATAAATGTAGTCTCGTGGTGATGTCCCCAATTTCTCTGAGGCACTTTTTCAAACAGCTCACTTCCTTTTCTATGCTACCACATTTTCCATGCATGTCTACCAAAGAATGTTATCAAACAGTTCATTTCCTCACTGCTATGGCTAAAAGGTTAAAAAAGGTGCTTTCCAACAAGCTATGGATTCTTGGAAAAAATCTATCAAAGCATAATATTAATCAGTAGTATAGACAAGGCAGTGAGTAGTTTGAAAAAATGCCTTGAAGAAATGCGGTCTCATGGTGATGGCATGCCATTCCATCACCATGAGACCACATTTCTTCGAGGAATTTCTTCAAACAACTCACCACCTTTTCTATGATACCAAATTTTCCATAAATGTGTACCAAATCATTTTATCAAACTACTCACTTCCTTGCTGCTATGGCTAAAACCCTAAAATAGGTGACTTCCAACAAACTATGGATGCTTGGAAAAATTTCTATCAAAACATAATAGAAAGCAATATCATAGTCAAGGTAGTGAGTAGTATTAAAAAATTTCTTGAAGAAATGTGGTCACATGGTGATGGAATGCCATTCCATCACCATGAGACCACATTTCTATAAGGAATTTTTTCAACAACTCACTGCTTGAAGAATAGAAACCATCCCATTAGCCAAAATTCCCCTCCAAATTCTTTTCAAGGTCCTCATCCTCAATTTACCAATCCATGGAACCTTCCAACCTTTATTCCACTTGTTCATGTCCCCACTTCTCCCTCTTCATGTCATGATTTCCCTCTATCTCATTGCCAAGGCCACCCAATACCATCCACTCCATCCCAACATAATACCATAGAGAAGGCAATGAATTGTTTGAAAAAATGCCTAAAAGAAATGTGGTCATATGGTGATGGAACGCCATGACATGCATGTGTTTGTAATGGCATTCCATAACCATGAGACCCCATTTCTTTGAGGATTTTTTTCAAACATTTCACTGCCTTCTCTACAAAAACATTTTATCAAATGATTCACTGGCTTGCTACTATGGGTAAAATCCTAAAAACATTCATACTTTTGAACAAGATATGTATAGGAAAAATAGCAAGCATGATAGTTAGAAATATATAGTTTAATAAGTACTAAAAATTTTGTTCAGTATCTCATACATTATAAGTCATGATGTGGATCGCTATTGTAGCATTCGTGATTGAATAATTTGTTATTTTACTTTTAGATGTTGCAAGTGGAGACACCTCCAAATATTTTGAGGGAAATGGAGATCGATGTTTCATCTGCTATAGAATCCTTGATGGCTTTGAGAGGGGAGGTATGAGGAAAATCACTAAATTTCAATTTACTTTTGTTGTTATAGATGTTAGTGAAATATCAAATCATTATAGATTCATAGTTTAATTTCTATTTGGATGGTTTATATAGGGCTTCAACACACATCAACATGGGAATTTGAATATTTCCCTTGTGGAGAGTGATCATCAAATGGAGGTAAGTATTTATTTTGTTAATATATCATTTCTTTTAATCTAATTTCTATATTTAAAGTCTTTACATCTTACTATAACATATAAGACTTGACTAAGAACTAAATCCTAGGTGGAGCACCAGGAGCACTCCTCAACTACAACATAAACGAGTGATAGATGTATCACCATCTGATTGACAAGCAAAGGGAAAGAGTTTATTTTGAGAGCATGGAGAGCGATGAATTTTGATTCTAGATTCGTTTGTTGTATGCTTATATGCCATTTTTGTACATATTTTGTATTGGATATATTTGACATTGTATTCCTATATGGCATTCTTGTAAGCTTATATGGCTATTTTTTAGCTATATTTTATAATTATATTGACATATATTGTTGTATGCCTACATGGCTATTTGCTTGATAAAAATATTTTTTATCGATGTTGTCGATATTTAAATTATAAATCCATGGTTCAATAGATATGAGTTATGTGTATTCAAGTGTATACTTTGTGACTTATGTGTATTCCAATGTCTACTTTGTGACTTACATGTTTTCAGGAATATACCTTGTATTCATGCCTATACTTTGTATTAATTTTTGTATACTATGTATTTGTGTGTATACTTCAAGGCTTATGTGTTTTTGATTACTTGTGCTTCCCTTATTCACATAAACATGCTTGACTTATTCACATGTATACTTATTAATTGGTTAGCCCTAGCATTGATCATTGTTGTCCTTCATGGTTTGTCTTGAATATTAATTGATTGATTCTAAACAACTTTATTAGTCGGTGCTAAACAACTTCAATATTTATAGGAATACTAGTAGAGTTACAAATTTCAAAATTGCACAAATTGAAAAGAAAATATTAACTATAAATAAATGCACTAATTATTAAATTCATGATTGATTAAGAATGAATATAAAATATATCAAGAGACGAGTCTTCTAGAATGACAACTACCAACTAGAAAATAGGCAAAGAATTCCCAATACTTTGAAAGTAATAATTCACCAAAAAATACAATGGGGTAGAAGACTTATTTAAAATCCTTGAGTAATCTATTTCCTAATGCTCCCTTGTTCTTACATATCTCAATTTAGTTTAATCTTAAGAGTCCCATTAAATGCTTTATCTAAAACAAAAAACATGTTATCAATTTACATCCCATGAAATGTTTCATAAAAATATTCCAATATATTTAATCCTTTGATTGGAACAACTCAATTAAGCAAACGATACTTAATCTTCACAACACTTACAAAACATAATATTCATAGTAGATGAAATAGTTAACTTCTTGACACATTATCATACAAATATTTATCTTGAATAGTCTTTAAACATTTTCACAACATAATCCTCATAGTGTAGAATGAATTTTTATGTTCATGATCCATCACCATATAAACACGTCAAAAGATTTATATGTCAACTTTTTGGAATCTTATTTCTTGTATAGGAAATGGACTCAGGAGAAAGGAAGCTATAAATTATAATACAAATAAGAAATGGAATCAATCATGGAAAATTTATTTATCACACCAAATAATAAATCTATGTGAGAGAATCACTTGTTTCTCTTAGACTCTAATTTCCAAGAATAACAAAACATTTAAAATAAAAATGACAAAATGCTTCACAACCAAAGTTGTTAATTGAGGAAAAATAAAAAAATTTGAAGTTCCACCATTGTACACATTTATAATTGGTTATATATTGTTGTAACCTAGAAAGGAGGATAATTGAAAAATTAATTGCACTTGCTAGACTTGAGGATGATCATATGATTTTTGTGTTAAAAACTCAGACTTCTCAACCATTGTGTCTATGTTTCTCTTTTCGATTGTTTTGCATGCCATCATAAGGGATCAAGCTATTTGAATGTAGCTTGGAGAAATTTTGTGTTTTTGTGCAAAAGAGGACCATGCCTAGCATAAAAATACCTATTGGGATGTGTTGGAGCAGTTTTTTTGGTCACACAAATTGAAAAATGAAAGTTGTACCACTTTGCAACTTTACACTGCTTACATTTGACACTTTTTCCATCGTATGAAAACTAGATACCATAAGGAAATGACTTCGAAAAAAAAAAACTAACAGAGGTTATTGTAGAGGGTCCCAACACAATCCCATAGGCTTAGACAAAGAGTTTGCAAGAATCATGGTTTTTTGTGTAATAGCCTATAAAAGATTACTTCCCTTTTGCACTTTGGACCCTTAAGGGATCAAGTCCGTTCAATGTAGCTGAGAGCGATTTTGTGTGTTTTGGTGTGAAAGAAGATAATTCCTAGTGCAAACATACCCATCTAGATATTTTGGAAGAGTTCATTTGGTCACACAAGTTCCAGAATGAAAGTTACACAACTTTGCAACTTTCAACTACTTGCATTTGACAACATGTTTCCTAAGTGAAAATTTTCACCATGGAAAAATTCCTCTGAGATAGAAAAAAATGAGAAATATTATTGTAGAGGGGCTTAACATGATCCCATAGACTCAGATGATAAGTTTCTAAGCATCATGGTATCCGAATGGCATCCGAGTAACATCATGTTGAAGTTTGTAGCCATTTTGCACTTTGGACTGTTAAGGGATCGATCCAGTTGAACGTAGCTTAGAGTGTTTATTCATTTTTGGGTGTGAAAGAGGACCATCCATAGCATAAAATACCTATTCAAATATGTTGGAATAGTCTATTTGGTCAAATGAATTGCATAATGAAAGTTGCACCACTTTGCAAACTTCAACTACTTGCATTTGACAAGTTTTTCTCTAAATGAAAATTCACCACCACGAATAAATTCCTTTGAGATAGTGAAGACTAAGATATTTTATTGTAGAGGGGATCAACACAAGCCCATAGGTTTAGATGAGAAGTTTCTAAGCATCACAATAGTCAAGTAACAACATGTTGAAGTTTGTAGCCATTTTGCACTTTTGACTCTTAAAGGATCGATTCGGTTGAACCTAGCTCAGAGCGATTCTGCATGTTTGGGTATGAAAGAGGACCATACATAGCATAAAAATACCTATTCATATGCATTGGAATAATCTGTTTAGTCACACAAGTTTCAAAACGAAAGTTGCACTACTTTACAACTTTCAACTATTTGCATTTGACAACTTTTTTCCCAAGTGAAAATTTGCCACCATGGAAAATTCCTCCAAGAACGTGAAAAACAAGAGAGGTTATTGTAGAAGGGACCAACATGATCCAATATACTCAGATGAGAATTTTCTAGGCATCATGGTATCTGAGTAACAAAATGTGGGTATGTGCAAGATCATCATGGAAAAAATAGGCTCTTAAGTGGCAAAAAAATCAAAAAAATCAGAGTTAGGAAACTTGATGCAAAAATTTGAATAAGTTATCTATATTATTTTAAAAAAATGTAAGAATATAATCTGTAGAAAATTGAATATTTTTTCTAAACTACTAGGTTTGTTTAAAAAAAAAAATCTATTTGGTGAAATTTTGAAATTTCAATGCAAGTACTTAAATTTCAAGGAGAAAATAAGTAGGTGTCTGTTTGACCACCCTAACCACAATAAAATGATAATATTTTTTTATAATATTTTAGATATAAGTAGAGGAATCATGTCCTGATGTGATGCATATTTTTTTGTAATTTTTTTCCAAGTAAATAATAATTATGAATTTTTTTATTACAACTTTTAAAAAATATAAAAAAACTCAAATGTCTGACCACCTTAACTTGGTCAAAACTTCATGAAATTCAATTTTTATTTTTTTAATCCTATAGTATGAAAAGCATAGAATGTGACTTATGTTTTGGATTCAAAAAATGTGATACCTTTTAAAAGCTATAGATTTTTTTAATTAGTCTATCAATCAGGACTTTAGTCATAATTTGAATAGAAAATAAATAATAATTACTTATTAAATTCAAAGTAAAGCATAATTTATATTGGTGGAAAGTTGAGAATCTCCTTTTAAAACCCTTTTCATTTCATCAATTTTGGGTAAAGAAAAAGTTTCCAGCCACATACCCATCATATTGCCACTTTTTGGCCCATCATGATCCTACACACCCATGTTGAAGTTTGCAGCAATTTTGCACTTTGGACTCTTTAGGGATCAATCTAGTTGATTGTAGCTTAGAGTGATTCCATTTGTTTGGGTGAAAAGAAGGACCATGCCTATGTAAACATACCTATTTTGACATGTTGGAACAAATCATGTGGTCACACGAGTTGCAGAATGAAATTTGCACCACTTTGCAACTTTCAACTATTTGCATTTGACAACTTTTTCCCCAAGTAAAATTTCACCAACACGGGAAAATGTCTCTGAGATAGTGAAAATCGAGAGAGGTTATTTTAGAGTGGATCAATGTGATCCCATAGGCTTAGATGAGAATTTTCTAAGCATCATAGTATTTGAGTACCAAAATGCTAAAGTTTGTAGTCATTTTACACTTTAGACTCTGAAAGGATTGATTAGATTGAACGTAGCTCAGAGTGATTCCACATTTTTGGGTGTGAAAGAGGACCATTCCTAGTGTAAACGTACTTATAAAGACACATTGGAATAGTCTATTTGGTCACACATGTTGCAGAATGAAAGTTGTATCACTTTGTAACTTTCAACTACTTGCATTTGACAAATTTTTTCGCAAGTGAAAATTTTCCACCATGTGAAAATGCCTTCGAGATAGTGAAAACCAAGATAGGTTATTGTAGAGAGTCCCAATGTTATCCCATAGGCTTAGATGAAAAATTTCTAAGTATCACGGTATCTAAGTAATAACATGTTGAAGTTTGCATCCATTTTACACTTTGGACCCTCGATGGATTGAGTCGATTGAACGTAGCGTGAAGCAATTCTGCGTGTTTAAGTGTGAAATAGGACCATTATTAGTGTAAATGTATTCATACATATGTGTTGGAACAATTCATTTGGTCACAAAAGTTAGAGAACGAAAGCTGCACCACTTTGCAACTTTACACTACTTGCATTTAACACTTTTTCCATCAAGTGAAAACTAGACACTATAGGAAAATGACTTCTAGATAACAATAGGGTAGGTGCATGAAGTTGGGTTACACTTTTGTGGCCAAATTCAAAAAAATATTGAAAATGACATAATGTGAGCATGTTATAACACACTTGTGCTATGTCATTTTAAAATTAAAAAAAAAAAAGTGAAAGCTATTCATTTTCTCTTATCTATTTTTTTGCTTTGACCGTGGCCAAAAACACTCATGTTTGCGCTCGTGTTCTAGGAGGAGGAATTCTACAAAATTCATCACCAATAGTTACTTTTCCTTTTCAAAGATGGCGCCATGACAACGAAGAGGTGCAAGAAGTAAGTATTTTTTGCTATTTGTTTTGAATTTCTTAGTTTCAAGTCGCTTTTGTTTGTTTTAGGTTAGATTTGATTGTTTTTTTTTTAATTTATATGAGATGAAAATAATCCTCTAAATCCTCAAAATAATCAACAAGAAGAATAGGAAAATCCTCCTCAACAAAATCAACCTCCCCCACCAATCATTCAATACTCTCTTGGCACTCAAAAAAATTTGAGTGAAATTGAGAACAACAAAAATCAAATTGAAGATCTTATCAGTAGGTTGAGTGATCCAAATGCTTCAATCACAAAAATAATGACACTATCAAATTCAATGAAAGATGTGTTAAAAATTTTAGATTCAATAACCCAACAAATAACGAGATGGAAAGATATGAGGAAGACAGCTAAGGCATATTATGCAGATAAACTATCATATAAACAAGTAAAAGATTTAAAAATTACTAAAAGTGATTTGTGCTCTTTATTCACTGACCCGGGAACAAATCAAAATATTAGTCTCAATGAGAAGAGGTTTCCTATTCATTGGTGACACCACCAAGAGATTAGGAACCATTTTTATGATAAGTGGTACTTGGTCTTTGATTACCCATCGTGCAACAATTGTGAAGTCCCTTGATATTTTCTTAGAAAACTATATAATGAGTTCATATTGAACCAAATCTCAAATTATTTTGATATGAGGGAATTCCAAGGAAAGGTGGGGTGTCAGCTGAGGATAGGCCCGGTGCAAAGCCAAATCCTACATGGAAAGGGAGACAACCTCTCTCTAGGCTGCCTCATGAGCACATTTTTATGCCTGTCATTGTGAAGGATAGTATCGATGTAGAGACATTGTAGGCGATCAAAACTTTGACTTGGAGTGGCATCCATCATACTAGCCCTATTTTATAGCACCATCTAGGGGAGTCTTCAGGTGGTCGCCTTCAAACCCATGTGTGTTAGTCTTGTGGGGAAACTTTTTCATATGCCCCACTGGCACTCAGGAGGCTGCTAGGCAGGATCTATGTGCTGCTACACAGGATTTGTATGTTGCTACACATGATCTATATGCTGCTATGGGGATGGAGAGGGTGGATGACATTTTGCATCGTGCATATGGCATTGATAGTTGGGTAAAATTCAACATGTTCATTGAATTTAATTTATTAAATTTCAATTCTGAAATGCAAGATTAACTAATTTAGTTTTATTATTTTAATAAAATTGCAGGGTCACAGTCTTGAGACTGGATACACCAGTCCTCAACTTACTTATTTGTGCAGTACACCTATTAGTGGGGTATGTAACTAGTAAACAATTATAAATTTATTACATGTTAATAGCATTGTTTTATGAATGGTATTTTAATACATGTGATTTTGGATGTTGAACAGGCTAATATTGGCGGTTTCAAGCAAACACCTCCTAGTGCTAGTGGATTCACTCAAATGTACACAGAGGTAATAGAATAAAGAGAACTTAACTAATGAATTCTACTTAATAGATTTGTGTATTTTATATTCATATTGTTGGTTACATTGCATTCCACATCATTCAAACTCAAAGCATTAATTCAAATTCCATAACTAATAACTAGATGTCGATAGATAACAAAATTTCAACTGTACAATATAGTTGTTTAGAAAGTCAACATAAGCAGCATGATGCAATTAATTCACATGGAAGCATGTGCTTGCAAAGGTGCACCAGCACAACAAAGTATGGATGCTTGGAAAAAATCTATGAAACCATAATAGTAAGCAATAGCATAGACAAGGTAGTTAGTGATGCACAACATCATATCAAAACACTTAATCATCAGGGTACATCTGATGCAAAGAATCCAACAAACACCATCAACATCATTTCTTTAAGGGATTTCAATCCCAAATAGAATCAGGAGAAGATCAAATATAATTTCGTCAGAAATCTACTTTTCATTCAACCAAAATCCACTCAAATTCTCTTAGCCATTCCATAGGCCATCATTCATCATTCCACTAATCAGTATTCAAATTGAATCATTCAAAGAAAAAACCATATTAAAGAAAACTTTGACGTAATTAATTATATTCACATAATTCTCAACCACCATAAAAACAATATAAACTTGATTATTGACACTTGAACAATTCATCCTTTCATTATTCACCAAGGCAACAAATCAACTAAACCATACCTCACTATTATTAGTCCATTATCAAGCACTGTACTCACCATATTTTGGTTGTAGTAGTCTATTTACAAGTTACAAACTCATGCTACAATAGAATCTTGATTATCATCTTGTGGTTAATCACCAATTTTCTCAAAAGGCTTCATAATACTCACCCATTTGACCATCAAAGTCACCAAACTTGTCTTATATACCTTAACCAAATTTAGTAACATCAATCATATCATTAGTTTGATAGTAACCAAGCACTCAATATCATCCTTTCCACTGTTTAAACAAACATCTTTGTTTTGATTAGACAATATCATATTCACCTATTAGGTTTGTCAACCATTGAATTGGGTAGTTACATTCCTATCTAAAAGCTTATTAAAAAATTCAATGCACATTTAGAAACACTTTCCATTACATCACAACATATCAAAGTTCTTAGACGTTTTACATAAAGAAAATCATCTAATTTCAGACTATCCTCTGAAGAAAGGCTAGTAGATTATGCTTGTTTTACAAAGGAGACCCCTTCAAAACCATTCCAAACCACTCAAAACCTCAAAACAGTCTTCAAGAATTTATTATAACTCAATATTTCACCATTTATAGGGATTGAAAACCATGAAAATGTTCTAATCCAATAAACCTTCGTTTATAAGGTGTAAAAGCACAAGTCAAGGAGGGTTTTGTGAAAAATACTCTTGCAAACCTCTATTTCTCTATCCACCACCTAGAACATGATTTTTTATGTCTTCCAAAATCTTCTACATCATTTCCAAGCCTCTGCAAGCTTTATTTATTCATGACCCATGACTGTAGCATCACTTTGTGTAGGGAAATCCTCTATTTTCTAGTGTAGCAGCAACTCCACCATGGTATTCTTGCTTTTCCCTGCACTTACAATCATCAAAACATGCAAAAATTCCTAACATTAACCCACTCCACCAATTTACTTGACCTACATTGGTGAAGTATTGAAGAAAATCCCTATTGGACTCTCAAACTTGCTTCTAAAAGGACTCTGTCGGGCACTAAAAACTGCCTCTTATTCTTTTGTTTCCTAAAACTAACCAAGTCCAACTCTTGAAATTGGAAACTAACTCCTCTTTACATGTATTCAAACTATGATTTAACTTTTGGTGTTCCTAAATTACCAACACAAGAAAACAAAACAATGGAGTAATGTTGCAAACTTAGAAATAGGGAATTTTTATTTCAAAATCTAATTACAAGAACACAGACTTCTACTTTTTATTGCCGTTACATGCCTTTTAAAGATATTTAATTTTACATAATTTTCTTTCCATCGGTTCAAACTACCCCTTTTAACCCTTAATATGACTAATTTCCTTGTTTTTGTCAATTTAACAACTTTTAACAATATTACATTATTGCATTGTTTGCATTTTCCCACTTTGACCACCTGGAACTTACCCATAACCTTAAATAAATTCAAATAAGACCTAATATGACCTTGAACATGCTTTACATCATTTTTCCATAACCTTTTGTGATTGAATCAATACAAATTTGAACACTCATCCCTTTTGAAAAATTGAAAAGTATTTGATGACCTATGTGCTCCTAGATCAACATCTGACCCAATTGAATCAGGAGAAGATCAAATTGAATAAGCAACTAAAATTTCTTTCTCTTTTCATCAAAAATCACATTCTTTTATTTTCAGACCACAAGGCAACAACAAGCCAACTCGTTTCAATACTTCTTATCATCCTCAAGCTTCAAACATCTTATTTATCAACAAAAATGATTGATTCATGCACAAGAAACCTAATTAGAGTCACTAGACAATCCACTCTTTCATCATTCACCAACAGACCCTTCCACTCAATTTTGTTTACCTAGGAAAAATAACCAAAAACCAATATTTCATGTTACAACCTATATCTATCATATCCTAACACACCTTTGGCATCATCAATTTATCTGAATTGAAAGAAAAAACCTAATAAAGAGCTCTGAATCTTTCAATTCCTGAAACAACTCACCAAATTTTAACTTTTACCAACTAGTTCCTCAAGACCAAGATACTACAATCAACTATTTACACCTCAATCATTTCATCTGACTTCCAAGACATTACTCACATCATGTTTATTGACTAAGCTTATTCTATGCACAAATCACGCCCTACAAAGGAGGATTTATTGCATAAGGTACTTACAAACCTTAAATACTCCTGCCACCACCACGAACACCATGGAATAGCCTGCATAAGCTTTAGAAATGATGCAAAGTGGTAGGGAAGGAAAACTCACAATCACAAATGGAAAAGTCACTCCACTGAATGGGTATGTGTAGGATCATCATGGAAAAAACATGCCCTTAAGTGGCAAAAAAATTAGGAAAATCAAAGTTAGGCAACTTGATGTAAAAAATTGAATAAGTTATCTATATTATTTCAAAAATATGTAAGAATAGAATTTTTAGCAAATTGAATGTAGTTTCTAAACTGCTAGGTTTTAAAAAATAAAAAATCTATTTGGTGAAAATTTGTAATTTCAATGCGATAGTACTTAAATTTCAGGGAAAAAATAAGAAGTAGGTGTCTGTCTGACCACCCTAACCACAATAAAATGATAATATTTTTTTATAAGATTTTAGATATAATTAGAGAATGCATTTCCCAATGTGATACATATTTTTTTGTAATTTGTTTCAAAGTAAATAATTAATTATGAATTTTTTATTACAAATTTTAAAAAATATAAAAAACTCGTATGTCTGACCACCTTAACTTGGTCAAAACTTCATGAAATTCATTTTTTATTTTTTTAATCCTATAGTATGTGAAACATAAAATGTGATGCACGTTTTGGATTCAAAAATGTGATATCATTTGAAAGCTATAGATGTTTTTCAATTAGTCTATCAATCAAGACTTTAGTCGTAATTTGAATAGAAAATGAATAATAATTACTTATTAAATTCAAAGTATAGAATAATTTATATTGGTGGAAATATGAGAATCTCCTTTAAAAACCCTTTTCATTACATAAATTTTGGGTAAAAAAAATTCATCAGCCACATACCCATCATATTGCCACTTTTTGGCCCATCATGATCCTGCACATACCATAATGCTTCTCTCAAATACTCTTATGAGGAGTCCTAAACTACACTATTCTTTAAGAGATCAACCCCACACACCTAGGGTTCACAACTCAGACAACTCACAAAGCTTGAAAACATTTGGATCATGTATCATTAAGTCAAAACAAGGTTTAACAACCCTCTAGCATTTAGTTTACAACAAACACCCATTACTATGGTGAATGAGATCTCACTCTCTCTTAAGGCTTGCAGCCCTTACTCGATAGGACAGTCAGAATTTAAAAAAAAAAAAGGAAGACTATTAAGACACCAAACCTATGGATTCAAACCCCTAAGATGGACCCCTACAAGGTTCCAAAATCTTTACTCTTTACTGTCAAAACATCAATCACAATGGCCCTCTCTACCACTTCTCCAAAAGGCCTAATTCACAGACCTATACCTAGGTCTTGACTATCTAGGTTCTCCCCTTCACCCCAAAGCCCAAATTTATACTCCTATAGGTTCGCCACACTTGTTTCCACCATTCCTAAGTGCCTCTTAAATACATTCTTCAAAATCAAGCAAAAACTCATTTTTTTTTCCTTGTCAATTATGCTTGCCACATAGAGATGTCAAGCCAAAATTCATGCAAAAATTTCAACAATGATCCTATCATTCTCCAAAACATTGAGTACATGATATTACAACTTTATATCTTCCATCCCATTGATATTTAACAATTTTACATCATGGAAATGGAAGAAATATACATTTTTCACCCAAAACCCTGATTTTAAGGGTTTTCAGACCACCCGATAGAGAAATTGGAATATCTCCCTTGATACTCAATGAAATATCACTAAAACAATGCCAAAGGAAATATTATTCAATTACCTATCCAACCATTATGGGCTTGGAGCATGAAAGTGAACATACAGTCTGTACCAAGTATAGGATCAACAAATTATTTAGAAAAACACAAGAAAAAATAGGAAAATTCTTATTGAACATTCTTCAAAACATCAACATCAACCTTGAATCAACCAAGAGAGGCATATTTTAAGTCTCAAAAACTTCCTTCAACTTCTTGCAACTATCTTTTGAAAAGAGATACGTTGGAAAATAACTAATCTCATGCTTTGACTTCTAATTGCCTAGTTATGGTAATGTGAGCAACTTCTACCAACTCGACCACAAAGAGCCTTCCAAAATGTGTCAAAGGCATTTAAAACCTTGTAAAATATTAAGGTGACTCCCCTCAGGTGTCTAGATACAGCAAGGCATTCTTTTTCCTTATTTTTCCAAGATGCACTAGACTTACAAAGGAGGATGGAGACCTTGTTGTACAAAGAAGTTGGTCACCAAGACCAAAATCTCAACCAAAATCCTAGAATACCTACTAAAAAGCATCGAAATGGTCCATAAGACCTTATTCCATCCATAAACCAAGAAAAAAAAATGACAAATTATTCTAGGTCCCTTAGACCCATGGGTGCTCCTGCACCATACTCCCAAGCAAGAAAAAGATCTCAAGTTCTCTTTGAGATCAGGTCTTCTACAATAGTTCCATGCTATTTAATATCATTTTATGACATCCATGTTGCATCCTCTTCAGGTATAAATTTCCATTTGACCAAGTATTCCTTGTAAACATTCCTTCTAGTCTTCTTTGTCTCCTTGGTGTCTAGGATGCATTCAAGAGTCATAGGTTGGTTGGGCGGTAGTTCCTTCACCCAATCTTAATCCTCCATTGTTTTTTGTAATTGCTCCATCACCTACATTCACATAAGATTTGAAAGGATACGAGTCAGAAATGTTGAAGATAGGAGAGATTCCCTCCCCAGGAGGTAGCTCTATTTCATAAGCATTTTGGCCAAACTTGTGGAAAACCTTGCAAGGTTCTATCTTCTTCATCATGATTTTGGTATACTTTCCTTTTGGAAGTCTCTCCTTCTTCAAGTGTGCCATCACCAAGTCTCCAATCTTGAATTGGACGTTCCTCTTATTTAAATCTTCCTTTTCCTTATACTTCTCAACATTCTTTTGAAGGGTTTCCTTCACTTGTTGATGAATATCCCTGATTGTAATAGAAAAGTCCTCACCTTGAGCACTTCTCTTAGCAAATCCTTATAGATATCTTAGTTCATAGATCCCTCTAGGGTGCATGTCATAGACTACTTCAAAAGGGCTTCTACCAATGCTCTTATTCATAGAGTCATTATGTGCAAATTCAGCCTGAGGTAAAATCAGATCCCAAGCTTATCCATGCTCCTTGGTAAGGCATCTTAGGAGGTTTCCCAATGATCTATTCACCACTTCAGTTTTTCCATCTATTTTTGGATGGTATGCTGAACTAAAGGACAAATTTTTGCCTTGAGTTTCTTCCACGAGGTCCTCCAAAAGTGACCAATGAATTTAGAATCCCTGTTAGAAACAATGCTTAAAGGCAATCCATGTATCCTAACAACGTCCTTAAAGAAGAGACCTGCTATATGAGATGCATCATTGGTGCATTTGCAAGGAAGAAAATGTGTCATCTTACTAAATCTATCAACTACCACAAAGATACTATCAAAACCTCTTTGGGTTCTAGGAAACCCCAAGATAAAGTCCATACTTACACACTCCCAAGGCCTATTGGGAATGGGTAGTGGCTAATAGAGTCTTGCATTTGATGAAGTTCCCTTTTCCCTTTGAAATATTATGGAGCCTTCCACATACCTTATCACATCCACCTACAACTTTGGCCAATAGTAAAATATCCTAACTTTTTCCAAGGTCTTGTCAAGGCCAAAGTGACCTCCAAGACTTCCACTGTGTTTCTCCTTTATGATATTGTCCCTCATTGAGCATTTACACACACATAATTGGATTCCTTTGAAGAGAAAACCATTCTGCAATAAAAAGTCAAAGAATTCACCATGAAAAGAATTCAAATTCTTCTCACAAACATTGTATACCTCCTTTAAATTTGAATCTTCATGATACATATCCTTCAATGCTTCAACCCCCATGCTTTGGAGTTGGATCTCTTGCACTACAAGTTCCCTTCTACTGAGAGCATTTGCCACCTTATTTGTTTGGCCCTTCTTATGCTTTATTGTGAAAGTATAGGCTTGTAAATACTTTACCCACTTCATGTTCATATAATTGAGTTTGTCATGTGCATTCAAAAATCTCAAGGCATGATTATCAGTATAAACAACAAATTATTTAGGTAACAAGTAGTGCCTCAACTTTTTGAGGGCTTGGACCATAGCATACAATTCCAAATCATAAAAATAATACTTCCTCTTTGCTTCATTCAACCTCTCACTGAAAAATGCAACCGGTCTACCTTCTTGGCTCAAAACAACCCCTATTGCTTGATTGCTAGCATCACACTCAATGGTAAAAAAATTATCAAAATTAGGGAGCAAAATTATAGGTTGTTGTGATACTCTCATTTTCAGATATTCAAACCCTTTATCAACCTCTTTGCTCCAAGAAAACTTACGTTTATTACCTCCTTTGATGGTGTCCAAGATTGGTGCACAAATTTGGCTAAAATTCTTGATGAACTTTCTATAAAAGCTTGCAATTCCATGGAATATTCTCACATCTCCCATGGATTTTGTTGTTGGCCAAGAAAGAATAGCATCCAGCTTTGAAGGATCCATCTTCAAACTTCCCTTGGAGATGACAAAACCAAGGTAGACTAGTTCTTCCTTCATGAATTCACACTTTTCCATGTTGATCAACAACTTATCCTCTTGTAACCTCCTTAGTACCATTTCAAGGTGCTTCAAATGTTCTTCTTTAGACCTGCTAAACACAAGGATGCCATCTAAATAAACTACAACGAACTTTCCAATGAAAAGTCTCAATACGTCACTCATAAGGTGCATAAATGTACTAGGGGCATTTGATAACCCAAAGGGAATCACCAACCACTCATAGATCCCTTCATTAGTCTTAAAAGTTGTCTTCCATTCATCCCCCTCTCTGATCCTTATCTGATGGCACCCGCTCTTTAGATCAATCTTGGAAAAGTAAGATGCTCTTGATAGACAATCCATGAGGTCCTCCATTCTTGGCATCAGGAACCTATATCCAATTGTGATCCTATTAATGGCTCTTGAATCATTGCAAAGCCTCCAATTCCCATCCTTCCTTGGTGCTTGGATAGTAGGAACAATGCATGGGCTCAAGCTCTTCCTCACTAGCCCTTTATGCATCAAATCTTGCACTTGTCTTGCAATCTCCTCATTTTGAGTAGGTGTCATCTTGTATACAGCCTTATTGGGCAATGTAGCCCCTAGAATCAGATCAATATGGTGGCTTACATCCCTAATGGGAGGTAGGGAACAAGGTAATTCATTCACTGTTATTTCCTTCTACCTTTCCAACAACTCTTGGACTTCCTTTGGTGCATCTTCCTTCTTCTTTGTGGGCAGATCTGCTTCACTTTTTTGCTTCATAATCAAGAAGAATCCTCTTCCTCCTCCTTCCTTCAAGGTCTTCATGAACTCCTTCTCACCCACCATTAAAACACTAGGCCCTTCATTCTTTTCCTTGTCTTCTTCTAGGAGAGGTGAAAGGTTGTAAGTCTTCCCATCCTTCACAATGGAGTATGTGTTCTTCTCCCCATCATGATTGGTCTTCCTACCAAACTGCCAAGTCCTACCAAAAATATATAGTTTAATACTTGTACTCAAAACTTTTTTCATTAGATCTCATACATTATAAGTCATGATGTGGGTTGCTATTGTAACTTTTTTGTGATTGAAGAATTGTTTGTTTTATTTTCAGATGTTGGTTGTGGAAACACCTCCAAATGTTACAAGTGTAATGGATATTTTTGTTTCATCTACTATACAATCCTCGATGGCTCTGATAAAGGAGGTATGAGGCAAATAACTAAATTTCAATTTACATTCGCTGTTATAGATGTTAGTTCTAGTGAAAAATAAAACCATTATTGATTCACAATTTAATTCCTATTTTGATGGTTTATACAAGGCTTGAGCACATCTCAGTATGAGCATGCAAATATTTCCCTCGTGGAGAGTGATCGTGAGATGGCTATAAGTGATTATTTTGTTAAATATATCATTTTTTATAATGTAATTTCTATATATTAATGTCTTTACTTCTTATTGTAATAGTTAAAACTTCACCTAGAGCTAAACAGTAGGAGGAGCAAGAGCACTCCTCGAGCATAGGAAAAATGAGTGATAGACTTATCATCATCATATCACTAAACAAAGGGAAAGAATTTATTTCTAGAGCATGGAGAGAAATGAATTTTGATTCCAAAGCCCTTTGTTGTATGCCTAGACATGGAAATTTTGTACATATCTCGTATTGGATATATTTTACATTGTATGCCTATATGGCTATTTTGTAACTATATTTTATACTTATATCGACATATATTGTTGTATGCGTACATGGCTATTTGGTTAATACAAATCTTTTTTATCAATGGTGTCCATATTTTCTCTTTTTGACAATGTCAAAAGCATGGCTGCATATAGATTAGGAAAAAGACTTTTCCTTTTAGATTAGCAATGCATGGAATTTTCAAAAAGTATCCTTGATATTACAAAAAGATATGTGTTTATACCATAGAAAAAAAAATCTTTTGGGGAAAAAATCAGGAAAAAGTTTAGAAAAAATCAGAAAAAATCAGATTTAAAAAAAAAAGGTAAAAAAAAGAACAAGAGATAAAAAAAAAATTTAAAAAAATTTAAAGCAATTTCCATACCATAGAGATATAGAGAGCAAATAAAATAAAGAGTTTAACTAATAAATTGTAAAAAATAGGCTTTTGTAGTTTATATTCATATCATTGATTACATTGCATTACACATTTCAAACTCAAAGCATTGCTTCAGATTGGAAAACTAATAACTAGATTTTGATAGATGACAAAATTTCAATTTCAATATAGTTTTTACAAAGTCAACCTAAGCAGTTATGCAATTAATTCACATTGCATAACTAATAACTAGGAGAAGCTCCCAATTGCATTTTCATGTCATAGAACATGAATTTAGATTGGGTTTTACCTCTAGGGTAAAACATATGATTCTATTCATGTTTTTTATTTGGGTTCAACTCATTAAATCTGGTGTATTGCACAAGAGGGAATGTGTTGTTGAGAAAGCAATATATGTATATGATTAGTTCCTTTCCCCACCAAAAATGATAAGTTTAGAGAATTACTCGCTCACCACCTCCTTTTTTTCCTCCACTGGCCAACATGCCTTATGCATCGCTTTGCATTTACTTGTTCTATTAGGTGTGTTAATTAGAGATGAAGGTTCATTCAATACTCCACATTCTTACATAACCTGCTCACTCTAATTCCTTTTGTTTGCAAAAATTATTGACTATTCGTTTGGTTACTTATCCATACATGTTTGGCTCTCCATGACTCATTTTTTGGTTGTGCATGCTTCATTGTTTGGCTCTGCACTCTCGAAAGCTACCTTTCTCTTTGAGGTGAGCTTTTTTACCTCACTAGGCCTCTACAAGTGCCTATATATATTAAAACTAACATACATACACACACACACACACACACACACACATATATATGAATACATACATACATACATAATGCATATGTAATTATGTATGTATGTATGTATGTATGTATGTATGTGTATGTATTCATATATATATATATGTATGTATGTATGTATGTATATGTACTATTTATGTGTATATATATTTATTTATATATCTATATATATATAATGTGTGTGTATGTATGTTGACATTTGGTTTTTCATTTAACTCAATATCTGGGGTTTCAACTTACACTATTTATGAATGTGAAGAAATTTTTGTTCAATTTGATTGTTCAATTGGATTGTTCAATTTGATTGATCAATTGGACTGTTCAATTTGATTGATCAATTGGACTGTTCAATTTGATTGATCAATTGGACTGTTCAATTTGATTGATCAATTGGACTGTTCAATTTGATTGATCAATTGGACTGTTCAATTTGATTGATCAATTGGACTGTTCAATTTGATTGATCAATTGGACTTCAATTTGATTGATCAATTGGACTGTTCAATTTGATTGATCAATTGGACTGTTCAATTTGATTGATCAATTGGACTGTTCAATTTGATTGATCAATTGGACTGTTCAATTTGATTGATCAATTGGACTGTTCAATTTGATTGATCAATTGGACTGTTCAATTTGATTGATCAATTGGACTGTTCAATTTGATTTTTCAATCGCATTGTTAAAAGTTATTGTTCTATTGCATTGTTCTATTGGATTGTTCAAATGGATTGTTCTATTTGATTGATCATTTGGAATGTTCAATTTGATTGTTCAATTGCATTGTTCAATTGGAATGTTCAATTTTATTGTTCAATTGGATTGTTCACTTGCAATGTTCAATTTGATTGTGCATTTTGATTGTTCAATTTGAATGCCATATATGTTATGTTCATTCCTTAGCAGTTATTTGTTTCATTTTTTTAGATATGTTGGTATATTCGGCTAACACTTGTAAATTTTTATCTTGTTCAATCTTTGTCGATGGTTTGCCATTTCAATCCATTATTGGCTTCATGATGGTGAATTGCATGTCAAAGGTAAACAAAAAACAATACTATACGGGTATGTGCAGGATCATGGTGGGCCAAACAGGCCCTTAAGTGGCAATGAAAATTTAGAAAAATCAGAGTAAGGCAACTTGACGTAAAAATTTGAATAAGTTATCTATATTATTTCAAAAACATGTAAGAATAGAATCTGTGGGAAATTGAATTTAGTTTCTAAACTACTAGGTTAATTTTTTTTAAAAATAAAATCTATTTGGTGAAAATTTGAAATTTCAATACAGTATTACTTAAATTTCAGGAAAAAAATAAGAAGTAGGTGTCTTTCTGACCACCCTAACCATAATAAAATGATAATATTTTTTTATGATATTTTAGATATAAGTAGAGGACTCATGTCTAAATGTGACACATATTTTTTGTATTTTTTTTCCAATTAAATAATTAATTATGAATTTTTATTACAACTTTTAAAATATAAAAACTGGTATGTCGACCATAACTTGGTTAAAAACCTCATAAAATTCTTTTTTTTCTAATCCTGTAGTATCTTGAAACATAAGATGTGACACATATTTTGGATTCAAAATATAAATCTTGTTTAGAGAAGTTATAAGATGTTTTCAATCAGCCTGCTCCAGTCAGGGACTTTAGTCATAATTCTAATAGAAAATAAATAATAATTATTTATTAAATTCAAAGTAAGGAAATAATTTATATTGGTAGAAAGGCTGAGAGTCCTCTTCTACAAACCCTTTTAGTTTCATCGAATTTTGGCTAAAAATAAAATTAAATCGACCACCACCGG
>VDFB02271358.1:169194008-169221155 GCA_007258455.2 Sequoia sempervirens | reverse complement strand
ACCCTAAACCTTAAAGTTTAACCCTTAAACCTTCTACCATATACCATTAATCCTTAGGTCTATGTGTACACAAATCGGATATCCGTTTCAAATTGGATATCCGATTTGAAACGGATATCTGATTTCTAGACCATTACTTTAAAACAACAACAAAATTTGTATATATGCTTTTTACAAATCAGATATCCGATTTGAAACGGATATCTGATTTGTAAAAATCATATATATACAACTATTTTCATTGTTTTAAAGTAACAATCTACAAATCGGATATCCGTTTCAAATCGGATATCCGATTTGTAGACCATTACTTTAAAACAACAACAAATTTTTTATATATATTCTTTTTACAAATCGGATATCCTATATGGAAAACTAGGATTGGTGTTTTCTTTCGTGGTGTGTACTAACACTCGAGCCTAAAAAAATTCAACACGATATTTTCGCATTTTTGGGTCGATGAAAGACGTGTTTTTTTCCTCATTGCCACTTTTTTGCATACCATGATCCTGCACATACCCATACATTATTATTGTAATTTAAACACTTTCCTTACTACACTTCTCTTATAAATGACTATTTTCATATATTTTTGTAGGATTCAGTTGGAGAAATTCAGCATATCATAGGCCATCTCTTGTTCATACAAGTGAGGTTTTTAACCTCACTAAATCTACACCATTGTCTCCTATCATTCCCTTTTCTTTCTTCTTTTCAGTTATTTGTTTTTTTATGGGTGTGTTGTGTTAATTAAGGTGAATGTTATTATTTATATTGTTGTTGATTCTAAATAGAATATTTAAAGTGTTTATTTGATTGTCCATAGATTGAAGGTTCTCTTTCTTTCTAAGTGCATCAACAATGTGCTCCATAATGTTTATGGTGTGTATGGTGTTTATGAACACTTCCAATACTTATGTTCATAAACACACTCAATTTGTCAAAGAAATATATGGTTCTCTTCATGCATCACTGTGACTTTAATGGGTTTAATCTTTTCATTTAAAATTTTGATGTATATACATATATTATAGTACTATAGCTTTCAATGTATATATCAATGTATGTATGGATGCATCTATATATATATGTGTGTATGTATGTATGTATGTATGTGTATATATATATGTATGTATACATATGTATATATATGTATAGTACATATATATGTATATATCTCTACATACATATATATATGTAGATACACATTCATATATATGTAGGTACACATTGACATATATGTAGGTATACTTTGATATATATGTACATACGTATTCACATAGAAATACATCTAAATACGTATGCACATAGATACATATGTATGGACATATAAGCACTACATATATCCTCCAAATGAAAACTAGTCACACCATTTTCATATTTTGGGATAACAAAAAAATGCTATAATAAAATTGCAGATTTAAAGTTTGTACAATGATGAACATAGTAATAGGGTATAGATAGAATCATAAAGGTAAAACAGGTCACATCCTTCTCTACCATTCACAAGTCAAGACTGAACTATAATGTACTGAAACAAATAAACTTGAGATAAGACACACATGTTATCTTTTGTAGAGGTACAACCTAAAAGTAAACTTCAATTGAGCTACTAATATAAAAAAGGATATATAAGATTATCAGCATTGAATATTTTTTATCAATGTCATTGCATAATATGGGATAGACATGAGGGGCTTGATATATCAAAAAATATAGAAAATAGATGTTTAGATTTAAAATGATAGATGTTGAACATATAAAGTGTCATGTTACTTTCTTGAATGAAATTGAAAATTGTAGTATGAAAAAGCCTGTGATGGATATACAATTTCTAGAGGCACTATTAGAGAAAATATAGGTTCTAAAATTATATCTCTATGAGAATGACCTTTTAATTTAGATGCATCACTTTCAATTCATACCAATTGATGTAATTGGAAATCTAAACAATAAGAGTCTTATTGATACTATTGGAATTACTTTATCTATCACTAAAATCTCTACATCAAGATGACATGTCCAATTGAGTCGTAGGAAGAATCATGACATCACAAGACATGTCAAACTTCATTATTCATGTTACCTCACAGGGAGATATGTGTCAAAAAGAATGATTTCAACTTGAACACATGAATGTGTTGTCACTTTTGTAACCTAATTTTCTATAAGAAATCCACCCCCCTCTTTCAAACTTATATACAAAACACATATGTTTAAACTTGGTATTTATCCCACAAGGTCTCATGTCTATATCTAAATCAAGCCCCTCATGTCTATCCAATATAATCATATTTTATGATTTGGCATCATATATATGTTGATAAGATATATAAGGTCTCATGTCTATATATAAATCAAGCCCCTCATATCTATCCCATAGTATGTTAATTTATCAGCATAGACTATATCGTATGAAATGTTGTACAAGATTATCAACATTGAATATTGTTTTGACAAATGTGGAATATATATTATAAACATAGAAATTATGGTAAACAAAATTGAAACAATATATATTTTTGAAATGTAGATTATAATACAATCATAAAAGAGCTATTGACATAGTCGTCAATGGCCCTGCCACTAGAGCACCTTAATATGAAGAGTCAATGAAGGTTTAGTTCAAAATAATAAACAAGTTTAGTTCATATTTATAAATAGATGTATCGTAATGAAAATGGCATTTGCAACTACAACCCAAAGAAAACCACAAATATAAGGCATTGTTTTAGTTGGTCCCTCCCAAACTCAATTGAATGCTCTGAGGAAGAATCTGGAGATGTGTTCTCATCTCCTACTGCTACATTTAGACTTGCCATAAATTGATTTGCATTTGCATTTTTTTAGTTGTGTGAAAATTACATTTGAAGGAATTAGTGGTGAAGAAGTCTAGCCAAATGGAAATTGAGTGCAACTAATTTGAGATGAGATGGGACTAAAACATGCATTTCCTACAGAAAATAGAGGGATGTTACAATTGGATATATCTTGAAATTAACTATGGTTATCAGATAAGGGAGTTGCAAGACTGCTTAAGTGTCTATCTTTCATTAATTCTCTATGGGAAGCCTCTATCTCCCTTTCCTTCTTCTCTTGTTCTTTTTGTATCCTTTCTTGCTCCTTCTTCTGATCTATTTTGTTGCACTCAATTTTATTTTCAATTTTCTTTTGTTCCTTTTACTTGAAGGCCTGAATCCATGCTACCTTTTTATCCTTAGTTTATTTCTTCTTTCTAATTTTCAATTCTTCTATTTTTTTTTTCTTTGTTCTTGCTCCATTATGAGAGTCATGTAACTGTCAGTAGTCAACAACTGAGACTACTGGCTCACCTGAAGAGCACCACCAGTAGACTTTCTCATTCTTTCAATCACTTTGTGACTTGGCAGCTTAAGAAAGTTACTTATTCAAGAGCCACTTTCTATTTGAATTGTTTCATTGATTTGGGAGTCAACAAACTCCACCTTGTATAGTGTACCTTGACTTTCATTGTTGCAATCTACATAATAGTGCACTATTTATTTTGGAGGTGTGGGTGTTGGAGATGGGAATGTGAAATCTCCCATGTCTTCTTGTGTGGGATGGCTATCCATGTCCTCAAGTCGTTGCTATGCACCTTCTTGCACTTGAATATCTATTGGAGTCTACAATGTTTGTGAAAGTTCATTTGTTGAAACATCAAGTCTCGAAAGACTAAGGATGTCCTACACTACAAAAGCATTGTTGGTGTCAACAATGTCATATCTCTTGTTGGGAAAGATGTCGTTGATGGGAGCATCAAAATTGAGGGGCCATATCCCCATCCTTTTAAAGCCAACTTTTATGTTGGCTAGAGTCAAAGCTCTTCTTAATGGTTTCCTGCCTAACTCCACCAATTATGCTCTATTGATATCAATATTGGGGAATTTAATGAGAAAATCTACTCATTCTGATTTGAAATATTTCTTGAATGGTTCAAACATGCTAACATCCAAAGGTTGTAGCACATGAGAAGTATGAGCAGGTTGTGTAAGGAGTTCAATGCCTAACCCCCTTGCCCTTTGGATAGTCGACAATGCAATATGACTTCTATGGTCATAAAAAATTAGCAAGTTCCTATTAGTAGGTGAGACACCCCTAGGAACTGACACACAAAAAATGTTCCAGCTACTCATAGAAAAGCTCCTTCTTCATCCAAGTATGCATTTGGGTTGCCATAGTTGTGCATGGTTCATAGTTCACAATGTAATTCTCTATCTTTGTATTTCCCTTGAATAGATAGAAACCACATATGGTTTGGCTAGATGTATTAGCACAACATAGAGTTGTTATCCATTCTCTTCTTTTTGGAATAATGTAGGAGACATTCCTGCTACCTCGACAAGCCAAGACCCTCATAGTTCCATTTCTACCAGCTTGAAATCCCATTTCATTATAGTTCCAAATTTTGTTAGGACCATATTGGGTACTTTCATATGTTGGTGTTAATGTTTTATAAAATCCAGCTACTCTATTGATTCTAAGGTTTACCTCCCTATCTTTGTCAAGACCTTCAGCTATGTGTAAGGTCAATTTTGGATGGTGCCTCTTGAATCCATTCCACCATGATTTTCTAGGTAGCCCCTCCATGAAAGGGTTGGGTCTAGTCTAGCATATCTAAACAACCCCTTGCTTGAGATTAATAATCTCAAGCCTATGGCCAATATCTACCATATATGTAACCCACTTCACAATCAGACCCTCCTCTTCTATTAGTACTATTGGTTGAACCTTCCTTGAAGTAGAGCTCGGGCCGCCTAACCAATTTCTAAGTTTTTTAGCTTGGATTTTCCACTTTTTCATACCAAGTCTCTTCAACATCCCATTCATTTCAATATCCTCTAGTTCCCTGTCCATGTCCTTTAATGGCCATTCCCTTTCATTTAATGCTCTTTCCCATTGGATTAGTGGTGCACCAACCTCCTAGACAACCTCAACAGGTTTCAGATTCATGTTTACTTCTACAACCGCTTGTTGCACATTAGGGACTATTACAATGTCTTTCCTTGTATGAGACGACGTCTTTACTGTCTTGGTTTTAGTTTTTGACCTCAATTTACCTTTAGATTGCACTTACAGATGTTAAAAAGGATGTTTGGAGAAGTCAAATAAAACAAAAAATCAAACACATTTGAATTCTTAGTGATGCATGAATAGTTTGCATTTATTTAATATGCATCTTTGCATTTTGAAATTCAATGCTCTAGTTTTTATGAATAGTTTGTAATGCAATTGTCCAAAGTTTATAATGAAATTGTCTTTATTCTACATGAATAGTATTTTTTTATTGTCTTTATTTTACTTAGTTTTTATGAACAATTTGTGTAATATAGGGGGATTCACTACTCATGAGTTATCTTTGTTCAAAGAGCCTCATGAGGTGAATTTCCCTATATTGCCTCAATGGAACAACAACGAGAGTTTTAGAATCTGAAAGAGTAGGTCACAAATATTTTCTGGAAAAACTATTAAGCTCTCAGCCAAAGGACATCAACACATAATATGAATGACATCACGGCACATTGATATCTCGTACAGACCAAATAGTGAGTTTATCATAGAAAATTCCCAAGCAACAACTAGCAATCTAATTATTGAGAATTGACAAAACGTAGGAAAATGACAAGATGTGATAAAGTAACAAAAATTGATAGATATGAAATAGGGTAAAGTAGAGAAGATAAGGAAGATAAAGGAAATACTTATGACTGTGCAGGTGATGAAGCTTCCAACTTGTGGGTGTCTTCATACCTACACACAATAGAGAGAGAGAAATTGTTGGGTGGTTGTATAGGGGCTTGCCTCAGTCAGACTCCATTTTGGTGTTCCCACCTCAATGGATAGCTTGATAAATAGAGAGAAAAGTAGAAATGAAGTAAAGAGAACTTAAAACACTACAAAACAATGTTATGCTACTCAAGCAACTAATAGAGGAGAGGAGTAAAAGCTTACCACCTCCACCAAGAGCACTCAAGGCTACTTGGGGGAGAAAATAAGAGGAAATCAAACCTCTATTGTAATGGTGTTTTGTTCCACACTTGCTCTACTGAAGTGGTAGAGTGTTGATGTTGTTGCTATGAAGTGTAAAGTGTTTGGAGAGCCAAGAGAGGGCTCAGGTAGAGCTAGAGAGTTAGAGCGTGAGGTCAATGCTTGGGAGAGGATGTGAAGAGGCTTGTGAATGAAGTGGAGAAGTGGTGAAGAAGATGGTAGAATATGGAAGAAGATCTAAAGAGATTTGAAGAGCTGAAATGACTGCTCAAGGAGTGAATATGAAGAAAAGATGAAGAGAAACGACCATATTCGGGTTGGTCAGCCAAGGAGGATGTTAAAAATTGACCCCCAATGGGAAGTGTAATGCCTCTGTAGGCTCCAGACACAAGAATTTGTCAGGGACATAAGAACATAGCATGGACATCTATGCACATGTGGGCATCCCCGAAAGAAATGCCTCCATCAACGCTCAAAATAGGTGCCAAGTGTGATGTAAGTAGCGGGATTAGGTGGAATTAGTCCTCTGAATTTTGCTTTCTAAGGTGGATAAAAGAAAAAGAGGAAGTGCACATAGGGTGCAAATTTTCTCTTATACATTTTTCCCCCACATTAGTGAGCATGAATACTGATGAGTGCTTGGTAAAGTAGATCAAGAAATATTAAGGTTAGAAATGTATACCCAAACCATTGAGGAAGAAAATAATACATTAGACAAGAAGAACCTGCACTAGATAACAACGCTAGAAGATAAAAAGCTAAAGAATTAAAGTCAACAAAGTAGAGAGACCTTGATGTAGAAGGTTGTTTCAGTATTATGCATCATCCCCTAATTACATAGAACTTTGAGATGAAGAGAGGAAAGGCATATACTTAGGATGAATAATATGGAGATCATCAATCTCGTATATACAAGAGAAAAGAGAGATATAGCAATGAACAATGTGTGTGATGAAAGAAAAACCCACTTCAAAGTAGAATTTGTAGCACAAAAGATGTGATAAAAGTAAACCCCGCTCAAGGAGGAGAACTCATATCACCAGAAAGCATGTGGTGAAAGAAAAAATTGCTTTAGAGTAGAACCAACACCACAAAAGAGGTGATAAAAGAAAACCCTGCTCGAGGAGGAAAACCCGCATTAGCCAATGCAAAGGAGCTCTACAGGTTCTCAGTCCTACAAAGAGATATCCCCCAAGATATCTCACATGGAAGAAACCCAAAAAAGTGGACTCTATAGAGTCAGAAAGTGACGACACATCTACTCATGAATAGAGCATGTCAAAAGTGGCGTCATGTGTACCTGTGGATAGAGCATGCCAAAATTGGTAACACGTCTACTTGCAAATAGAGCATGTAAAAATTAGTAACATGTCTACTTTCAAATAGAGCATTTCAAAAGTGATGACATGTCTACCAGCAAATAGAACATGTCAAAAGTAATGACATGTCTACCCATAGATAGAGCATGTCAAAAGCAGTGACATGTCTACCCACAGATAGAACATGTCAAAAATGGCAACACATCTACCCGTGGATAGAGCATGTCTAAAGCAGAAATAGGTCTACCCATAGATAGAGCATGTCTAAAGTGGCGACACATCTACCTAAAGATAGAGTGTGCCTAAAAGCAATCAGTCATGCAAATTGTAAAACTTTCAAAGGGGTCCACTCAAGGGACACACTATTTGAAAAGCGAGGTCTAGTTAGGCTTCACACAAGCAAGACATGAAAGAATCCAAAGACTTTCAAAAGGGGTCCCTTGGGGATCCATCAAAAGGAAGAGGGGTCCTCTCGATGGATGCTTCAGTTGAAAGACTTATAGAGAGAGAGGGTCCTTAAGGACACACATCTCCAGAATAAGTTATCATTGCCCCCAACATACATGGGAGGAGAACCATGTAAAATACTTAGAACAAGATAGAGGTAAACCTTGATATCGCTTGTCATACAAAGAAAAGGAAGGTACATTAATCAAATGAGAGTTTGATGGAACCTAGAACAAGAATTTATTGAATTTTGTCTTTCAAGGCCTTACAGTCACTAGTGTAATGGCCAAGCACTCGATGGTATGTAGAGAAAGAATGTTTTTCTTTATCATGCTTATGAAATTTATTGCATGTGGGATAAGGAAGAGCAATCGAGTGGGCTTTTAGAAGCCGCAACAAGATATGCTCTTGCTCAGATAGAGGATGAGGAGCAGGAAGCAACCATTTCTCTTGTGGAGAAAGTTTTGACTTATCACAAGAATAAGAAGAAGGCACAAAGATAGAAGACAATGGACGAAGAATATTTTCACCAAAATGAGGTTGAGAAAAATTCTTGTCACTCAGCCATGGCTTCTGTTTAGATTGTTCATTCGAGCAACCAAGTCCCAAATTATGCTTAGGGGTTTAAATTCTTTAGGGACTTGAATTCCTTGTTCATTATGCTCACAACCTTTATGCTCATATCCATATTTAGAAACAAGCTTAAAGTTGAGGCCATAACATGTTTGCAAATATTGAAAAGGAGGATCCTCATAGAGAGCATTGTCCCAAAAATGGGGATCACACTCCTCTATGGGATCACCATCATCTTTATTAATAGGATGATCAGTATTATCCTCTTTAGCAGAATCACAATCTTCTTCCTCAAAAGGAGGATCAACACCAAAAACATTACAATTTGCATTCACCTTTTACTACGATACAAAAGAGTAATGATCTTTGATAAAAAGTGTGAATGATGTTATCGGAAGGTCTAAGTGGATCAGGTCAACTTTATATTCCTGAATGAAGGAATTAATAAATTTTAAGGAACCCCAATCATCACCAACACATGCATTCCTTTTAGAAGAGGTAGATAGAACACACTTAGGGCTCCTTTCTTCAGAAGGATCTTCTTCAGGGACATTTATCTCAAGAGTGTACCCTTTGTAGTAGGTACTGTTGGACTAAAGATCGACAAAATAGAAGACATTGAAGGAATAAGAGTAGGCACAACTGAAGCTTGACCAAGAGTTGCCATCTCACATAAGTTCATAGCCTTAAGATCAACCTTGACTGTGACTACTTTATTATTAGAAATGAATTTAAAATATTTATGCAAGGTATATGGGATTGTGCCCATAGCATGAATCCATGGTCTACCAAGAAGAAGGTTCTAAGGTAACTCTTCTGACATAAAATATACAAGGGTAGGTAAAATAACATTTAGGTCCAAGCTGTAAAGATAATACTATTGTACCTAGAGTTTGTCTCCTAACATTATCGAACCCACAAATGACAACCGAAGAGGCATTAATAGAAGATGAATCAATATTAATCTTAGGCAATAGATCAATGCTACATACATTGAGCATCGAACTAGCATCAACAAGAGTACGTCTAATTCCAATTTTATTAGTATTGACTATAATCATTAGATGATCCGCTTGCTTCTATAATTCCAAAGGCATGAGCTCTTGTGGATATAATGTGATATTCGGCGAACTGTATGAATATACACCATCAACACATTAGCATCTGTTAGCCTAGTGGAAGAAGGCAAGAGGATCTTTTGCAAAGCTTCTTGAAGCATACCTTGATAAACTCGAGCAGACTGAAGCAAGTCCCACAATGAGATCTTAGTTGGAGTAACCCGAGGTTACTCAACAAGATTGTAATCACTAGGTGCTTTAGTCATCGGTTTAGGAGCTTGAATAAGGCTTGGTTTTTTATTCATACTATCTTCATAAGTATGGGCTACCGCTCTATAAGAGGGAGCCTTAGGAATATTAGGAGAGTTACTATCAAATGGAAGACCATCAATAGAAAAAGTCCTCTTAAGAGAAGGACTAGCTGGAGTCACATAAATGACCATTCTCTTAGGCCTTTGAGGGGAAACACAGACAAATTTTATTTAAAAAGTCATCACAGCTAGTAGAATAATTATTTGAGTAGATATTCTCAACATCAATCCAAACATGATCAAATGTGGAATAGTTATTTGAAGGAACACTCTCAACATCGATCCAGGGAGAATTAGATGTGGATGAAGGTTCACCATTTTCTAATGCATCATCTCTAGAAGAGAATTCATTGGAATGGAAGAGAGATTCATCATCCACTAATGCATCATCCCTACAAGAGAGTGTGTTGGAATGAGAGATAGGTTCATCATTCACAAATACATCTTCTCTAGAAGAGGGTGCATAGGAATGAAGGTTAGATTCATCATTCACTAATGCAACGTCTCTAGAAGAGAGTGCATTGGAATGTAGAGAAGGTTCATCATTCAAAAATGCAACATCTCTAGAAGAGAGTGCATTGGAATGAAGGGTAGATCCATCATTCACAAATGCATCATCTCTTGGAGAGAGTGCATTAGAATGAATAGTAGTTAGAGTAACATTAAGAAAGGTATCAATAATTTCATCTTCTTGCAATAATATTTCCTCTAAAGAAAGAGGAATCTCATGGGAAGGATCAATGATACCAAGTGACATAGGAAAAGAAAAGTCACTGTCACATGCATTAAATGGAATATCATTAAAATTTTGAACAAAATTAGATATAGAACTAATAATAGAAGATATAAAATCCATTACAATTTTTTCAGTGTTTTCTATGTTTTAGTAATTCATGTTTTCGGAGGTCTTTGGAGCAGAATTTAAGGTCAAAACTTGCATCGATCACTAAAATTTGACTACCAAAGGCACTAGTATTTTAGGGACTAAACTGGTTCTCTAGGAGACCTTTCCAACGATGCAAATGGTTCTGAATTCTGAGCATCGAGTCAAAATTTATGACCCCATAAACTAGGGGTAAATAAGTTCCTATTTTTTTGAAGAATAGTGTTCTTCATGTCAGGTTCACCAAAATGTAATAAAGGGGGATTTGCTACTCACAAGTTCTCTTCGTTCAGAGAGCCTCACGGGGTGAACTTCCCTATACTACCTGAATGGAACAACAATGAGAGTTTTAGAATTTGAAAGAGTAGGTCACAAATATTTTCTAGACAAACTAACAAGCTCTCGACCAAAGGATGAAAATCCCAAATACAAACAACAACTTGGCATGTTGGCATCTCAAAGGCACGTTGGCATCTCATACAGACCAAAGAGTGATTTTATCATAGAAAATTCTTGAGCAACAACTAGCAATCTGATTACTAAGAGCTGACAAAATGTAGGAAAATGACAGGATGCAATAAAGTAATAAAAAGTGATAGAAATGAAATAGAGTAAAGTAGAGAAAATAAGGAAGAGAAAGGAAATAATTACGACCGTGCGAGTGATGAAGCTTCTAGCTTGTGGGTGTCTTCAATACCTGCACAAAAGAGAGAGAGAGAGAGAGAGAGAGAGAGAGAGAGAGAGAGAGAGAGAGAGAGAGAGAGAGAGAGAGAGAGAGAGAGAGAGAGAGAGAGAGAGAGCAAGAGGAATTGTTGGGTGGATGTATAGGGGCTTGCCTCATTCAGACCCAAATTTGGTGTTCCCACCTCCACGGACAACTAGATAGATAGAGAGAAAAGTAGAAATAAAGTAAAGAGCACTTAAAGCACTACAAAATAGTGTTATGGTACTCAACCAAGTAATAGAGGAGAGGAGTGAAAGCTTGCCACCTCCACCAAGAGCACTCAAGGCTACTTGGGGGAGAAAATGAGAGGAACTCAAGCCTCTGCTACAATGGTGTTTTGTTCCACACTTGGTCTACTGAAGTAGCAGAGTGTTGATGTTGTTGTTGTGAAGTGTAAAGTGTTTGGAGAGCTAAGAGAGGGCTCAGGGAGAGCTAGAGAGTTAGATTGTGAGCTCAATGTTTGGGAGAGGATGTGAAGAGGATTGTGAATGAAGTGGAGAAGTGGTGAGGAAGATGGTAGAAGATGGTAGAAGATCTAAAAAGATTTGAAGAGCTGAAATGCCCGTTCAAGGAGTGAATATGAAGAAAAGATGAAGAGAAACGACCATATTCCATTCAGTCAGCCAAGGAGAGCATTACAAATTGACCCCCAATGGGAAGTGTAACACCTATGCAAGCTCTAGACATGAGAATCTATTAGGGATGTAAGTGTGGCATGCAGACATCTGTGTGCCATGTGGGCATCCCCAAAAGAACTGCCTCCACCGATGCTCAAAACAGGTGCCAAGTGTGATGCAAGCAGTGGGCTTAGGTGGAATTAAGCCTTCAAACTTGATTTTCTTAGGTGGATAAAGGAAGAAAAGGGAATTGCACATAGGGTGCAAATTCATTCTTACATAGTTTTAATGCAATTGTCCAGAGTTTGTAATGAAACTGTCTTTATTGTGCATGAACAATATTTTTTTATTGTCTTTATTTTTCTTGTTTTTTTATGAATAGTTTGTAATGCAATTGATGACACTTTGTAATGAAATTGTCTTTAATGTGCATGAATAGTTTATTTTTATTCAATATATGCATGATATTAACTATTTATTCAATTTTATTATTTGAATTGTAATGGCTTAGAGCATATCTTTTTAGCGAGACATGAACAAACATTGGTTAAACATTGTCAAAAGGAAATACAATGGTATAGGCATAGTGAGGTAGAAAACCTCAACTGAAAGAGAAAGGGATATTTCTTGAGTGCAGAGCCGAACAATGAAACATGAAGATCCAAACATAAATATGTAAAACAAATTTCATAGTAACAATCATAAACATTTACATACATATATATATATATACATATATACATACATATATATACACATACATATGTGTGTATATATATATAAATATATGTGTATATATATATATGTATATATATATGTGTGTGTGTGTATATATATATATGTATATGTATATGTATATATATATATATATATGTAGATATATACATATATTTGTATACGTATGGAAATATGTCTATGTATTATTCTGTTCTTCCATGCACAATATATAGTAAGAGAATAATATAATTGCATGGTAGAATATCTTCGAAAGGAAATCAAGAAAATCCATTTTCATATTTGGGAATAACAAACAAATATTAAGGGAAAATTGTAGAGTTAGTTTGTGCATTGTGAAAGAGAGGAATACAAGTGCATGGCAAAAAACCCTGTAATTGTGAACCAATGAAACCATAAAAATGTTTGGTAGTAACAATGAAATAAAAATTTCATTTCTTAGACAAAACTTTTGTGAATGGAAGAAAAAAATAATATGATTGCATGGCAGAATATCTCAAAAATGAAAACTTGGACCATATCATATATATGTATGGAAATATATAAGTATGGAAATGTGTCTATGTATTATTTTGTTCTTCCATGCACAATATGTATATGTATGTATGGAAACAAAAATACATATATAAGAACAAAATAATATAATTGCATGGAATAATAACTTTAGAATGATAACAAGTGAGTCCATTTTTAAATTTGGGAATAACAAACAAATATTAAAGAAAAATTGCAGAATTAAAGTTTGTGCATTGTCAAAGAGAAAACCCTATAATTTTGAACCAATGAAACCCTTTCCATGTTTGGTAGTAACATTGAAATGAAAAAATCATTTCGTAGACATAACTATTGTGCATGGAAGAACAAAATAATACATAAACATGCCAGAATATCTTGGAAAAGAAAAGCAGTCATACCATTTTCATATTTCAGAATAGCATGAGAATATTATAAGAAAATTGTAGAGTTAAAGTTTGTGCAAAGAGGAAGACACGAATGTAAGTGTAAGTGCATGGAAAAATCCCTCAAAATGATAAACATTAAAATCATACGAATATTTCCTAGTAAGAAGCAAATATATTGTATCCATTTATGTATTTTGGAATAACAAACAAATGTAAAAAGTAAATTGCAGATTTAAAGTTTGTGCAATGACAAACACACGAAAACAAGTGCATGGCTAAAAACTAGTCAAACCCTTTCCATATTTCATCAAACAAGTCTAATAGTAATGAAAAACCATTTTAAACTAGTCAAACCCAGTTCATATTTCGTGTAAGTAAGAAAATATGAAAAGAACAATAAACATTGTGCAATGAATAACACAAAATATTGAAATGCATAATGCAGGGTAAATTTCGTGCATGGACGAGTATAGAGGAAAGGAAAACTAGTGAAAGCATGAACTTGAATTGAAATGACTTGAAATTCATATAAAGTGTAAGTTGAAACCCCAGATATTGAGTTATAGGTCAATGTGAAAAAAATTGGCATCCCATACAAAATATTTGCATTCACAGGTAGCTAGAATTTGTAGTAGTAGAATACCTGTAGATTGTCTAGATGTTGCTACTGCTTCCTCTAGACTTTCTTCATATTTCTAGACCAAATTGTATAACTGATAATGAAAGTGGGATGTGCTAAATGGAAATTGCAAGAGATTGAGTAATGCATTTTTGAATTTGAAAATCTCCTTATATGTTCAATGTTGGTTTGGTGTGAATTCTTTAATTCCTATGCTTTTAATTACAAATTTGAAATCTTCATCGAATGCCTTCATTTGCTGAGTTTGTATGTATTAATGGAATACATTCCTTGTTTGCTTGGCAAGATATTTTGGTGGCTTTAACACCATTGTTTTGGTGGTTGTAGGTGGGGAAAAGAGGAGGAGGAACCATTAGTAGAGAGGTTTGATTTGACAGATGGACACATATGAATGATTACTACATATCTAAGTGTTGTGTTGGTGGGAAAGTGGGATGGGAGTTTGGCTGGATTGGATTTGGTGATGGGACATTCTTGGGCCGTAGTTCTACTTGTGGCATTCCAAGTGTCAGAAAGGTGGATGTGATGAAATGCAAGTGGTGACATTATAGGGGAGCTTGGGTTATACTAATTTTATATTTTGGGATTTTGTTTTAAATCGAGGGGCCCATAACAAGCAATATGGCTTGCATGTTTTGTTGTGTCATATGTACTTTGAATATTCTCTGACATGTAAGACTATGAATATCTATTTGTGTATGGGACAAATATTCTTTGATTATAATACAATTTTGACGGTACAGTGATACGTGTACCTTTGTTGACTTTGTGGGTGAAAACTAATTTACATTCTCATATTAATGTGGTCTACAATGGGACCCATGTGGGACTACTTCCATCCCCAAATGTATAGGCTCTCGCCTACTTTGGGCCCCTTTCCCCTAATACTAGTGAATTTTTTCTTAGAATTTTTCTTGGGATTTTACCTTGTGTTAGGGTATCAATATTGTGAGAATTTTGATACTTGTCACTTGGATATCAAACCTCCCAAAATTTGATACTAGTTTGCTGGGGTATTGAACTTCTAAAGAACTCAATACTTAAATCTATTGGGAATCAAGCTTTTCAAGGACCCTAATATGAGGTATCAGGGTTCTATGGAACCCTATACCTATATGTTGAGTAGTAGGTTCCTTGGAACCTTAGTATCATGTTCTTCAAAAATTTGATACCCAAAAATTGGACATCAAAGTTCCATGGATTTTGAAACAATTCTTTACATATCATACTTGGCCAAATCTTGACACTGTATTAGGGTCTAGGAAATAAAACTGATACATGATAAGAGGATAAGTGTTTGGGTATTTATATTTTCTAGTGGTGGCATCCTAGTTTTAGTTGAAGGGTGGTTTGTTAGAGAAAATTGGACAACATGATTCAATAGTTTTCGGGATCTTATAGCTCCTCCATTCCTTTTTTTAATGACAACCATGATGTTTCAAAATATTACTCTTGGGTAACAATTCCATGCACATTTATGTGTGTCAACTATATCATGACATGTTGATATCTCACTTTGAGCATGCAATTATATTATGTGGATTGCTTAATACCACTTTTGTATAAAAGAAACTTTGTTGGTCCATGTTTTGTTCATTAATATCCTAGTTTAAAAGATAGGATGCTATATTTTTCATATGAATATTGTATGAGTTTTATTTAGGTTTCTAGTTTAGTTTATCTTTTTCTAGGCCATCCTACTTAGACAAGAAACACTAGCTACTCTTTGGGAACACGTAGTCAAATCAAGCATCGTTATTTTTATGCCTATTCAAGAAGGTAGTAGGTAGCTCAAAAAATATATAGAGAGGAAGTCTTAAAAGATTAAAATCATTAAATAACCTAATTCCTCAAGTTTATTCAAAATAGCTTGACTAAGATCTATTCTCATGTGTAAAATCTAATGGTCTAGTTGTGAAAATATATAATTAGACATTAGCATATTTTATATAACTCAAATTTAGGCACAAAAAATCTAGGAGGCAATATGTGTGTGTGTGTGTGTGAAACTCAAAGGCGAGTGTTGTATGATGCAAATGATTGTGATATTAGGAATATCAATATATTTTTTTGTAAGGTTGGAAAATTATTGTAGAAGTGTATTCATCATGGAAGTAGGAATAATAGTGGTATAAGGAGTGTGGAAAATAATGGAGGAAGTATATTAGGATGTGTGTGAGGAGGTAATATCATGAATATACAAGGAGGAATCAAATTATAAAGTGGAGTGAAAAAAGATAAGGAGGTACAGTATGAGTTTCATAAGTATGGAGAACAATACTTATAGGTATATGTTTAGAAATGAGTGAAACACTAATGGAGTGAAAAGTAGATGGAGAATTGTACATAGGAATGAAAGAGGTAGGTGGTACACTAAGAATGAAAACATGAGAAATATAATTCATGGAAGGGGTGATGTTAGGAAAGGGATTGAAAGATTATGTAGAATGAGAGGGGAAAATATTAGAAGATGCCAACAAACTATCAATACCATGAACAATATTCATGCAATTTGGATCACACACTAATATCTTTTCAAAAATAATATTGAATTGTATATGACATTAGGAATGAATAATTGCATCAAAATTAGATTTTCTAGGAAGAGAAAGATCTTTCTTAGCTACATATGCATTATGGTCGTAATCATGCATTCTTTATGGTCCTCTAAATCACTCTCAATATGAGCATAGAAAGTATCTCATTATCATAGGATTGTGTAGCCATATTAGGGTTTAGATGAGAACTCATTGGTTAAGGATGATTGAGACTTTAAGTATCTTGTGATATAAAAAAATAGTATGGCTAAAAGAGGTAAAATATGAACTAATGTAAACCAATCATAGATTTTAAAGTAGAAAAATTAGTAATTTGATTAGATTAGAAAATAAAACTATATAGGAAAATGAGAGGGTGGGTAGATTGTAGGAATGGAACATGACATAATGATTCACAAACTATAGTAAAATAAATCTATGAAGCACAAATTATCAAACCCTAATATAATATCAAAATATGACTAAAACACTAAAAAAATTAGATCTAAAAAATTAATGAAACAATGCAAAACTAGAAGGCTAAACATTTAGAGGCATAAAAAATGTTGGGTTGACCAAAATGCAATTGAAAACACACTTACAAATTTGTTCTAGATTAATGAGTTGGAATTGGTATTAAAATAAATGTTAAATTAAAGTGAAATTTAAATAAATTAAATTTAAGGCTCAATAACTAGTGATGCAAAAGTGGTGCACTAGATGTTAGGAATCAATTAAAAATTTCTTAGTAATTTTATCGGTGATTCAAATGAAGATCTCTAATTCCATAAATTGATTTCTCTTCACCTTAGCTGAATATCAAGAGTGTAGATTTGATCTATGAGTGTGTTTGTGTGTTAATGTGCACAAACAAGCCAAGAAGAGGAGACCTAATGAAATTCACTCACCTCAATTTTTTATGTCTACTTGTTGTAAGGACATGTAGTGTTTACAAACAATTTGTGGGAATCGATTGAATTGTGACGGAAATGTTCTACAATATTAGAGCCCTAGCAAAACAACTTTATGACTCTAATTGAAAAAATTGAGGGAAGGCAGCAAGCATGTAATAGAATTATGATGATGTGTTCTAATACAAATATTCTAATAATTTATCTATATTGCTATCATAAATGTTCAATGTTAAATTATTTCATAAGTCCAAGGTTGTGATAGATAATTGTCAAATGAGTGAATGAATGTCCTTAAATACAACAAATAAACACACAAATCAATATAACATGCATTAGGTTAGTTTATAACAACTAGTGACAATCCTTGTAAGGCAAGAATTTGAAACTATAACTTTAAAATGAAGGATTCAAATCTATGTCCTTAGAAGAGACCTAGCTTAAGTCCACAACCATGGATCTAATCGAAGATAATCAATGATATGCATAGATATAAAAAAAAACAAACTTCAGAATCATTAATAAAAGCAATTAAAATATGAGATATTGTGAACTATTTTCTTACATAATTATACGAATTATACCACCAATAAACTAGTAATAAGATTTACTTGACAATAATCAAAACAGACCCAAAACATAAAAATACAAAGCATGGATGAATACATGACAGGAAAGTCATATTTAATAAATAGCCCACATCTCTATTTATGCCCAAGTGTCCTTCATTATAGCATCAAAAACCTATCATGAGGTCACCTGCATGTGAAGAGTAAGAGGCGGGCAATGGGACTGGGATTTGATTCCGCGTCCCAAGAAGACAACTGTTGGTTGAAATACCATGATCTCTGACAGCTAAACTAAAGTTCAAATGTGCCATTAATTGCATGGCTGGACAGTCAATGTTGTCATCTTTGCTATTGTAAGAGACACCTTAAATAAACATAAATATGGTCATAGAAACTATTCAAAGAAAGCAGCTTCGCATATAACCATGGTAGATTAAGGAATCCTGTGATAAAGCAAAAGTCAGTCATTTATGCGTAAATTATTTGCGAAACCTGTCGCTATTTTGTCACTTATTTCCATTACTACATCACGGTGGATTGGATTGAATGTGACATAAACACAATTTAGTCTGGTTCAAACTGTGCCTGGTCTTCAACACGAGGGAATTGAGCCCAGTCTTTCAACATAAACTCACCAAAAGCCCACGAAAATCTATCAAAAACGCCCAATTTGGACATGAAATGTTTAGGTTTCAGAAATGGCAGGCAAAAATAGGCTTAGGCTGACCAAATGATAGTTATGCGATAGAGAAGATAAGGGACGTTCTGATCAATATGTTTGGTTGTTTACTTCAAGTTGGGTCTGTATTAACCTTGGGCTCACTTGCTATGCTCAATGAATTTTGTGAATGAATGCAACGCAATGTTCAAGTCAGCTGTGTTCAATGTACTGGCCGTTTATTTTGGGGTGGATTTGATGTAACCAGCTCGTACATCGAGCATGAAAGGGAAAGGAGAACCCAACATGCACCTTACAGTATCCTATATTTTGCCTAATCAGATATTCAATAACTTGATGCAAGCACATACGACTATGCCCTTAATGCGGAAACAAACATAGTTGATTTCCCATCTTATTAATTCTTAGAGGAAAGGAAATGTAGTTTCTAGATCTAAACAAATTTCAGCAGCATAATGCATATAAATTAACATTTTAAGAACACGAAAAGAAGAAGAATAGAAGAAAGATAGACACAAGAGAAGAGACACCAATATACATGGGGAACCCTTTGGGGTTAAAAACCCCACACTTCAAAGCATTGAACCAATGTATTAACCTGGAGATTTACATCTTGCGCCCTGGAAGAAAAACTGAATGGATAGCCTTGCATAAAACTCTCCTCACAAACTTGAATTCAAATACAAGAAACCACTAAAATGGAAACTCAAAACCATGAGTTACAACACCTAGTCATGGGAAATCAAATCCACCTTAATATAGAAAGATACTCAAATCATAAACAACTCTCCAAATATAGCACTCCATTTTTGGCTCCTAAAAATCATGCTTTCACAATCTCATAAAATCTTGCTTTCAAGTTTCCAATTGTAATTTCCTTTTTCAAGCTCTTTCCATTTAGCAACTCTTACACACATTACAAGTTTTCATTGTTGCATTTAGCAACTTCCATTACACTAAGTGATAAAAAATAAATTGCCAAAATACAAATAAATAAATATTTCAAATATTAGAACTTTCACTTGGTATATGACACACCTAATCCTAATAGTGCACAACATGACTATCATTTACCTTAAGCAAATTAATAGCATTTTAGAAGTTTTGAATTCAACTAAAAATTCTTAGGATTGCAAAAATCCTCATTATTTCTAATACCATTAATTTTCAATATTTTAAATTAAGATTTAATTCTCCATCATCAAATAATAAGTTAAAACAAATTGCTATCTAATATACATGTTTTAATGAATATTATATATATTTATGAAATAATGTTACACATTTTTTAAAAAATGGATGGAAATAGTCACTCTTAAAGTCCAAACAAAGCTATAGCTTGAAATAAAAACATCATAACAATAAACCACTAAGTGATCATAGTAAGAGTAGATGGGGGAGAATGTGGGTCCTAGTCATTTTATTTATCCCATACATTAGGGGGTTTGAAGTGTCCATGGGAGGGTGACACCCATCCTTACCATCTTTAACATTATCATCTTATTTATTTTTAGGAGTAGTACAAACAGGATAAATAGCAAGAACCAATTGATGGAATTTGTTAGCATATGGCCAAACTATATTTCCACCACCAATCGGTAGTGGAGAAGTGGAGTGGTAGTTAAGGGGTGATTGACCTCATTGAGCATGATCTCTTCTTACAAGATGCAAAGAGGTCTAAGAATGAGTATCTCACCTACCACAATATGATTGGTTGCATCCTTGATGACACACAAGGTAGAGATTAACTTCTACTAGAAGTGAAATTTAAAGGAACCTTGGTAACAAGACAAGGGGAATTACCCTAATGATCCAACAAATCATATCAATGAGAAACCTCAAGCACAAATTTATGTTCTTGCAATTAAATCTATATAAACATATTTGAACACATCATATCTTTAGTGTAATGTAAAAAACTATGATCAATAGAACAAGTAGATAAAATAGAAAAAAAATATCTTTCTAGATGTTAAAAGAATCATCATTGTAAAAGAATGCCAAATATAAGTGTATTTGAAAGGGATCCTAGGCCAATACCTTAATAAAATTATATGCCCAGAGAAAGGATTAGTCTTAAAAGGATTGAAGAAATCATGAATCAAATTAAAGCAACATATAGAATCCTCAACTGGGATAACTTGGAGCCACTAGGAGGCTTTTAAAAAACAATACATAAGGAAAAATGAGCAAGCTTTAGCTCAAGAATAGTTGACTAAATGGTGCTCAATTTACACTGCCAAATTGATAATGGAGATTGCAAGAGCCATCTCTGGTTCAAAGAAAGAAACCTACATAAATGATGTGAAAGCCAAGATTAGCCTTTATGAGGCCTATAATTTTGAAATTCTATATCAAAATACCATTTTCAATTGTTCCACCAAGGTTTGCAAGACCAAAATAAAATTTTGTTAACCATGTTAATAGGGTATGTGTAGGATCATGATGGGAATAAAAGTGGCAATATGTAAGTGATATGATGGCCCATGTGGCTAATGACTTTTTTTACCCAAAATTGATCAAACGAAAAGGGTTTTTAAAGGAGATTCTTAGCTTTCCACCAATATAAATTATGCTTTACTTTGAATTTAATAAATTATTATTATTCATTTTTTATTTGAATTATGACTAAAGTCCTAATTGATAGGATGATTGAAAAATATTTATAGTTTTCAAACCATATCACATCTTTTGAATCCAAAACATACTCATATTCTATGCTTCATATAATATAGGATTAAAAGAACAAAAAATGAATTTAATGAATTTTTGACCAAGTTAAGGCGGTCAAACATACAAGTTTTTATATTTTTTAAAACTTATAATAAAAAATTAATAATTAATTATTTACTTGGAAAAAAATTACAAAAAAATATGTATCACATCCGAACATGAGTCCTCTACTTATATCTAAAATATTATAAAAAAATATTATCATTTTATTGTGGTTAGGGTGGTTGGATAGATGCCTACTTCTTACTTCTTCCCTGAAATTTAGGTACTACTATATTGAAATTTCAAATTTTCACCAAATAGATATATATTTTTTAAATAAACCTAGTAGTTTAGAAACTACATTCAATTGTCTATAGATTCTATTCTTACATATTTTTTAAATAATATAGACAACTTATTCAAATTTTTACATCAAGTTTCCTAACTCTAATTTTTCTAATTTTTTTGCCACTTAAGGGTGTATTTTTTCCATGATGATCCTGCACATACCCAATAGGGATAACTTCAATAAAAAAATACATGAAAGTTTTTTGAACCCCCTTTTAAAAAACCTCAAAGTGTAGAACATAGCCTAATCTTAGCAAGAGGAATATTTTGACACTAAAAAATGGTACACCACCACAAGGTTAGCTAATTGATAGATAAACCATTATGAAAACCATTGTAATTTAAAAGAATCCAAGGCTTCATAGTTTCCCAATCTCACCAAACTATTCCATCATTAAACTCTGTTCTATTTGAACACACTTTTTCATTATAAGGAGGGTGTGAAGACCAATTCCCTTCTAGGTTGGTCTTCAAGTAGGGTGACAAAAGTAAATACAATACTAAACTAATTTTGGGAGGCCTCACTACCTTGTAGGGTATGAATGATCCATTTGGAACATAAGTCTAGACCTTGACAATAAGTGGAAATTAATCCTAGACCACCTAAATCATGAGGGAGACATTAGTACTCCCAAGTCACTCTATGAAAACTTGTATGATTCTTGAAGGAGACACAAAGATAATCTCTTAGAATCATTTCTAGAGTAAAATAAGAGGCTTTAGAAGAAACCCAAGAAGAAGAAGAAGAAGAATAAACATGAATGGTTACAATAATCTTAGAATAGATATGAAACTTCCTTGTCAAATTTCATCTTCATATTAATTCTACAAAAGTTAAATTTCCATAGAGTAGTTAGGGAACCTTGAAAGGAAATATGAATTCCTAAAAATGAATATTTCTCCGTGCATATAATTTATTTCCACCCATAGCAATTGAGCTAGGGAGGCTTAGTTAGGAATTAATACCTATAAAATTATTGTTTAATCCATTGAATATCTAAACCTAAGCTCTATAGAATATATCTAAGTATAGATAGCTTGGCCAACATTATTTTCCTCTTCTAGCAGATTGAGAAAAAAAATCAGCAAATGACCATTAAAAAATTAAGCTAAGAAATCAGGAAAAGAAATACCTTTAACTAACCCATAAGAAATGTAATGATTCAAAAGATATCCAAAGCCTTCAATTGCAAAAACATATAATGTTGGAAGTGAAGGTCATCTTGAGTGAGTAGACCTAAAAAGTCCAAAACCATTGGATTTCTCACTATTTCTAGTAAGGTAGGGTAAATTATCTACAAAGAGTGTATAGACTAGTTGAATGAATTAACAACCAAATTACATAGCCTAAATAATTGTGATGAAAAAATTTCACTCAATGTAGTCACAATCTTTACCAATTTTTTTTTGTAATGAAAATGTTATTTTGTTGGGGTGATTGGACCTATTCGATCTCTTCCCAAACACCAATTATACTATATCTTAAACATGAAATTAATAAAATTATGTTTATTGGGACAATAATATTAGGAAGAAGATGGTATAAATTATTTTTGAAGGATTCAACAAAGATTTTATAGGGAACATTGTTAGAGTTACTCAAAGACTCAAGCACTAAAGATCACCTACAAACCTAAAATATCCTTCCACGAGAGAAAATCAAGAGCATAAAGTTGTAGTAATGGATAATTTAAAGTATACTATATATCAAATGTGATCCTTTGTAATTCTTACAATACAATAAGTACATATGAGACCTTTACTATATAGGCAAGGTGGAGAGACAGGAAAAAATAGGATGATGATTGTAGCATAATAAATTGTCGAGCATGGCAATTTCAAATTGTTTCACTCCCCCTTATGTGCTTGGACCTAATTATACTTATTGTTTTCTCATTTTATTATCTTTTTCATAAAATCAATATAAGATTGGGAATTAAAATTAATTATTTATTTAGTGACAATTTAAACTTAAAAAAATTAGCCTAGTCAAGGGTACCCTTTCCCTTGCTCACCCTATTTTGGCCCAAGTTTTGATTTTTTATTATTACCATTAATATGTTTGCAAAATTAAATTTAGTCGAGGGCACCCACACCCTAGAATAGTCTGTTTGAGCTCATATTTGAATATCAAGTACCTCTATCTTCATCCTCTAAATTTTTTTTTCAATTTCTTGTAGGCAATTTTTTTTATTATTTTGAATTTGCATCAATTTTCTATAGTTGCATAGTTAACCTATTTTACACTTTCAAAATCACACACATCACATCAATTATCATCAATTCAACTCATAATCAACCCAAAGGGGACCAAAACCATGATTAACCATTTTGGCTTTTCCTTCAGGATAGTAGACAAGTTGTCTTTTATGATCATTTTTGTGTCCCCCCAATGTTGTAGGTTGAAAAGTATGATTTAGACCCTACATCCATTTTTTCTACATCACATTTTGATGAACTTGATGCATCTTACAATTGCAACCTTCTTATTTACATGTCTATTTCTCTAAAATCAAAGTGAAATCTTAGGCTATTTGAAGGTATAATTTCTCAAAGTCCATTTCATATTATACATTGAAATGTAAAGGTTTGCATCTCATCATTCCTTTCCTAATCCTTAAAAGTTTAATATTTCAGTTTTTCAGAGATAAATTTTGTTAGAGTTCTATCATTTTACATTCTAGAAATTTTCATTTATCAAGTAATTGGAACTTGTTTCCCTCATTTTATTTCTTTAAAAAATAAAAATTCATGCAGGCATATGCCTCATATAAAATAATTAGTTTTTCTTGTATTTCCATAATTCTCTTAGATCTCAAACATAAACTTGTACAATCTTAGATCCTCAAACACTATATTACATAATTTTTAGATCTTTAAAATTTCATAAATTTACATCTCTAGTCTAGCCTTCCCTTGCCCTTGTATTGTTAATTTCAATCTAAATTTCAATCATGTTTTTTTTCTAACTATTACCAAGAATTATGAGGGATACATACCTGATTTTTGTTCCTAAAAGATCTCTAATAGTTATAGTTTGAAACCCTAGAGTAGGTCCTATTGAGGTGACACAAGAAGGTATTCTAGATCCAATATTAGTTGTAAATTAGAATAAAATGGAATACACACAAAAGATATATCCGACTTTATATTTTTTTATATTCATTAGATCAATAATCATATATTGAATTCCTTATATCTCTATTATAGTCACTCTTCTATACTATACTATGCTATCTTCTATTTTTTCTATTATCATCTCTTCTTCTAGTGAGTATATATGTCTACATACTTATATTTACAATATAGGACATGGCCCTTAGGTAACTTGTAAAGAAGGGGATTCACTACCCTTGAGACTTAGGACAAAGAGAATCTTTAAGGAAAAAATAGCCCTTAGTTACCTGAAGGAACAAAGCTCAGGTGACAAGGTAGAAAATAAAGAGTATTTGCACAACTTAATTCAATGGAAGCTAAACTACTAAGGACAAGACTGATGAAACTATTGACTAATAGAAACTTATAGTAAAATTACAACCTATAGATTATGAAAACATAAACCTTAAAACTCATAGATTTTTCCCCCAGGAGGATTAAGCCTTAGCCATGGATGGAAACATGCTACATGTTGGGAAAATGTGTCTCAACCTTGAAATTACATAAGGTAATGATGATACATAAGCAATGGGGGGAGTGTGTGGTATCCCCCCTCCATGAGGGGTCTAGGGGATCATCCCCTTGATGGGGGGTCTGAGGGTCATGTGCCTCGGCGGGGCTTGGGGTCAATACTATAGAAAGCTAAAGTTTATGTATATTTTAATATTGTAAATCTAGAAAATTCATCATTAGGCCTTAGATCTAAAGGTTGATATATTAGTGGATTGAATTTCCCTATAAGGAAGTCCTATTTTATAACCTGGTGTTGTATTACAGTTGTGTATTGTGATGTATTTTGAGAGTCTGATAGTGGTCATGTTGCCTCTGAATCTCTGGTTTGTGATACTCGAATGAGAAGCTTTATTTGCAAGTATATTGTAATCTTTGTGATCTATGAATAATATATTGGATGACTTTTGGAGTGTGGATTTTTTCTCTTAAAAGGGTTTTCGCCATGTAAATCATTGTGTTGTGGTATGCATGATATTTATGCTTATTTATGTTTAAGTTTTTATAACTATTGAAAAGATCTATAAATTTTTGCATTATCCTTCTCTCAAGATTAGTGTAGGAAGTTTTTTTGCTACCTTAGCTTCATTACATTGTAGGGATGTCTACGCCTTGTATTGTTGTCCTTGTAAAAACAAAGAGTAAACCTTAATTCTGCAACAATCACCTCTTTAAGCCTGTACATTTGCACAAAAAATAGAGAGAAAATGTTATGGCTATTTTGGGGCTTGCCTCAATCAAACCCCCAATTTGGTGTTTCCACCTTCACAAACATGCAAATATATAGAGATAGACAAAATGACATGAAATGTAAATATGTGTAATAGAAACAAACCCCATTGTGGAGGAGAGCCCCTATCACAAATGTAATAGATGAGATAAATAAATGATGGTAAATAGAAAAGAAACATAGACAAGAGAGTGTTACATACAAAATTTGGTTCCCCTCTTGGCTTGATAGACGTGATGTTTTTGTTTAAAAAAAAAGGATATACAATTGAGAGGGAGCTTGAATTAGGTGTCACAAAATGGTAAACTTTTCAAACTTTACTTAGGAATATTGACAAAGACCATATAAACATTGTCATACCACAAAATGATCAAATCTATATGCGGACCTCTAAAATTTTTGATAGATGATGTAGATACACTCAGTAGAAAACCCTTTAATCCATAGCAGTTGAACTTCAATGTACATAACAAGATACCTTCATGACTTACACAGTTCCACTAGGAACCTGGAACACTTTCTCTTACAATTTTCTCAATATCCTCAACATATACAGTGTTTTATACACCAAATTCTAATAGTGTTGACATCAATGACAACCACATATTAGAAACACATCCATATCATCCAAGAATCTCCTCCTTTGGCATTGATGGAAACACATGATGTGAAAAATACCATCAACCCAACACACTTACTTTCCCTTTGATTCTAAATCTTAGAACTCCTCAATTTCTCTTTGACCCTTAAAAGGATTTTTCACATTGCACTTCTCCC
>VDFB02271358.1:169182293-169193908 GCA_007258455.2 Sequoia sempervirens | reverse complement strand
ATTGTTACTACCATACATGGAAAGGGTTTCATTGGTTCAAAATTATAGGGTTTTCTGCCATGCACTTGTATTCCTCTCTTTGACAATGCACATACTATAACTCTGCAATTTGCCTTTAATATTTGTTTGTTATTCCCAAATATGGAAATGGATTCACTTGATTTCCTTTCGAAGATATTCTACCATGCAATTATATTATTCTCTTACTATATATTGTGTATGGAAGAACATAATAATACATAGACATATTTCCATACGTATACAAATATATGTATATATCTACATATATATATACATATACATAAACATATATATATATATATACACACACGCATATATATATATATATACACACACACATATATTTATATATATATATATATATATATGTATGTAATTGTTTATGATTGTTACTATGAAATTTATTTTACATATTTATGTTTGGATCTTCATGTTTCATTGTTCGGCTTTGCACTCAAGAAAGCTCCCTTTCTCTTTTAGTTGAGGTTTTCTACCTTACTATGCCTGTACCATTGTATTTCCTTTTGACAATGTTGAACCAATGTTTGTTCATGTCTCACCAAAAAGATCTGCTCTAAGCCATTTCAATTCAAATAATAAAATTGAATAAACTAATATCATGCATATATTGAATAAAAATAAACTATTTGTGCACATTAAAGACAATTGCATTACAAACTATTCATAAAAAAAATAAGAAAAATAAAGACAATAAAAAAATATTGGTCATGCACAATAAAGATAGTTTCACTACAAACTCTAGACAATTGCATTAAAACTGTGTAAGAATGAATTTGCACCCTATGTGCAATTCCCTTTTCTTCCTTTATCCACCTAAGAAAATCAAGTTTGAAGGATTAATTCCACCTAGGCCCACTGCTTGCATCACACTTGGCACCTATTTTGAGCATCGATGGAGGCAGTTCTTTTGGGGATGCCTACGTGGCACATAGATGTCTGCATGCCACACTTATGTCCCTGATAGATTCTCATGTCTAGAACCTATAGAAGTGTTACAATTCCCATTGGGGGTCAACTTGTAATTCCCTCCTTGGCTGATTGAACTGAATATGGTCGTTTCTCTTCATCTTTTCTTCATATTCACTCCTTGAATAGGCATTTCAGCTCTTCAAATATTTTTAGATCTTCTACCATCTTCTACCATCTTCTTCACCACTTCTCCACTTCATTCACAAGCCTCTTCACATCCTCTCCCAAGCATTGAGCTCATGATCTAACTCTCTAGCTCTCCAAAAAATTTACACTTCACAACAACAACATCAACACTCTACTACTTCAGTAGACCAAGTGTGGAACAAAACACCATTGTACCAGAGGCTTGAGTTCCTCTCATTTTCTCCCCCAAGTAGCCTTGAGTGCTCTTGGTGGAGGTGGCAAGCTTTCACTCCTCTCCTCTATTACTTGGTTGAGTAGCATAACACTATTTTGTAGTGCTTTAAGTGCTCTTTATTTTATTTCTACTTTTATCTCTATCTATCTAGTTGTCCATGGAGTTGGGAACACCAAATTTGGGTCTGAATGAGGCAAGCCCCTATACAGCCACCCAACACTCTCTCTCTCTCTCTCTCTCTCTCTCTCTCTCTCTCTCTCTCTCTCTCTCTCTCTCTCTCTCTCTCTCTCTCTCTCTTTTGTGCAAGTATTGAAGACACCCATGAGCTGGAAGCTTCATCACTCATACGGTTGTAATTATTTCCTTTCTCTTCCTTATTTTCTCTACTTTACTCTATTTCATTTCTATCACTTTTTTTACTTTATTGCATCCTATCATTTTCCTACATTATGTTAGCTCTTAATAATCATATTGCTAGTTGTTGCTCAAGAATTTTCTATGATAAACTCACTCTCTGGTTTGTACAAGACACCAACGCACCTACGAGATTCCAGCACACCGCATTGTTGTTTGTATTTTGGATTGTTGTCCTTTGGTCAAGAGCTTGTTAGTTTTTCTAGAAAATATTTGTGACCTACTCTTTCAAATTCTAAAACTCTCATTGTTGTTCCATTCAGGTAGTATAGGGAAGTTCACCCCGTGAGGCTCTCTGAACGAAGAGAACTTGTGTGTAGCGAATCCCCCTATATTACATTTTGGTGAACCTGACATGAAGAACACTATTCTTTGAAAAACTAGGAACTTATTTACCCCTAGTTGACGGAGTCATAACTTTTGACTCAATGCTCAGAATTCAAAACCATTTGCATCGTTGGAAAAGTCTCCTAGAGAACTAGTTTAGTCCCTAAAATACTAGTGGCTTTGGTAGTCAAATTTTATTGATCGACACAAGTTTCGACCTCAAATTCTGCTCCAGAGTCCTCCGAAAACATGAATTACTAAAACATAGAAAATATTGAAAAAATTGTAATGGATTTTATATCTTCTATTATTAGTTCTATATCTAATTTTGTTCAAACTTTTAATGATATTCCATTTAATGCATGTGACAGTGACTTTTCTTTTCCTTTGTCACTTGGTATCATTGATCCTTCTCATGAGATTCCTCTTTCTTCAGAGGAAATCTTATTGCAAGAAGATGAAATTATTGATACCTTTCTTAATGTTACTCTAACTACTATTCATTCCAATGCACTCTCTCCAAGAGATGATGCATTTGTGAATGATGGATCTACCCTTCATTCCAATGCACTCTCTTCTAGAGATGTTGCATTTTTGAATGATGAACCTTCTCTACATTCCAATGCACTCTCTTCTAGAGACGTTGCATTAGTGAATGATGAATCTAACCTTCATTCCTATGCACCCTCTTCTAGAGAAGATGTATTTGTGAATGATGAACCTATCTCTCATTCCAACACACTCTCTTGTAGGGATGATGCATTAGTGGATGATGAATCTCTCTTCCATTCCAATGAATTCTCTTCTAGAGATGATGCATTAGAAAATGGTGAACCTTCATCCACATCTAATTCTCCCTGGATCGATGTTGAGAGTGTTCCTTCAAATAACTATTCCACATTTGATCATGTTTGGATTGATGTTGAGAATATCTACTCAAATAATTATTCTACTAGCTGTGATGACTTTTTAAATAAAATTTGTCTGTGTTTCCCCTCAAAGGCCTAAGAGAATGGTCATTTATGTGACTCCAGCTAGTCCTTCTCTTAAGAGGACTTTTTCTATTGATGGTCTTCCATTTGATAGTAACTCTCCTAATATTCCTAAGGCTCCCTCTTATAGAGCGGTAGCCCATACTTATGAAGATAGTATGAATAAAAAACCAAGCCTTATTCAAGCTCCTAAACCGATGACTAAAGCACCTAGTGATTACAATCTTGTTGAGTAACCTCGGGTTACTCCAACTAAGATCTCATTGTGGGACTTGCTTCAGTCTGCTCGAGTTTATCAAGGTATGCTTCAAGAAGCTTTGCAAAAGATCCTCTTGCCTTCTTCCACTAGGCTAACAGATGCTAATGTGTTGATGGTGTATATTCATACAGTTCGCCGAATATCACATTATATCCACAAGAGCTCATGCCTTTGGAATTATAGAAGCAAGCGGATCATCTAATGATTATAGTCAATACTAATAAAATTGGAATTAGACGTACTCTTGTTGATGCTAGTTCGATGCTCAATGTATGTAGCATTGATCTATTGCCTAAGATTAATATTGATTCATCTTCTATTAATGCCTCTTCGGTTGTCATTTGTGGGTTCGATAATGTTAGGAGACAAACTCTAGGTACAATAGTATTATCTTTACAGCTTGGACCTAAATGTTATTTTACCTACCCTTGTATATTTTATGTCAGAAGAGTTACCTTAGAACCTTCTTCTTGGTAGACCATGGATTCATGCTATGGGCACAATCCCATATACCTTGCATAAATATTTTAAATTCATTTCTAATAATAAAGTAGTCACAGTCAAGGTTGATCTTAAGGCTATGAACTTATGTGAGATGGCAACTCTTGGTCAAGCTTCAGTTGTGCCTACTCTTATTCCTTCAATGTCTTCTATTTTGTCGATCTTTAGTCCAACAGTACCTACTACAAAGGGTACACTCTTGAGATAAATGTCCCTGAAGAAGATCCTTCTGAAGAAAGGAGCCCTAAGTGTGTTCTATCTACCTCTTCTAAAAGGAATGCATGTGTTGGTGATGATTGGGGTTCCTTAAAATTTATTAATTCCTTCATTCAGGAATATAAAGTTGACCTGATCCACTTAGACCTTCCGATAACATCATTCACACTTTTTATCAAAGATCATTACTCTTTTGTATCGTAGTAAAAGGTGAATGCAAATTGTAATGTTTTTGGTGTTGATCCTCCTTTTGAGGAAGAAGATTGTGATTCTGCTAAAGAGGATAATACTGATCATCCTATTAATAAAGATGATGGTGATCCCATAGAGGAGTGTGATCCCCATTTTTGGGACAATGCTCTCTATGAGGATCCTCCTTTTCAATATTTGCAAACATGTTATGGCCTCAACTTTAAGCTTGTTTCTAAATATGGATATGAGCATAAAGGTTGTGAGCATAATGAACAAGGAATTCAAGTCCCTAAAGAATTTAAACCCCTAAGCATAATTTGGGACTTGGTTGCTCGAATGAACAATCTAAACAGAAGCCATGGCTGAGTGACAAGAATTTTTCTCAACCTCATTTTGGTGAAAATATTCTTCGTCCATTGTCTTCTATCTTTGTGCCTTCTTCTTATTCTTGTGATAAGTCAAAACTTTCTCCACAAGAGAAATGGTTGCTTCCTGCTCCTCATCCTCTATCTGAGCAAGAGCATATCTTGTTGCGGCTTCTAAAAGCCCACTCGATTGCTCTTCCTTATCCCACATGCAATAAATTTCATAAGCATGATAAAGAAAAACATTCTTTCTCTACATACCATCGAGTGCTTGGCCATTACACTAGTGACTGTAAGGCCTTGAAAGACAAAATTCAATAAATTCTTGTTCTAGGTTCCATCAAACTCTCATTTGATTAATGTACCTTCCTTTTCTTTGTATGACAAGCGATATCAAGGTTTACCTCTATCTTGTTCTAAGTATTTTACATGGTTCTCCTCCCATGTATGTTGGGGGCAATGATAACTTATTCTGGAGATGTGTGTCCTTAAGGACCCTCTCTCTCTATAAGTCTTTCAACTGAAGCATCCATCGAGAGGACCCCTCTTCCTTTTGATGGATCCCCAAGGGACCCCTTTTGAAAGTCTTTGGATTCTTTCATGTCTTGCTTGTGTGAAGCCTAACTAGACCTCGCTTTTCAAATAGTGTGTCCCTTGAGTGGACCCCTTTGAAAGTTTTACAATTTGCATGACTGATTGCTTTTAGGCACACTCTATCTTTAGGTAGATGTGTCGCCACTTTAGACATGCTCTATCTATGGGTAGACCTATTTCTGCTTTAGACATGCTCTATCCACGGGTAGATGTGTTGCCATTTTTGACATGTTCTATCTGTGGGTAGACATGTCACTGCTTTTGACATGCTCTATCTATGGGTAGACATGTCATTACTTTTGACATGTTCTATTTGCTGGTAGACATGTCATCACTTTTGAAATGCTCTATTTGAAAGTAGACATGTTACTAATTTTTACATGCTCTATTTGCAAGTAGACGTGTTACCAATTTTGGCATGCTCTATCCACAGGTACACATGACGCCACTTTTGACATGCTCTATTCATGAGTAGATGTGTCGTCACTTTCTGACTCTATAGAGTCCACTTTTTTGGGTTTCTTCCATGTGAGATATCTTGGGGGATATCTCTTTGTAGGACTGAGAACCTGTAGAGCTCCTTTGCATTGGCTAATGCGGGTTTTCCTCCTCGAGCAGGGTTTTCTTTTATCACCTCTTTTGTGGTGTTGGTTCTACTCTAAAGCAATTTTTTCTTTCACCACATGCTTTCTGGTGATATGAGTTCTCCTCCTTGAGCGGGGTTTACTTTTATCACATCTTTTGTGCTACAAATTCTACTTTGAAGTGGGTTTTTCTTTCATCACACACATTGTTCATTGCTATATCTCTCTTTTCTCTTGTATATACGAGATTGATGATCTCCATATTATTCATCCTAAGTATATGCCTTTCCTCTCTTCATCTCAAAGTTCTATGTAATTAGGGGATGATGCATAATACTGAAACAACCTTCTACATCAAGGTCTCTCTACTTTGTTGACTTTAATTCTTTAGCTTTTTATCTTCTAGCGTTGTTATCTAGTGCAGGTTCTTCTTGTCTAATGTATTATTTTCTTCCTCAATGGTTTGGGTATACATTTCTAACCTTAATATTTCTTGATCTACTTTACCAAGCACTCATCAGTATTCATGCTCACTAATGTGGGGGAAAAATGTATAAGAGAAAATTTGCACCCTATGTGCACTTCCTCTTTTTCTTTTATCCACCTTAGAAAGCAAAATTCAGAGGACTAATTCCACCTAATCCCGCTACTTACATCACACTTGGCACCTATTTTGAGCGTTGATGGAGGCATTTCTTTCGGGGATGCCCACATGTGCATAGATGTCCATGCTATGTTCTTATGTCCCTGACAAATTCTTGTGTCTGGAGCCTACAGAGGCATTACACTTCCCATTGGGGGTCAATTTTTAACATCCTCCTTGGCTGACCAACCCGAATATGGTCGTTTCTCTTCATCTTTTCTTCATATTCACTCCTTGAGCAGTCATTTCAGCTCTTCAAATCTCTTTAGATCTTCTTCCATATTCTACCATCTTCTTCACCACTTCTCCACTTCATTCACAAGCCTCTTCACATCCTCTCCCAAGCATTGACCTCACGCTCTAACTCTCTAGCTCTACCTGAGCCCTCTCTTGGCTCTCCAAACACTTTACACTTCATAGCAACAACATCAACACTCTACCACTTCAGTAGAGCAAGTGTGGAACAAAACACCATTACAATAGAGGTTTGATTTCCTCTTATTTTCTCCCCCAAGTAGCCTTGAGTGCTCTTGGTGGAGGTGGTAAGCTTTTACTCCTCTCCTCTATTAGTTGCTTGAGTAGCATAACATTGTTTTGTAGTGTTTTAAGTTCTCTTTACTTCATTTCTACTTTTCTCTCTATTTATCAAGCTATCCATTGAGGTGGGAACACCAAAATGGAGTCTGACTGAGGCAAGCCCCTATACAACCACCCAACAATTTCTCTCTCTCTATTGTGTGTAGGTATGAAGACACCCACAAGTTGGAAGCTTCATCACCTGCACAGTCATAAGTATTTCCTTTATCTTCCTTATCTTCTCTACTTTACCCTATTTCATATCTATCAATTTTTGTTACTTTATCACATCTTGTCATTTTCCTACGTTTTGTCAATTCTCAATAATTAGATTGCTAGTTGTTGCTTGGGAATTTTCTATGATAAACTCACTATTTGGTCTGTACGAGATATCAATGTGCCGTGATGTCATTCATATTATGTGTTGATGTCCTTTGGCTGAGAGCTTAATAGTTTTTCCAGAAAATATTTGTGACCTACTCTTTCAGATTCTAAAACTCTCGTTGTTGTTCCATTGAGGCAATATAGGGAAATTCACCTCATGAGGCTCTTTGAACAAAGATAACTCATGAGTAGTGAATCCCCCTATATTACACAAATTGTTCATAAAAACTAAGTAAAATAAAGACAATAAAAAAATACTATTCATGTAGAATAAAGACAATTTCATTATAAACTTTGGACAATTGCATTACAAACTATTCATAAAAACTAGAGCATTGAATTTCAAAATGCAAAGATGCATATTAAATAAATGCAAACTATTCATGCATCACTAAGAATTCAAATGTGTTTGATTTTTTGTTTTATTTGACTTCTCCAAACATCCTTTTTAACATCTGTAAGTGCAATCTAAAGGTAAATTGAGGTCAAAAACTAAAACCAAGACAGTAAAGACGTCGTCTCATACAAGGAAAGACATTGTAATAGTCCCTAATGTGCAACAAGCGGTTGTAGAAGTAAACATGAATCTGAAACCTGTTGAGGTTGTCTAGGAGGTTGGTGCACCACTAATCCAATGGGAAAGAGCATTAAATGAAAGGGAATGGCCATTAAAGGACATGGACAGGGAACTAGAGGATATTGAAATGAATGGGATGTTGAAGAGACTTGGTATGAAAAAGTGGAAAATCCAAGCTAAAAAACTTAGAAATTGGTTAGGCGGCCCGAGCTCTACTTCAAGGAAGGTTCAACCAATAGTACTAATAGAAGAGGAGGGTCTGATTGTGAAGTGGGTTACATATATGGTAGATATTGGCCATAGGCTTGAGATTATTAATCTCAAGCAAGGGGTTGTTTAGATATGCTAGACTAGACCCAACCCTTTCATGGAGGGGCTACCTAGAAAATCATGGTGGAATGGATTCAAGAGGCACCATCCAAAATTGACCTTACACATAGCTGAAGGTCTTGACAAAGATAGGGAGGTAAACCTTAGAATCAATAGAGTAGCTGGATTTTATAAAACATTAACACCAACATATGAAAGTACCCAATATGGTCCTAACAAAATTTGGAACTATAATGAAATGGGATTTCAAGCTGGTAGAAATGGAACTATGAGGGTCTTGGCTTGTCGAGGTAGCAGGAATGTCTCCTACATTATTCCAAAAAGAAGAGAATGGATAACAACTCTATGTTGTGCTAATACATCTAGCCAAACCATATGTGGTTTCTATCTATTCAAGGGAAATACAAAGATAGAGAATTACATTGTGAACTATGAACCATGCACAACTATGGCAACCCAAATGCATACTTGGATGAAGAAGGAGCTTTTCTATGAGTAGCTGGAACATTTTTTGTGTGTCAGTTCCTAGGGGTGTCTCACCTACTAATAGGAACTTGCTAATTTTTTATGACCATAGAAGTCATATTGCATTGTCGACTATCCAAAGGGCAAGGGGGTTAGGCATTGAACTCCTTACACAACCTGCTCATACTTCTCATGTGCTACAACCTTTGGATGTTAGCATGTTTGAACCATTCAAGAAATATTTCAAATCAGAATGAGTAGATTTTCTCATTAAATTCCCCAATATTGATATCAATAGAGCATAATTGGTGGAGTTAGGCAGGAAACCATTAAGAAGAGCTTTGACTCTAGCCAACATAAAAGTTGGCTTTAAAAGGATGGGGATATGGCCCCTCAATTTTGATGCTCCCATCAACGACATCTTTCCCAACAAGAGATATGACATTGTTGACACCAACAATGCTTTTGTAGTGTAGGACATCCTTAGTCTTTCGAGACTTGATGTTTCAACAAATGAACTTTCACAAACATTGTAGACTCCAATAGATATTCAAGTGCAAGAAGGTGCATAGCAACGACTTGAGGACATGGATAGCCATCCCACACAAGAAGACATGGGAGATTTCACATTCCCATCTCCAACACCCACACCTCCAAAATAAATAGTGCACTATTATGTAGATTGCAACAATGAAAGTCAAGGTACACTATACAAGGTGGAGTTTGTTGACTCCCAAATCAATGAAACAATTCAAATAGAAAGTGGCTCTTGAATAAGTAACTTTCTTAAGCTGCCAAGTCACAAAGTGATTGAAAGAATGAGAAAGTCTACTGGTGGTGCTCTTCAGGTGAGCCAGTAGTCTCAGTTGTTGACTACTGACAGTTACATGACTCTCATAATGGAGCAAGAACAAAGAAAAAAAAAATAGAAGAATTGAAAATTAGAAAGAAGAAATAAACTAAGGATAAAAAGGTAGCATGGATTCAGGCCTTCAAGTAAAAGGAACAAAAGAAAATTGAAAATAAAATTGAGTGCAACAAAATAGATCAGAAGAAGGAGCAAGAAAGGATACAAAAAGAACAAGAGAAGAAGGAAAGGGAGATAGAGGCTTCCCATAGAGAATTAATGAAAGATAGACACTTAAGCAGTCTTGCAACTCCCTTATCTGATAACCATAGTTAATTTCAAGATATATCCAATTGTAACATCCCTCTATTTTCTGTAGGAAATGCATGTTTTAGTCCCATCTCATCTCAAATTAGTTGCACTCAATTTCCATTTGGCTAGACTTCTTCACCACTAATTCCTTCAAATGTAATTTTCACACAACTAAAAAAATGCAAATGCAAATCAATTTATGGCAAGTCTAAATGTAGCAGTAGGAGATGAGAACACATCTCCAGATTCTTCCTCAGAGCATTCAATTGAGTTTGGGAGGGACCAACTAAAACAATGCCTTATATTTGTGGTTTTCTTTGGGTTGTAGTTGCAAATGCCATTTTCATTACGATACATCTATTTATAAATATGAACTAAACTTGTTTATTATTTTGAACTAAACCTTCATTGACTCTTCATATTAAGGTGCTCTAGTGGCAGGGCCATTGACGACTATGTCAATAGCTCTTTTATGATTGTATTATAATCTACATTTCAAAAATATATATTGTTTCAATTTTGTTTACCATAATTTCTATGTTTATAATATATATTCCACATTTGTCAAAACAATATTCAATGTTGATAATCTTGTACAACATTTCATACGATATAGTCTATGCTGATAAATTAACATACTATGGGATAGATATGAGGGGCTTGATTTATATATAGACATGAGACCTTATATATCTTATCAACATATATATGATGCCAAATCATAAAATATGATTATATTGGATAGACATGAGGGGCTTGATTTAGATATAGACATGAGACCTTGTGGGATAAATACCAAGTTTAAACATATGTGTTTTGTATATAAGTTTGAAAGAGGGGGGTGGATTTCTTATAGAAAATTAGGTTACAAAAGTGACAACACATTCATGTGTTCAAGTTGAAATCATTCTTTTTGACACATATCTCCCTGTGAGGTAACATGAATAATGAAGTTTGACATGTCTTGTGATGTCATGATTCTTCCTACGACTCAATTGGACATGTCATCTTGATGTAGAGATTTTAGTGATAGATAAAGTAATTCCAATAGTATCAATAAGACTCTTATTGTTTAGATTTCCAATTACATCAATTGGTATGAATTGAAAGTGATGCATCTAAATTAAAAGGTCATTCTCATAGAGATATAATTTTAGAACCTATATTTTCTCTAATAGTGCCTCTAGAAATTGTATATCCATCACAGGCTTTTTCATACTACAATTTTCAATTTCATTCAAGAAAGTAACATGACACTTTATATGTTCAACATCTATCATTTTAAATCTAAACATCTATTTTCTATATTTTTTGATATATCAAGCCCCTCATGTCTATCCCATATTATGCAATGACATTGATAAAAAATATTCAATGCTGATAATCTTATATATCCTTTTTTATATTAGTAGCTCAATTGAAGTTTACTTTTAGGTTGTACCTCTACAAAAGATAACATGTGTGTCTTATCTCAAGTTTATTTGTTTCAGTACATTATAGTTCAGTCTTGACTTGTGAATGGTAGAGAAGGATGTGACCTGTTTTACCTTTATGATTCTATCTATACCCTATTACTATGTTCATCATTGTACAAACTTTAAATCTGCAATTTTATTATAGCATTTTTTTGTTATCCCAAAATATGAAAATGGTGTGACTAGTTTT
>VDFB02271358.1:169120717-169182193 GCA_007258455.2 Sequoia sempervirens | reverse complement strand
TGAAACCATAAAAATGTTTGGTAGTAACAATGAAATAAAAATTGCATTTCATAGAAAAAACTATTGTGAATGGAAGAAAAAAATAATATGATTGCATGGCAGAATATCGCAAAAATGAAAATTTGGACCATATCATATATATGTATGGAAATATATAAATATGGAAATGTGTCTATGTATTATTTTGTTCTTCCAGCACAATATGTATATGTATGTATGGAAAGAAAAATACATATATAAGAACAAAATAATATAATTGCATGGAATAATAACTTTAGAATGATAACAAGTGAGTCCATTTTTAAATTTGGGAATAACAAACAAATATTAAAGAAAAATTGCAGAGTTAAAGTTTGTGCATTGTCAAAGAGGAAAACCTATAATTTTGAACCAAGGAAACCCTTTCCATGTTTGGTAGTAACATTGAAATGAAAAAATCATTTCGTAGACATAACTATTGTGCATGGAAGAAAAAAATAATACGTAAACATGCCAGAATATCTTGGAAAAGAAAACCAGTCATACCATTTTCATAATTCAGAATAACATGAGAATATTATAAGAAAATTTTAGAGTTAAAGTTTGTGCAAAGAGGAAGACAGGAATGCAAGTATAAGTGCATGGAAAAAACCCTCAAAATGATAAACATTAAAACCGTATGAATATTTCCTAGTAACAAGCAAATATATTGTATCCATTTCTGTATTTTGGAATAACAAACAAATGTAAAAGGCAAATTACAGATTTAAAGTTTGTGCAATGGCAAACACATGAAAACAAATGCATGGCTAAAAACTAGTCAAACGCTTTTCATATTTCATCAAACAAGTCTAATAGTAATGAAAAACCATTTTAAACTAGTCAAACCCAATTCATATTTTGTGTAAGAAAATATGAAAAGAACAATAAACGTCGTGCAATGAATAACACAAAATATTGAAATGCATAATGCAAGGTAAACGTTGTGCATGGACGAGTATAGAGGAAAGGAAAACTAGTGAAAGCATGAATTTGAATTGAAATGACTTGAAATTCATATAAAGTGTAAGTTGAAACCCTAGATATTGAGTTATAGGTCAATATGAAAAAAGTTGGCATCCCATACAAAATATTTGCATTCACAGGTAGCTAGAATTTGTAGCAGTAGAATACCTGTAGATTGTCTATATGTTGCTACTACTTCCTCTGGACTTTCTTCATATTTCTAGACAAAATTGTATAACTGATAATGAAAGTGGGATGTGCTAAATGGAAATTGCAAGAGATTGAGTAATGCATTTTTTAATTTGAAAATCTCCTTATATGTTCAATGTTGGTTTGGTGTGGATTCTTTAATTCATGTCCTTTTAATTACAAATTTGAAATCTTAATCAGATGCTTTCATTTGCTGAGTTTGTATGTATTAATGGCATACATTCCTTGTTTGCTTGACAAGATATTTTGGTGGCTTTAACACCATTGTTTTGGTGGTTGTAGGTGGGGAAAAGAGGAGGAGGAACCATTAGTAAAGAGGTTCGATTTGACAAAGGGGACACATATGAATGATTACTACCTATCTAAGTTTTGTGTTGGTGGGAAAGTGGGATGGGAGTTTGGCTAGATTGGATTTGGTGATGGGACATTCTTGGGTCGTAGTTCTACTCGTGGCATTCCAAGTGCCAGAAAGGTGGATGTGATGAAATGAAAGTGGTGACATTATAGGGGAGCTTGGGTTATCCTAATTTTATATTTTGGGATTTTGTTTTAAATCGAGGGGCCCATAACAAGCAATATGGCCTATATATTTGTTGTGTCATATGTACTTTGAATATTATCTGACATGTAAGACTATGAATATCTATTTGTGTATGGGACAAATATTCTTTGATTATAATACAATTTTGACGATACAGTGATACGTGTACCTTTGTTGACTTTGTGAGTGAAAACTAATTTACATTTTCATATTAATATGGTCTACTGTGGGGCCCACGTGGGACTACTTCCATCCCCAAATGTATAGGCTCTCCCCCTACTTTGGGCCCCTTTCCCCTAATATTGGTGAATTTTTTCTTAGAATTTTTCTTGGGATTTTACCTTGTGTTAGGGTATCAATACTGTGAGAATTTTGATACTTGTCACTTGGGTATCAAACCTCCCAAAATTTGATACTAGTTTGCTGGGGTATTGAACTTCTAAAGAAATCAATACTTAAATCTATTGGGAATCAAGCATTTCAAGGACCCTAATATGAGGTATCAGGGTTCTATGGAACCCTATACCTATATGTTGAGTAGTAGGTTCCTTGGAACCTTAGTATCATGTTCTTCAAAAATTTGATACCCACAAATTGGACATCAAACTTCCATGGATTTTGAAACAATTCTTTACATATCATACTTGGCCAAATCTTGACACCATATTAGGGTCTAGGAAATAAAAGTGATACATGCTAAGAGGATAAGTGTTTGGGTATTTATATTTTCTAGTGGTGGCATCCTAGTTTTAGTTGAAGGGTGGTTTGTTAGAGAAAATTGGACAACATGATTCAATAGTTTTCGGGATCTTATAGCTCATCCATTCCTTTTTTTAATGACAACCATGATGTTTCAAAATATTACTCTTGGGTAACAATTCCATGCACATTTATGTGTGTCAACTATATCATGACATGTTGATATCTCACTTTGAGCATGCATTTATATTATGTGGATTTCTTAATACCATTTTTGTATAAAAGGAACTTTGTTGGTCAATGTTTTGTTCATTAATATCCTAGTTTAAAAGATAGGATGCTATATTTTTCATATGAATATTGTATGAGTTTTATTTAGGTTTCTAGTTTAGTTTATCTTTTTCTATGCCATCCTACTTAGTCAAGAAACACTAGCTACTCTTTGGGAACACGTAGTCAAATCAAGCATCGTTATTTTTATGCCTATTCAAGAAGGTAGTAGGTAGCTCAAAAAATATATAGAGAGGAAGTCTTAAAAGATTAAAATCATTAAATAACCTAATTCCTCAAGTTTATTCAAAATAGCTTGACTAAGATCTATTCTCATGTGTAAAATCTAATGGTCTAGTTGTGAAAATATATAATTAGACATTAGCATATTTTATATAACTCAAATTTAGGCACAAAAAATCTAGGAGGCAATATGTGTGTGTGTGTGTGTGAAACTCAAAGGCGAGTGTTGTATGATGCAAATGATTGTGATATTAGGAATATCAATATATTTTTTTGTAAGGTTGGAAAATTATTGTAGAAGTGTATTCATCATGGAAGTAGGAATAATAGTGGTATAAGGAGTGTGGAAAATAATGGAGGAAGTATATTAGGATGTGTGTGAGGAGGTAATATCAGAATATACAAGGAGGAATCAAATTATAAAGTGGAGTGAAAAAAGATAAGGAGGTACAGTATGAGTTTCATAAGTATGGAGAACAATACTTATAGGTATATGTTTAGAAATGAGTGAAACACTAATGGAGTGAAAAGTAGATGGAGAATTGTACATAGGAATGAAAGAGGTAGGTGGTACACTAAGAATGAAAACATGAGAAATATAATTCATGGAAGGGGTGATGTTAGGAAAGGGATTGAAAGATTATGTAGAATGAGAGGGGAAAATATTAGAAGATGCCAACAAACTATCAATACCATGAACAATATTCATGCAATTTGGATCACACACTAATATCTTTTTTAAATAATATTGAATTGTATATGACATTAGGAATGAATAATTGCATCAAAATTAGATTTTCTAGGAAGAGAAAGATCTTTCTTAGCTACATATGCATTATGGTCGTAATCATGCATTCTTTATGGTCCTCTAAATCACTCTCAATATGAGCATAGAAAGTATCTCATTATCATAGGATTGTGTAGCCATATTAGGGTTTAGATGAGAACTCATTGGCTAAGGATGATTGAGACTTTAAGTATCTTGTGATATAAAAAAATAGTATGGCTAAAAGAGGTAAAATATGAACTAATGTAAACCAATCATAGATTTTAAAGTAGAAAAATTAGTAATTTGATTAGATTAGAAAATAAAACTATATAGGAAAATGAGAGGGTGGGTAGATTGTAGGAATGGAACATGACATAATGATTCACAAACTATAGTAAAATAAATCTATGAAGCACAAATTATCAAACCCTAATATAATATCAAAATATGACTAAAACACTAAAAAAATTAGATCTAAAAAATTAATGAAACAATGCAAAACTAGAAGGCTAAACATTTAGAGGCATAAAAAATGTTGGGTTGACCAAAATGCAATTGAAAACACACTTAAAAATTTGTTATAGATTAATGAGTTGGAATTGGTATTAAAATAAATGTTAAATTAAAGTGAAATTTAAATAAATTAAATTTAAGGCTCAATAACTAGTGATGCAAAAGTGGTGCACTAGATGTTAGGAATCAATTAAAAATTTCTTAGTAATTTTATCGGTGATTCAAATGAAGATCTCTAATTCCATAAATTGATTTCTCTTCACCTTAGCTGAATATCAAGAGTGTAGATTTGATCTATGAGTGTGTTTGTGTGTTAATGTGCACAAACAAGCCAATAGGAGGAGACCTAATGAAATTCACTCACCTCAATTTTTTATGTCTACTTGTTGTAAGGAAATGTAGTGTTTACAAACAACTTTGGGGAATCGATTGAATTGTGACGGAAATGTTCTACAATATTAGAGCCCTAGCAAAACAACTTTATGACTCTAATTGAAAAGATTGAGGGAAGGCAGCAAGCATGTAATAGAATTATGATGATGTGTTCTAATACAAATATTCTAATAATTTATCTATATTGCTATCATAAATGTTCAATGTTAAATTATTTCATAAGTCCAAGGTTGTCATAGATAATTGTCAAATGAGTGAATGAATGTCCTTAAATACAACAAATAAACACACAAATCAATATAACATGCATTAGGTTAGTTTATAACAACTAGTGACAATCCTTGTAAGGCAAGAATTTGAAATTATAACTTTAAAATGAAGGATTCAAATCTATGTCCTTAGAAGAGACCTAGCTTAAGTCCACAACCATGGATCTAATCGAAGATAATCAATGATATGCATAGATATAAAAAAAAACAAACTTCAGAATCATTAATAAAAGCAATTAAAATATGAGATATTGTGAACTATTTTCTTACATAATTATACGAATTATACCACCAATAAACTAGTAATAAGATTTACTTGACAATAATCAAAACAGACCCAAAACATAAAAATACAAAGCATGGATGAATACATGACAGGAAAGTCATATTTAATAAATAGCCCACATCTCTATTTATGCCCAAGTGTCCTTCATTATAGCATCAAAAACCTATCATGAGGTCACCTGCATGTGAAGAGTAAGAGGCGGGCAATGGGACTGGGATTTGATTCCGCGTCCCAAGAAGACAACTGTTGGTTGAAATACCATGATCTCTGACAGCTAAACTAAAGTTCAAATGTGCCATTAATTGCATGGCTGGACAGTCAATGTTGTCATCTTTGCTATTGTAAGAGACACCTTAAATAAACATAAATATGGTCATAGAAACTATTCAAAGAAAGCAGCTTCGCATATAACCATGGTAGATTAAGGAATCCTGTGATAAAGCAAAAGTCAGTCATTTATGCGTAAATTATTTGCGAAACCTGTCGCTATTTTGTCACTTATTTCCATTACTACATCACGGTGGATTGGATTGAATGTGACATAAACACAATTTAGTCTGGTTCAAACTGTGCCTGGTCTTCAACACGAGGGAATTGAGCCCAGTCTTTCAACATAAACTCACCAAAAGCCCACGAAAATCTATCAAAAACGCCCAATTTGGACATGAAATGTTTAGGTTTCAGAAATGGCAGGCAAAAATAGGCTTAGGCTGACCAAATGATAGTTATGCGATAGAGAAGATAAGGGACGTTCTGATCAATATGTTTGGTTGTTTACTTCAAGTTGGGTCTGTATTAACCTTGGGCTCACTTGCTATGCTCAATGAATTTTGTGAATGAATGCAACGCAATGTTCAAGTCAGCTGTGTTCAATGTACTGGCCGTTTATTTTGGGGTGGATTTGATGTAACCAGCTCGTACATCGAGCATGAAAGGGAAAGGAGAACCCAACATGCACCTTACAGTATCCTATATTTTGCCTAATCAGATATTCAATAACTTGATGCAAGCACATACGACTATGCCCTTAATGCGGAAACAAACATAGTTGATTTCCCATCTTATTAATTCTTAGAGGAAAGGAAATGTAGTTTCTAGATCTAAACAAATTTCAGCAGCATAATGCATATAAATTAACATTTTAAGAACACGAAAAGAAGAAGAATAGAAGAAAGATAGACACAAGAGAAGAGACACCAATATACATGGGGAACCCTTTGGGGTTAAAAACCCCACACTTCAAAGCATTGAACCAATGTATTAACCTGGAGATTTACATCTTGCGCCCTGGAAGAAAAACTGAATGGATAGCCTTGCATAAAACTCTCCTCACAAACTTGAATTCAAATACAAGAAACCACTAAAATGGAAACTCAAAACCATGAGTTACAACACCTAGTCATGGGAAATCAAATCCACCTTAATATAGAAAGATACTCAAATCATAAACAACTCTCCAAATATAGCACTCCATTTTTGGCTCCTAAAAATCATGCTTTCACAATCTCATAAAATCTTGCTTTCAAGTTTCCAATTGTAATTTCCTTTTTCAAGCTCTTTCCATTTAGCAACTCTTACACACATTACAAGTTTTCATTGTTGCATTTAGCAACTTCCATTACACTAAGTGATAAAAAATAAATTGCCAAAATACAAATAAATAAATATTTCAAATATTAGAACTTTCACTTGGTATATGACACACCTAATCCTAATAGTGCACAACATGACTATCATTTACCTTAAGCAAATTAATAGCATTTTAGAAGTTTTGAATTCAACTAAAAATTCTTAGGATTGCAAAAATCCTCATTATTTCTAATACCATTAATTTTCAATATTTTAAATTAAGATTTAATTCTCCATCATCAAATAATAAGTTAAAACAAATTGCTATCTAATATACATGTTTTAATGAATATTATATATATTTATGAAATAATGTTACACATTTTTTAAAAAATGGATGGAAATAGTCACTCTTAAAGTCCAAACAAAGCTATAGCTTGAAATAAAAACATCATAACAATAAACCACTAAGTGATCATAGTAAGAGTAGATGGGGGAGAATGTGGGTCCTAGTCATTTTATTTATCCCATACATTAGGGGGTTTGAAGTGTCCATGGGAGGGTGACACCCATCCTTACCATCTTTAACATTATCATCTTATTTATTTTTAGGAGTAGTACAAACAGGATAAATAGCAAGAACCAATTGATGGAATTTGTTAGCATATGGCCAAACTATATTTCCACCACCAATCGGTAGTGGAGAAGTGGAGTGGTAGTTAAGGGGTGATTGACCTCATTGAGCATGATCTCTTCTTACAAGATGCAAAGAGGTCTAAGAATGAGTATCTCACCTACCACAATATGATTGGTTGCATCCTTGATGACACACAAGGTAGAGATTAACTTCTACTAGAAGTGAAATTTAAAGGAACCTTGGTAACAAGACAAGGGGAATTACCCTAATGATCCAACAAATCATATCAATGAGAAACCTCAAGCACAAATTTATGTTCTTGCAATTAAATCTATATAAACATATTTGAACACATCATATCTTTAGTGTAATGTAAAAAACTATGATCAATAGAACAAGTAGATAAAATAGAAAAAAAATATCTTTCTAGATGTTAAAAGAATCATCATTGTAAAAGAATGCCAAATATAAGTGTATTTGAAAGGGATCCTAGGCCAATACCTTAATAAAATTATATGCCCAGAGAAAGGATTAGTCTTAAAAGGATTGAAGAAATCATGAATCAAATTAAAGCAACATATAGAATCCTCAACTGGGATAACTTGGAGCCACTAGGAGGCTTTTAAAAAACAATACATAAGGAAAAATGAGCAAGCTTTAGCTCAAGAATAGTTGACTAAATGGTGCTCAATTTACACTGCCAAATTGATAATGGAGATTGCAAGAGCCATCTCTGGTTCAAAGAAAGAAACCTACATAAATGATGTGAAAGCCAAGATTAGCCTTTATGAGGCCTATAATTTTGAAATTCTATATCAAAATACCATTTTCAATTGTTCCACCAAGGTTTGCAAGACCAAAATAAAATTTTGTTAACCATGTTAATAGGGTATGTGTAGGATCATGATGGGAATAAAAGTGGCAATATGTAAGTGATATGATGGCCCATGTGGCTAATGACTTTTTTTACCCAAAATTGATCAAACGAAAAGGGTTTTTAAAGGAGATTCTTAGCTTTCCACCAATATAAATTATGCTTTACTTTGAATTTAATAAATTATTATTATTCATTTTTTATTTGAATTATGACTAAAGTCCTAATTGATAGGATGATTGAAAAATATTTATAGTTTTCAAACCATATCACATCTTTTGAATCCAAAACATACTCATATTCTATGCTTCATATAATATAGGATTAAAAGAACAAAAAATGAATTTAATGAATTTTTGACCAAGTTAAGGCGGTCAAACATACAAGTTTTTATATTTTTTAAAACTTATAATAAAAAATTAATAATTAATTATTTACTTGGAAAAAAATTACAAAAAAATATGTATCACATCCGAACATGAGTCCTCTACTTATATCTAAAATATTATAAAAAAATATTATCATTTTATTGTGGTTAGGGTGGTTGGATAGATGCCTACTTCTTACTTCTTCCCTGAAATTTAGGTACTACTATATTGAAATTTCAAATTTTCACCAAATAGATATATATTTTTTAAATAAACCTAGTAGTTTAGAAACTACATTCAATTGTCTATAGATTCTATTCTTACATATTTTTTAAATAATATAGACAACTTATTCAAATTTTTACATCAAGTTTCCTAACTCTAATTTTTCTAATTTTTTTGCCACTTAAGGGTGTATTTTTTCCATGATGATCCTGCACATACCCAATAGGGATAACTTCAATAAAAAAATACATGAAAGTTTTTTGAACCCCCTTTTAAAAAACCTCAAAGTGTAGAACATAGCCTAATCTTAGCAAGAGGAATATTTTGACACTAAAAAATGGTACACCACCACAAGGTTAGCTAATTGATAGATAAACCATTATGAAAACCATTGTAATTTAAAAGAATCCAAGGCTTCATAGTTTCCCAATCTCACCAAACTATTCCATCATTAAACTCTGTTCTATTTGAACACACTTTTTCATTATAAGGAGGGTGTGAAGACCAATTCCCTTCTAGGTTGGTCTTCAAGTAGGGTGACAAAAGTAAATACAATACTAAACTAATTTTGGGAGGCCTCACTACCTTGTAGGGTATGAATGATCCATTTGGAACATAAGTCTAGACCTTGACAATAAGTGGAAATTAATCCTAGACCACCTAAATCATGAGGGAGACATTAGTACTCCCAAGTCACTCTATGAAAACTTGTATGATTCTTGAAGGAGACACAAAGATAATCTCTTAGAATCATTTCTAGAGTAAAATAAGAGGCTTTAGAAGAAACCCAAGAAGAAGAAGAAGAAGAATAAACATGAATGGTTACAATAATCTTAGAATAGATATGAAACTTCCTTGTCAAATTTCATCTTCATATTAATTCTACAAAAGTTAAATTTCCATAGAGTAGTTAGGGAACCTTGAAAGGAAATATGAATTCCTAAAAATGAATATTTCTCCGTGCATATAATTTATTTCCACCCATAGCAATTGAGCTAGGGAGGCTTAGTTAGGAATTAATACCTATAAAATTATTGTTTAATCCATTGAATATCTAAACCTAAGCTCTATAGAATATATCTAAGTATAGATAGCTTGGCCAACATTATTTTCCTCTTCTAGCAGATTGAGAAAAAAAATCAGCAAATGACCATTAAAAAATTAAGCTAAGAAATCAGGAAAAGAAATACCTTTAACTAACCCATAAGAAATGTAATGATTCAAAAGATATCCAAAGCCTTCAATTGCAAAAACATATAATGTTGGAAGTGAAGGTCATCTTGAGTGAGTAGACCTAAAAAGTCCAAAACCATTGGATTTCTCACTATTTCTAGTAAGGTAGGGTAAATTATCTACAAAGAGTGTATAGACTAGTTGAATGAATTAACAACCAAATTACATAGCCTAAATAATTGTGATGAAAAAATTTCACTCAATGTAGTCACAATCTTTACCAATTTTTTTTTGTAATGAAAATGTTATTTTGTTGGGGTGATTGGACCTATTCGATCTCTTCCCAAACACCAATTATACTATATCTTAAACATGAAATTAATAAAATTATGTTTATTGGGACAATAATATTAGGAAGAAGATGGTATAAATTATTTTTGAAGGATTCAACAAAGATTTTATAGGGAACATTGTTAGAGTTACTCAAAGACTCAAGCACTAAAGATCACCTACAAACCTAAAATATCCTTCCACGAGAGAAAATCAAGAGCATAAAGTTGTAGTAATGGATAATTTAAAGTATACTATATATCAAATGTGATCCTTTGTAATTCTTACAATACAATAAGTACATATGAGACCTTTACTATATAGGCAAGGTGGAGAGACAGGAAAAAATAGGATGATGATTGTAGCATAATAAATTGTCGAGCATGGCAATTTCAAATTGTTTCACTCCCCCTTATGTGCTTGGACCTAATTATACTTATTGTTTTCTCATTTTATTATCTTTTTCATAAAATCAATATAAGATTGGGAATTAAAATTAATTATTTATTTAGTGACAATTTAAACTTAAAAAAATTAGCCTAGTCAAGGGTACCCTTTCCCTTGCTCACCCTATTTTGGCCCAAGTTTTGATTTTTTATTATTACCATTAATATGTTTGCAAAATTAAATTTAGTCGAGGGCACCCACACCCTAGAATAGTCTGTTTGAGCTCATATTTGAATATCAAGTACCTCTATCTTCATCCTCTAAATTTTTTTTTCAATTTCTTGTAGGCAATTTTTTTTATTATTTTGAATTTGCATCAATTTTCTATAGTTGCATAGTTAACCTATTTTACACTTTCAAAATCACACACATCACATCAATTATCATCAATTCAACTCATAATCAACCCAAAGGGGACCAAAACCATGATTAACCATTTTGGCTTTTCCTTCAGGATAGTAGACAAGTTGTCTTTTATGATCATTTTTGTGTCCCCCCAATGTTGTAGGTTGAAAAGTATGATTTAGACCCTACATCCATTTTTTCTACATCACATTTTGATGAACTTGATGCATCTTACAATTGCAACCTTCTTATTTACATGTCTATTTCTCTAAAATCAAAGTGAAATCTTAGGCTATTTGAAGGTATAATTTCTCAAAGTCCATTTCATATTATACATTGAAATGTAAAGGTTTGCATCTCATCATTCCTTTCCTAATCCTTAAAAGTTTAATATTTCAGTTTTTCAGAGATAAATTTTGTTAGAGTTCTATCATTTTACATTCTAGAAATTTTCATTTATCAAGTAATTGGAACTTGTTTCCCTCATTTTATTTCTTTAAAAAATAAAAATTCATGCAGGCATATGCCTCATATAAAATAATTAGTTTTTCTTGTATTTCCATAATTCTCTTAGATCTCAAACATAAACTTGTACAATCTTAGATCCTCAAACACTATATTACATAATTTTTAGATCTTTAAAATTTCATAAATTTACATCTCTAGTCTAGCCTTCCCTTGCCCTTGTATTGTTAATTTCAATCTAAATTTCAATCATGTTTTTTTTCTAACTATTACCAAGAATTATGAGGGATACATACCTGATTTTTGTTCCTAAAAGATCTCTAATAGTTATAGTTTGAAACCCTAGAGTAGGTCCTATTGAGGTGACACAAGAAGGTATTCTAGATCCAATATTAGTTGTAAATTAGAATAAAATGGAATACACACAAAAGATATATCCGACTTTATATTTTTTTATATTCATTAGATCAATAATCATATATTGAATTCCTTATATCTCTATTATAGTCACTCTTCTATACTATACTATGCTATCTTCTATTTTTTCTATTATCATCTCTTCTTCTAGTGAGTATATATGTCTACATACTTATATTTACAATATAGGACATGGCCCTTAGGTAACTTGTAAAGAAGGGGATTCACTACCCTTGAGACTTAGGACAAAGAGAATCTTTAAGGAAAAAATAGCCCTTAGTTACCTGAAGGAACAAAGCTCAGGTGACAAGGTAGAAAATAAAGAGTATTTGCACAACTTAATTCAATGGAAGCTAAACTACTAAGGACAAGACTGATGAAACTATTGACTAATAGAAACTTATAGTAAAATTACAACCTATAGATTATGAAAACATAAACCTTAAAACTCATAGATTTTTCCCCCAGGAGGATTAAGCCTTAGCCATGGATGGAAACATGCTACATGTTGGGAAAATGTGTCTCAACCTTGAAATTACATAAGGTAATGATGATACATAAGCAATGGGGGGAGTGTGTGGTATCCCCCCTCCATGAGGGGTCTAGGGGATCATCCCCTTGATGGGGGGTCTGAGGGTCATGTGCCTCGGCGGGGCTTGGGGTCAATACTATAGAAAGCTAAAGTTTATGTATATTTTAATATTGTAAATCTAGAAAATTCATCATTAGGCCTTAGATCTAAAGGTTGATATATTAGTGGATTGAATTTCCCTATAAGGAAGTCCTATTTTATAACCTGGTGTTGTATTACAGTTGTGTATTGTGATGTATTTTGAGAGTCTGATAGTGGTCATGTTGCCTCTGAATCTCTGGTTTGTGATACTCGAATGAGAAGCTTTATTTGCAAGTATATTGTAATCTTTGTGATCTATGAATAATATATTGGATGACTTTTGGAGTGTGGATTTTTTCTCTTAAAAGGGTTTTCGCCATGTAAATCATTGTGTTGTGGTATGCATGATATTTATGCTTATTTATGTTTAAGTTTTTATAACTATTGAAAAGATCTATAAATTTTTGCATTATCCTTCTCTCAAGATTAGTGTAGGAAGTTTTTTTGCTACCTTAGCTTCATTACATTGTAGGGATGTCTACGCCTTGTATTGTTGTCCTTGTAAAAACAAAGAGTAAACCTTAATTCTGCAACAATCACCTCTTTAAGCCTGTACATTTGCACAAAAAATAGAGAGAAAATGTTATGGCTATTTTGGGGCTTGCCTCAATCAAACCCCCAATTTGGTGTTTCCACCTTCACAAACATGCAAATATATAGAGATAGACAAAATGACATGAAATGTAAATATGTGTAATAGAAACAAACCCCATTGTGGAGGAGAGCCCCTATCACAAATGTAATAGATGAGATAAATAAATGATGGTAAATAGAAAAGAAACATAGACAAGAGAGTGTTACATACAAAATTTGGTTCCCCTCTTGGCTTGATAGACGTGATGTTTTTGTTTAAAAAAAAAGGATATACAATTGAGAGGGAGCTTGAATTAGGTGTCACAAAATGGTAAACTTTTCAAACTTTACTTAGGAATATTGACAAAGACCATATAAACATTGTCATACCACAAAATGATCAAATCTATATGCGGACCTCTAAAATTTTTGATAGATGATGTAGATACACTCAGTAGAAAACCCTTTAATCCATAGCAGTTGAACTTCAATGTACATAACAAGATACCTTCATGACTTACACAGTTCCACTAGGAACCTGGAACACTTTCTCTTACAATTTTCTCAATATCCTCAACATATACAGTGTTTTATACACCAAATTCTAATAGTGTTGACATCAATGACAACCACATATTAGAAACACATCCATATCATCCAAGAATCTCCTCCTTTGGCATTGATGGAAACACATGATGTGAAAAATACCATCAACCCAACACACTTACTTTCCCTTTGATTCTAAATCTTAGAACTCCTCAATTTCTCTTTGACCCTTAAAAGGATTTTTCACATTGCACTTCTCCCCCTTTGACATCAATGAAAAAGATAACTATACATGCTCTAAACCACATATATGCATATCTGACTACTCCCCCTGAGTAGCAGCCATGAAGACATCAATCCGGATCAAAATATAGCAATGCAACTCATTGATTGAAGCAAGTAAATGCATCTCTTATTTCTTATTAGGAGGGGTGATTACCCCTAGCATTCCTCTGAGATACTCAAAAGTATCCTTCAACAATGATTTAGTAAAAATGTCTACAATTTTCTCTTTGGTAGGCACATACTCCAATCTGACTTCTTTCTCATTCACTTTCTACCTTAAGAAGTGAAACTTGATTGATATATGTTTAGTCTTAGAGTGAAGTACTAGATTCTTTGAAATATTTATTGCACTTGAATTGCCACAACATATTGTAATAGGCTCTTCATAAACTACCCTGATATCTTTCAATGTTCATTTATTTCATCCATATTACTTGAGTACAGTTTTTTGCAACAATAATATATTTTTCTTAAGTAGTAGATAGAGAAATGGAATTTTTCTTCTTGCTCAACCAAGATACCAACTTCTTCCCTAGGAAGAAAGGACCACCACTAGTAATTTTCCTATTATCTACATCTCTAGCCCAATCCACATCAGTATATGCACTCAAAGTGAGATCATCATCCTTTGTATACCAAAGTACAAAGTCAACTATTCCTTTTAGATATTTGAAGATTCTCTTGATAGTAGTCACATGTGATTCTTTTGGATCAGCCTAAAATCTCGCAACCATACATACAACACTCATAATATCTAGTCCAGTTTTGGTTAAATAGAGCAATCCACTGATCATCGACATGTATCTAGTTTAATTTTCCTTAGGAGAATCATCATTTTGTGTAAACTTACATCTGGTCACCATAGGAGTACCAACAGGCTTTGAATCTTCCATCTCAAATTTCTTCAATAATTCTCACATATTTGGACTGAGATATAAAAATTCCCTTGTCTAACTAGGTCACTTGTAATCCTAGATATAACTTCATCTCTCCAATCATACTTATCTCAAATTCATCCTTCGTCTCATCAGCAAACTTCATACATAGATTGTCATCTCCTCCAAAAATGATGTCATCAACAAATACTTCTATAATTAACTCTTTATCATGATCTAATTTGAAATATAAGTTGCTATCAATAGTACCTTTAGTGAATCCAAGCTTTAGTAAGTATTTGTCCAATCTAGCATACTAGGCTCTGGGGGCTTGGTTAAGTCCATATAGAGCTTTCTTCAGGTGGAAAACCATGTCTTCCTTGTTAGTTAGTTGAAATCCATCTAGTTGTTCAATGTAAACTTCTTCTAGTTCTCCATTCAAAGATCTCAAATTCACATCCATTTGATAGACTTTATAGTCCTTGTATGTAGCATAAGCAAGAAATAATCTAACAACTTTTATTTTGGCAACAGGGGAAAATTTTTCTTCAAAATCAACACCTTCCATCTGAGAAAACCCTTTACATACCAGTAAATATGGTAGAGCTTCACTACGATGAGAAAGAGAATGAGAAATTGATGTAGAAGAGAGAAGAGAATGAGAATTAATGAGAGAGAGAAAGAATGAATGAGAATTAGAGTGAAAAGAGGAGTTTTGGTAGGTTGTAGGGTGGGAAGATCCATTACATATGCATTCTTACTATAATGAAATATGTCATAGCAAAGGGACATGGAATATCCTTATTTAAATTTCAAAAAATTTAGGGATTCTAGCATGTCATGTAGATGTCCACCCATTGCACAAGTGAATTGCTCAAAATTTTGTTAGAATGAGGTATCCAAGCTACTAATGCTTCATTGTTGTCGCTTGTGAAGTTGGAATCATAAAATTTTGACTCAATTTTTTTTTTCTTTAATATGAAAGGTTGGCATAAATGCAATGGGTTAGATATGCAAGTGTGAAATTTTGATGGGGTGAAATTTTATGACTCTACATTTTTCCCCCACTTTAGTGAGCTAAATTTTTAGAGAACAAATAGTTGCACTAAAGTAGTTAAGAAGACATAATTGTAAGAATTAAAATTTTAAAATTTCTATAGATTTTTCTAAAAGGATAATGTAGAGGCCACAAAGGTTGAGTAGGTGGATACTAAAAATGCCCCTAGTGTTGGAGCTCAATGAAAAACTACAACACTTGACGTGAAGTTATGTTTTGTAAAACAAAAAATTGGGTTTTTTTTAAAATAAAAACAAGCTACCATGGTGAGAAGAATGCTTAGGAAAATTTTGGAGAATCAGAAGAAAAATTTGATGAAGATGTGAGTATATTCCCCTCATATTTTCCCCTTAGTTAGGTGGGGTCAAAATAAGAAGGATGGATGGAACATTTTTACCATAAAAAATGGGTGAAAATGAGTCAATATATGTCTAGGTGGGCCCATGGGAGGGTCACTTTCACTATTCATTGTGAGGACTTTGTTTCCTTTTCAAGACAACTATCAAAAGAATACATCACATATGAGACTCCATACTTCTATGGATTAACCAAAAATGAGTCACTATGGTGAGGGACAACCCACCTAATGAGGTACCTGCATAAAAATTTCCACCAAAATTTTAATTTTAATTTATTGATTAGCTTTTTAGTTCCAAGAAGTGCATGCATCCAAATAGCATGAAATTTCAACATCCTTTAGTTGCTATGGGATACCATCGATTTGTCAACATCCACAAATCAAGTTGGCACCCTACTAACATGTCAGTGTCCTTTGGCCACACTAGTGTCTAGTTGACATGCTATCATAAGCGGCTATTCAACTTCAGATCCTAGCTTACTACACAAATGTTTGCACAATGCAGTATAGTCTTAGAGGAAGACTAAGTAAAATTTTATGAGGATTTTCTTGACAATGTAGAGTTAAAATATTTTTATGATGTAGATTTTTTTGACTCAATAATTTATGTTTTTGCAAGAGTGGCTTGAGATCCAAGAGCATAGAAATAGGGCTATTGTAACATTGCTAAATGGTTGTTGAAGTGAAATTGGAATTGATGACTACATGATTCAAAATAGGTCATTCTCTGGTGGGTTTAGGAGATTATAGAGATCTTCATTCACACACCCATGCTCATGGTATTGATGGACCAATGGGATACAAATACATCTAAATTTCATCTCCATATTGGGGAGATGATGGTGACTCTAGAGGATGTATACCACATCTTATGCCTATCCATCCATGGGGAGCATGAGGTGTAAAAGGAGGGTAGAAAAACTTAGGATGCCTATGGTGTACAACAATACTACCTCAAATGTGTCATCTTGGGGGAGACATTTGGGTATATCTACATACATTTTCTAGAGTAGAGGTGAGTGGAAATGCCACTAGTGCGACGAGTGCTAATCATGATCATTTCCCTACAGGTTGTGATGCATTGGTGAGACTCACATCTTCACAAGGGCCTCATTTATTTCATCTAGGCCATGGAGGAGAGGGAGAGAGTAAACACCTAGGTTTAGAGCATTCTTGCACATCTCTATCATGACATCAAGTGATACATCCACTATGAGTATCTTATCCTTACCGTCTACATGTTACTTTAGGTGTAGGTATTCGAGCATATCTTGTGTATGATTCTACCCAAGTATCCCCTAGGCCTACCACATAAGATGTTGTGAGCACATGTGTATCCCTTAATATGTAATTGGTGCTATGGTGATTTGTAGTTTTGGCGGTAGTGCATTGATACACTAAGGGCATTGAACATTTGATGGTTCTCGTATAAATTGATGTGGACCTAACCATCCGATATGAGGTAACTATGTAGGATTTAGCACATTCAGCTCCTAACTAGGCAATCTGATCACATTATAGTCCCATATTACTAGAATTGGGTTTCCCATTCATTCACATAACTATAGGCATTCCCCTTGGAAACTCTTATGTATATAGGTCACACATGAGCACAACACGAGTAGGAGATTGACCCCATCCCATCACCATACATGTTGCACTCAATTAAAATGATGGTTTAGATGATGAGGACCATCCCAAGGCCCTTGTGATGGATGATTTCAACATCATAGTTGGCTTTGTCGACTAGTGGTCGATAGCAGGTCATGGCCCAATTTTCCTATCAAGCACCTCCATGAGTTATGATAGTGCTTAGGGGTTAGGAGGTGAGGGTCCTAGGAGCATCAAGGATGGAAATGAGGTGGACATGGTTGGAGTGCAATAGTTCTCTAGGTGGTGGTGATGAGTGGCATCACTACTATGCATACAACTTGTCTCATCAACATCACCTATAGTGCAGATAGTTGTGGCTCTATCAACACTAGCAATAGGGCTAACCATTATGTCTGATAGTGGTGCTCCACTCTTAGACCTACACTAGTAGAATAGGTACCTAGGTACAAGTATGGTCCATGTTATATAATTTTAGTTACTTTAATTTTAGTTTCTTTCTCTCATATATATATGCATGATATGGTATTGACATCATCCACTTTCTCTATGGTTGTAGTGTTATAGAGTAGTGGCTTGATTTCTTTAGGTAGTTTATATTATAGGTGGTTCAAGACGTCCAAATCCAAGGGTCGGTCCTTGAAGCCTATAGGAAACACACAATAGGGTGCTATGCCTAATTATTCAATCCTTTAGTGCATATTAGTATGACCTATGAGAAGACATAGGTGGAGGTAGTCCAGTAAGCTGCAAAACTAACCATGATGATAAGTCAATGAGATCAGTAGGTGATGGAGCTCCTTATTGCACTATCTAAGCAACATTAGTTTGTGACATTGGTAGAGAGTGTCGATATGGAATGTGGTTCCTTTTAAATATAGGTTGATGACCTTGGTAGGAAGGTAAAAAAAAGGAAGACAACACCCATTGATCTTTAGGTATAGAAAATTAGAGAGGAGATATGACATGCTTGAGAGTGGGAGGCTTCACTTTAGGAGTGTGTCATGTAGCTATGAGAGAATGTGGCCAAACTGTGGGAAGATATCAAAGGACTACGATCACATAGAATCTCCATGTTGCAATCACATCGATCACACTCCAAGATCCTCTTCTACCACAACTAGTGCTAGAGGGCTCAAGGAGCAATGTACCCAGAGGCTAAAAGCCAAATTTTATATAACATATCATTTTTGATGTATAGATTCATATATAGATATATAGACACCAAATTTTAACATAGTGGTGTGATACATGTACATGAAATTATATATATATATATATATATATATATATGATATTTTTGACTGTCATCATGGTGTTCTTTGTGTTTAAACTTCTATTTCATGTATTATTACATATGTCATTGATATATTTTTATGGATGTATGTTTACATTAGATGCTATCATGATTTAATAAACACATTTTGGATGTATAATTAATTAAATAAAATGATGATCTAATGCCATACCAAAAGATATAATCAAACACAATGCATAGATACATAGCATAATAATAAAATAAATTTATATATTTTTCCTAATTAAATAAATTAATTACATACACATGTTCACATCATAACCCAAACCAAAAAGATAATGTGTTAATGAAGAAATATCATAGAAAAATGAACTATGATCCATAGAGAGAAACGAGTGTCACGTGCATTCCACATTATAGACCTTATTTATAGTATTGACGAGGATGAATTGCATTGACGAGTTATTTTAGAGGCATACCATCCATAGATGATAATCCATATGCACTATAACCATAAAAAAGGATTATTATGTAAGGAACTAACCAATTAGGTATGAATATCCCATTTTGATTAGGTGGCTCATTTATATTCCTTTGATTCTCATAGAGAATGAGATCATCTACCTTAAATATATGAGAAAAAACACTTTGATTATAAATTTTAGAAATGGATCTTTGATAAGCTTGGAGATGTTCAAGCTCTCTTATGGAGGTGGAGGTGGAGGGTGTTGGTGATTTTTGGTTGTGGTGGTCATGCTGCTTGTAGCATCCTCTGCAATAGAGGGGAGCTATTTCCTTTAGAGGTGGTCTTGGAGTTAGTTTCCTCCAACCAAAGTACTTCAAAGGAGTTGTTGAGTTGATTAGGGGTTGGATGGAATCCTACTCCATTAATATTTTTTTCCTTCTTGGTTCTATGGTGTTTTCCATGGGCAGTTGGTTTGCTAATGCCTAGATGATGTAGGTAGTGTTTTTGTATCTCTATGGGTTTCTGATCCCAAGAAAAATCAGGTGGTTAATGTTGTTTCTGATTAGGGGGTTGATGGTGTTTTACACCATTATGCAGATTATATTTCTTGGCTCAGGGGTGTCTTCTATGAGTAGTGGATTTGGCAATGCCTGATGGATGCAGGTAGGATCTATGATCATCTAAAAGGGTTTACGGTCCTGGTTAAAACTAGTTTGTTTAAGGGTCTCATGCCATTGATTGTTTGTGTGATATAACATGTGTAGTCATGAGTTATCTTTAGTAAATTTTGTGGAGTTTTTGTTGGTTTATTATGTATTTTAAATGTAGCTTGTTTACCTTTTTTTTGGGTTTTGGGCCCCATCAAAACCAATTTTTTACCCTTAATCAAAAAATAATATTGATGCAGACCTGGAAGGCTCAACTCAAACAATTTGATAACATACCTCTAAAATTCATCTACAAGATTAAGATGTCCTATTTGAACAAGCCAAACAATCCACAAAGCTTTACAATCATCAAAAGTTAGGTTTCACACCTTCACCCCTTGAAATCTAATAGCATAGGGAACTTAGTTTTCTTCCAAAAACTTAAATGATTTGCAAAACACTTGAAAATACTTGATAGATTCAAACACCCATTTCAAGGTTACAACACATATGTAAGGCTTAACAACAACTCCTTTGGACCAACATGGAGATCCAACACCCTTATCATGGAAAAACCTAATGAAATAGGTCAAATTATCAAAGGAAGTACCCTCTAGACTACTCCAAACCCCTTGAAACCTTGGGAAAGAAATTAAAATTTTCCAAATCCATAGATTCCACAGTCAAATTTCCCTTGTATGGAAAAATTCTCTCCAAACTCAAAAACCCTCCTTTTTGATGCAAATAACATGGGTTTGGTGGAAAAAATAACTCTAGGACCTTTCCCACCAAACTAAGGCTTCAAACACCCTTCCTGATGTATACCCAAACACTTGAAACCCTCATCAACTCAATTCCATTAGCATTTCACTAAAAAGCATCTCAAAACCTCCATTTTTCAAGGGAAAATAACATTATCAACCTTAGGAATCTTTGCAATACCACTTAATTGGTTCTGCCTAACCTCAAATGTTAATAGACATCTACCCTATCATAATTTGCACTGATACACAAGGAAAAAATCCCAAGTATAGTAGGTGGATTGGTTAACCTTTCATGTTTTTACCCTCTTGAAAGTAACACAATAAAATAGGGTTATCACTATATTTTATTAATTTCCCATACAAAACTAAAAAATAGAACCTCAAATCACATGGAAATGGAAGTAGACACTTTCACATACAATCACTAGTGATTTCAAGGCATGACAAGTCTGTACAGGTCCGTACAGCAGCAAAATCTTTAGGAAAAAGTAGTAAAAGCATAGATATTTGCTCAAGGAATGTGGTATTTTATTTCTTTTTATTGTTACATCCTTCATCAAATCCTTGAATAGAATTAGAAGGATTTTTAAAGAATTCCATCCTAAAACTACCTTCATCCACCAAGCACAACTAATTAATCCTTTCAACTAATTAACACTTAAATTGCAAGTTTTGCCAAGGTTACACTTAAAAACATTTTGTAACTCTTGCATTATTCCACCTAATTGACCTTTAAGACCTAGAAAACCTTTAAACATCTATTATGTGTCCTATTAGACCTTATTCATGACCTTATGAAAGAAAACATGAAGAAATTTCACTTTTACCCATCTTGACATGGGTTGACAACCTTTACATCTTTTCAAGATTTGTCATATTTTGCAACTTCCTCATTGCATAATGATTAAAAGACCTTAAAATCACTTGTTGAACCTTCAAGGACTCTTTTCCCTTTCAGTCCAAGGTGTAGGTGCCCCTGCACCACATATGCCACTTCAAGGGGACAACCTCCCAATTCACTTTGAGGGGGATACCTCCAATAGTCTTTAATAATGAATCAATAATCATGATGATGATAATCATCGACTTAGACACTTCCTATATACCATAATTTCACCTAGGATTTCACCCAAGACAACCTAGATAACCCTATATAAGCCTTAGGCCAACCTAAATAACTAAATAACAATATAATAATGATAATATGACTTAATTAAGAGTTAGGATAGCCACAATCCAACTACTCATAACACTATGCACATTATAGGATTAAAGGCATAACATTTCCCTCCTCTTTACAAAATCATTACCCTCAATGCTAACTTTTTCTTTTTCTTCTTCTTCATCTCCTTTTTTACTCTAGCTTCTTTTTCTTTTGTTCCTTCCTATTCCTACTCTTGTTCTTTATCCTTCTCTTTTTTACTTCCACTTCATCTTCTATTGTTTCTTATTTTTCCTTTTCTTCTTGTTCCTAGGGTGATCCCACAATAGTGGTTTACACTTTTTGGCCTAATTGGACACTGATATTTTTTTTTAAACACAATCTCCACATTCGGGCACCTATAGCGATTAAACCGTAAGGAATTTGAAGACGATGTAAACTAGAGTCTTGTCACATTTTGTCTGTAGATTCTAAAAATATTTTTTTCAATTTTTTGGAATCAGACAGCACTTCTTTTTCCATCTTCCCACAAAATTGGTTTTTCAAAAACAACATTTTAAAAAGCTGAATTTAATCAGATAAATACACATACAGAATTTTTTTCCACAAGAATTCCAATTCTTTCAAATTTAGATTTAACTCCTGATATTCAATTTTGTTAGATAGTTTTTATTGAATTTTTTTTCTTTAATCAAGCTTCAAAGTCAATCAAATGACAACGTACATAATACCCAAGATAATCTATAACTTTTTACTGTATCAAAATTCTTCTCTTTTTTTTTTGTTGGATCAAGGAATTCAATATATGGTGCACTCATATTTTAATTTTTTTTTTTTATAATCTTCTATTTTTCCACTTGTGCAGAACAGAGATTGTTGTTTTCGATGAAAAGCCTATATTTAATAAAACTTAAAAAACAGATAGATAATAAAACCAAAACATACTAAAATTATATTCATTGGATAGCTCGTTCTAAAGGCTACTCGATTCAAGTTTGGTTTCTAAATATTCCCCCATTTTCATCCCCAACCGGAGCTTGAAAACGTAAAATTTTAGGTTTTTTGTGTGAACAAATTAAAAAATTAGGGAAAAAGGGGGTTCGCTAGAACTAGGGGGGTTCTAGCAAACCCCCAGGGGTTCTAGCGAACTAGGGTTCATTCGAACCCCCACTTATATGCATTTTTCCTTTGTTTTTTTGGTGGGAAATGTGGGCCCAATAGTTAATTGGTTGGCTCGAACCCTAGTTCGGTCGAACCCCTTTATGGTTCGGTCGAACATGTAGGTTCATGCGAACCCCTAAAAATAATTTTTTTGCCATGGGGTCATTTTTTCTCAATTTTCCTTCCTCCATCAAAGTGTAAACCACTATTATGGCTTCACCCCCTAATCTTCTCTTTCTCTTTCTCTTTCTCTTTCTCTTTCTCTTTCCCTTTCTTTTTTTCTTGTTCTTTTACTTTTACTTCTCTTTTGTGGATACTTTTTCTTGTGAAGAAGGTCTAGAAATATAAATTTGCATTAAATCACACCAATACATTTAAAATACTTTTACTAAAGTCTAGGTCATACCTAGAAAATTTTCTAAAAATTAGATGTTTTGCAACCTTAAAAGTGAAATTGTTGGAAACCCTAATTTTGTACTAAATAACTTATTATGCTTCAAATTTTCTACAATTTGGATTGTAGACTCATATATGAATTCTAAAAAACCCTACCAAAAATAAAGAACCAATTCAATATGATTTGGGAGACATGCACTTTTCAAAACAATTGGGACAAAACCATAATTTTGCAATAAATCAATCAATTCATCACCAATTCCTTTGAAATTTGGACTATAGGTTCTTCGATATATTCCTCAAAAATCCTTTACAAATTAGAAAAAAGATCACTAAAATATGGGAGATATGATTTCACAAAATGACCTCCAAAATTGAAAAAAATGCAATGTCATAATATTGCCAAGATCATGCTCTGATACCACTTGTAATGAAATAACTTTCATAAGAAAAATATAATATGAAATATGCTTCAAATAATTGATAATAATATTCAAATTTGAGAGGGGGTCCTAATTCAAATTGAGAAGGATACCTCCAATAGTCTGCAATAAGGACTCAATACTCAACATGATGATAATAACCTACCCATACCTCCTATATATACCATACTTTTTCCTAGGATATCACCTAAGCTGACCTAGAAAACCCTATAAAAGCCTTAGGCCAATCTAAATAATTAAATAACAATATAATAATGATAATATTACTTAATTATGAATTAAGGTAGTTACAAGATGACTACTCATAACACTATACATAATATAGGGGTAAGGGCATAAAACTCAACACCATACATGAGGTTGTACGGGGTTGTAACAATATCCATTGAAATGCTTATGCAATAGGCCTACAAGGCATACATTAATTGAGTACATTCCAATATTTACCATCTTTACTCACTATTTTTTTTGAAGTAGCTCAATATTTTTATTAGATGCTTCAAGTTGGCCATTAAATTGAGGATAATATGGTGTAGAAAATCTATGTTGAATATGAAATTTTCTAGGAATTTCTTCACCTATTTTTTCTTAAATGAAGTACCATTATCATAAACAAGGGTAGAAGGAAATCCAAAATGAGCAATGATATTTTTTAGAAGAAAGCTATAGATAGCTTCAACATTAGTGGACCAAAGTGGAATAGCTTTGACACACTTTATAAAGTAATCAGTAGTATTAATGATGAAATTATATCCTTTAGAAGAAGGAGGTGATATTTTTCCACTAATATTAACCCCTATTTCACAAATTGCCAAGGAGAGGTCTAATTTTGAGGCTCTTGTGCAAGAGCTTGAATGAGATTACTATGTTGCTAATATTTAGGACACTACTTGACAAAGGTGAGGGAGTCTTGCTCCACTATTTGCAAATAGTATCCCATATATGAATTAGTTTATGCACTAAGGATTTACGACCAAAATTTCTATCTCCAAAGCCTAAATGAGCTTCTTGAAGGGAAAGGTCTATTCCATCCTTAGTGTGACATCAAAGAAGAAGACTATTGATCATCAAAGCTTGTTCCTCTCTGATAGCCTGATGGGAAATCCAATGAGTGGGGGACTGATTTGTGCCTCACTAAATACCTTTGTGATTTTTATAGAAAGTTGACTCTTCTATGAGTTTGGAGAAAAAGGTAGAAGGAAATGTAAGTATAAAACATAAAAAATGGAGATGCGCCAAAGATTTTACATCCTTTCAAACATATTTTTTTTCTATGAATAATATGTTAGACATAGAATGTTGCAACCCTTCATTGTTGGGAACAAGACAAGCAAGAAAGGCTAGATACAAGCATAGTGTAGAATTTCAAATATCCCTATAGGAAGTGTTCATTAAGGTCTGATCAAGCATAAAAGTCCCAAAGATTATTAGAGAAATATTTAGAAATTGCATAAACCCTTCCTCTTGTTACAACATAATATGAAAAAAAAACCTTTCAAGAAAATGAAGAAATCCATAGACATAATCCAATTTCCACAAGTTATTATTATACCATATAAGTCTACAACATGAAAATCAACTATTCAAACTATTTGAATTAAGCTTAACACAGTGTTTCATTTTGAACAAAAACATAAAGAAGGAACTTGATAAAGGCCATAACATGCATAGTTTCAAAGATTTCTTCCAAATAGTTCATGCTTAAAATATCAAATGAACTTAGGAAACAAAGGTCATATGTCAATCTAATAATAGTTTGAGTTAAAACAATATAACATGCCAGAGAAAAGATTGTTCTTCCAATTACATCTAAAAATATATCTATCTCTAAGAAAAACTAAAATAAATTTTAGCTCTAAAAATGGAAATTGAAACCCCTTCCTTATGTCGTTGCCTCCCATTTATAGCTAAAAAGAGAGAGAATTGCCACCACATTCCAAAAGCAAATACTACCATATTTTGGAATCTGATAGCTCATGATCTAATTGAAGATATTTAATTAGGTCATGACAATATTTTCTCATTAATTCTCAACTACCACATTAATTCCCTTTAGATATTTAGCAAATATTGTTATCTAAAACAAATTAGATCCTAGAAAATAGCCCAAAATTTTTTTGGTTGACCAATCACGTAGCTTGATGGCATCGATTCAAAGTTTCCATCCTGAAAAAAAAGAAAGATCCAACATGCTCTAAAAACCTCCAAAAGAGATTGCTTCTTAAAAGAACAAATTGCCCACAGTGAAGAGATGATGTGTCGCATAGGTAGGGATTCTCAAATTTTTGAAAATTGTCTTTGATAAAATCTCCACCGAGCTGACACATGTCCTAGATCTCTCCCAAAAGGAAGGTAATAAATGAAATCCATGCACCCACCACATGGAACATTGCATACCTTTTTGAACAACCTTTACTTTGAGTGTAGACATATCTGAAGCCAAATACATATAAGAGTTGAAAATAAAAAGAAGATTAAGGAAAAATTACTTCATAGTTCTGACGACTCATACGAGACATTTGCTTGCAAAGGAATGAACCTAAAGCTCTAGAAATTCTTGGAGTTTTAGGAAAGTGGAACGCTTCACCTCCCAATCAAAATAATTCAGTGGGATAAGAGCATAGATTACTGTGTGTGCTTGATCTAGTTCAAAGACTTCCTTGAAGGAAATAGCTCCCCATCTTGCTAAAACAACCTTAAGGTGATAATACAGATGAGAAAAGGGAAATAATTTTTGCTAAATGTTATCATTAGTGGGAATCACACTTGAACCTAGGAGTTTTGTAGAATTCTGGAACTTAGGTCTGATTACATCCATGATCTACTCAACTGATAACACATCTCCATCTTGTGAGAAAAGGGAAGGAAAAAATCTATGCAGGACACTAAAATCCTTCTTGATTCCATCAACCCTTTTGTTTAACATTGCCTAGCATTCCCTACATTTTGTTGTGATCTTGTTGCAATTGACATTTTTTCTTACTTTTCTAGATGTGACCCTTGGATCTAGAATCCATGTAGTAATTAAAGCCTCATTAGTGGCCACACATAATCTGGAAACCATATTTTGCAATTCCACTACTCAGGGAGCATATATCTATAAAATTTTGTTTTCCAATAGTCCAAACTTTCTATTTAATTCCTAAACATCCCTTTATAACTGTAGGGCTAGACTGAGAATAGCAACCACAACTATGATTTGTTCCTAGTGCATGGATATGAGCTTCTTCAATACTGGGAGGGTCCCACACCCTTGTGTAATAGTTAACTCTTGATGGAACTAAACCTCTTTCACTCTTACATTCTCCTCCATTTGATGCTTCTCTTGGAGGGAATTTTTTAGTTTGGAGCTAAATATTTCTATCTCTTGGTCATGAACCTGTAGAGTAGACTTGACCTCCTGTTTCTCTTGTCTTGACCTTTTTTCTTCCACGCGGGCCTTTTGTAGATTTTTGGAATCTTGAGATCGGACATCGTCCAACTCTCTCTATATGTTTTCCTAAGTACATCGGTACTCTCCATTTGTTTGGAAATTAGTAGCAAGCTCAACTCTTGAATTTTCAATTTTAGCATATAGTTGAACCTATTCACCTTGGGCCTCCTTGAGAAACGTACCTACTTCTCCTTGCTAATTTTATATCTACCTTATGTGGGCCATCTCAACATCTCTAGCCTACTCACTATTTTGCTTACATTTATCAACTCTACCTTAGGATTCTTCAATCCCTTGTCTAGTCTTTCATAATCCACATATACCACCTTTTGGGTGGCCTTAGCTAGGACCACTTTATCACATGAGTGAGTTTCATTTAAATCTGAACCCGTGGCTCTAATGTCATAATCTTCCATCTACATTTGTCCTTTAGGTTTGAACATGAGCGAATTCATGGTAGTGATTAGCAGAGAATTCCACTCTTCATTGAAGCACACTTCAGTCTTCTTGGTAGCTAGTAGTGCGACATTCTTTAACAACTATTTTTGCTTTATGGAATGTCAGGCCCGCTTGCTTGCATCAAAATGCTCTTGGAGACTCTATGGGGTCTCAATTATTTTTCTTACAATGGAAGCACCTTAAGGGAGACCAAAAAGGGTGATAGAAGGAGAAACCTCAAAACTATGAGCATGCAAGGAAGCAAATGGGAGTATTATCATGGAAAATGGTGGGATACTGAATTGAGAGTTAGTAGAGGAAAACTAGTTGGGGTGAATAGAGAAATATATGGAAGGAGATATTTTTACCAAGAAGTAGACAAACTTGGAGTAATGGGAAACATGGATGTTCCAAATTTTTCAATGGGCACCCTTAACATGGTGATCAAAGAATCAATAATGGTCGAAGTGGATGTTGCTCGTTCAACATGTGGGGTTACTTCACAAGGTTCATTTCTACAAATGGTTGGGGGTTCATTAAGGACCAAAATCTTGAGGTTCACATACAAAGGACTCTTCTCTAAAAATGGGGGCAAAGGGGTAACCAAAGATGTAGAGCAAGGAAGAAGAGAGGGAGTAAAACTTACCTAGGTTGCATCAATCAAAACACTTTGTAGAACATACTCCACTTCTTCTTCTCCTTTGGATGATGCATCAGGTGGACCTAGACCCTAGAATCGTCTTCTCTTTGTACAACCAAAACTAATAATTTCCAATCCTTTGGTGGTCGATCCCACCAAAATGTGGCCTTCGATAACCATAACGAACCTTCTTGGGGAACATCAGGTTATTTTCCCTTTTCTTCAATCACTGGCGGAGGATGTGACTTTTGAGTCCCTTTTCCTCAACCCTCTTCTCCTATCAGATTCTTGAGGATGGGAAGAATGGCACTGAAGCTCCTCTTGTTCAACCTCATGACTGTTCTCTAGATTTCTATTGTTGGTATTGACCTCTTAGTCATAAACCTTTTTGAACCTTTCATCATGTTGCCACAAATCTCTAAATAGATAATTGAGGCATCTCATTTCTTGTCAGAACCTCCAGAAATATCCCTTCTTCCTTTTCAACCACTCCTTGCATTTCAATTGTTTGTTGAGGGATTTACCCATTGGGAGGTTCTTCTAATACTTTTCCTGCAATAAATAGAAATTCAGCCATGTTGGTCATTTGAATGGTATGCGGGCCAATTCGATGTATACTTTTGGCCTTTCATGAGTTAGATTCTTCCTTGACTCAAATATTCTTGACTCTCATGTTTCAAAGTGAAGTGCTTTGGTAGATTCTAGTCCCACATGTCACAAATAAGGAGCAAGCCTAGGACTTCCAATAAGTTTGCAAGCTCACCATTGTCCTTTTCCCTTGTCAGTATTACATGACTATTGGAAATGCTAAAGGGTATTGGGAAAAGCCCTGTCTTATGCTTGCCAGCACCATAGGCATTTTCGTAAAGGGTTGCCTAACGACATGCCTCCAATGTAAAAACTTTGTCTGTTACAAATCTAGGGAGTCTTAAAGGCTCCCTAAGGAAACCATGGAATCTAATAAACATAAAATCCTCGCCCAGGAAATAATCCATGGGGTTTGCAAAGCCTTCATCCATTGCAAGATCTTAGGAGAGAAACAACCCATAGGGTGTGGAAACAAGTCTTGAAGTAATGGCCTCAGAAAATAATCTACAGACTAGTAATAATCCCATTTTCTTGAAAGCACATGAGTCCATACATAAATTGGCTGATAGGAATCTTTTACATCGAACCTAGACACTCACAAACTTCTCTCTAGAAACTCAAAATTTTGATATAAAATCAAGTGAACCAAGAAAGAGGAATACCTGAATTTATACTCAGCATCATAGTTCCTTAATTTCTCTCGCATCACTCTAGCTACTACATCAGCAAAATCATAGTAGTTCTAACCCTTCTCCTTCTTAAGTATAAAATCTAACAAGCCCATCCAAAAGGGATGGAAATTTTCATCATGATCAAGGACATAAATCCAGGCTAGCATTAAGAAGATATACTATGTGTCTTTCTTGAATTTTCTACGTGCAAGAGGAAAAGAAAAGTAATCTCTCTATAGTATTTCCTTTGTTTCATTCATAAAAGCTTCCCTTCTTAGTTCTGGATTCCCAAAAAAATCATTTCTTCCTCTTCAAATCTTTTGGCATCTCAAGTTTTAGCGATACACAAAATATCCTATATGGCCACTACAAAAATTGTAACCTTTTAAATCTTGTTGCCTACAATAACTCTTGTCTCCTTGTTGAATCTTTTAGCACATGCATCCACCATCTCTAAGCTTGGGTGTACGGTGGGAAACATGAACTATGGAAAACCACAATTCTAGGGCAAAGATGTGAAACCTTCAAATGACTCATGCAATATCATCATTTTGAATGCCCCCTCCCTAAAGCTTTTAGGGTTAGTTTCCAACTTTGGGTAAAAAATATTGCCAGTGAAATCTTACACCACCTTTCTCCCAAAAATTTTTTTTGGTTGCACTATTTTATAAAATTCAAATAGTTGCTCCTCTGGCATTAAAGCATTGGTGATTTAATTCTTTCCAAAGATATTAGCATAACTCAGCCTTTTAGATGAGGCTTTGGCCTTTCTACCAAATTTTGATGCAGAGATTTTCTTTAATGAAATGACCACTTGCTTTTTCACTACTTAGAAAAATCTACTTTTGGGTGTAGTTAATTCCTTTACACACACACGTAGTTAAGGATACACCATTACCATTGGTCCATTAAATGCTACAAATAGGGTGATACATGTGGATTTGGGATCCGTATCCCTCAAGAATGCTAAAAACACAGTGGGAATGGTATTAGTACATTTGATCCCCATTGCCTCTTTCACAAATAAGCTAATTTCAGTGGGAAGCATGCTTTTAGCTATGAGAAATGTGCTAAGTAATGCAAGGTACTTTTGAAAAGATGCACCTATTTAATTTGTTAGAAGTTAACACTTTAATCTATGTATTTTCACATAAGCAAGCTAGCTAGTGTTGATGATGGAAAAGGAAACATGTCGATGATTGACATACAAGAGAATTTACTCCCAAGACCCAAATTTATTTATCAAGACCTCCTATCATATTTTTGATATGATTTGTCTCCTACCCTCTAGTTTCTTTGGTATTTTCTTTGTTGTTGTCTGACTAAAAATGGACCTCCCATTGGTTTGGTTTGCTAGGAAATATTTTCTATATATATAGCTATACCACCTTATTGCAATATTCATTCAAAAAAATAGCTTTTAAAGTTTATCAAGCTTTCTTGCTATCTCCCATTCCGCTACAATCTATTGCTTTATCATAATGTTGTCTGGCCTAAACACTCCCATTTAGATTCTACCACAGAGGCCACAATACGCCTTCGTAGGGGAGGTCACTTTTGACAAAATTAGGCACCTTAAAAATAGTTGTGACCACCTTGGTGTCATTGTGTTCAAATGGGTAGTTGGACAGGACTACATTAAAGATGAGAACTAGTTGAGAAGCAACTGCAATGTTATTTCTTACTTTTTCACCTCCCTAATCAACCTCAATGTAGCCAAGCCCATGATAATTAATTGTTTCACTAGATGTTTGAATCCATAGTTCTATAAGGGCTTAGTCAAATCATGCAAGTGGCTATCCCTTGTGTCAGCATCATGAGTGCCATGGATCTCTGCAAGCACATTGATTATGGGATAGACATAGGTTAGTTTCCTTTCCTCACTAACTTCTACACCATGGACCTTGAGAGGCATCACTCATCTTATTATCCAACAACCACCTACCTACTATGGGCATATAGTGTGGAACGCATTCCTAGGCTTGATTAGAAGAAACACTTCAAGTTTCTAATGTATAGCTGCAACAACTAGGACCTAGGTCCATGCAGTGTCAAGCCCATGTGTGTTGTGTGTTCACCCCCTTTTTTCACCCTAACAAACTTAAGATGAAGAAGAAGAAGAAGAACCCAACAACAAGCCACTTTGATAGCTTAACAATAGTTGGAGATTTAGCTTTACCACTTTTTGCACGTTTCCTCCTTTTTGCTTCTTTTTGCTTTGTGACTCCTTTTGGGTTTCCTCGAGAGACCTTCACATTTAAATATGAGCCTTTGGCTTGACTTACATTGTAATTTTTTTAATAAATATAATATAATACAATACTTTCTATTTCCTCTATGTTATTCTCATGGCTTATTCTCAAAACTAAAACGTATTTACAATTTTTTTTACATATGGTACATAATTGTTAAAATTTTAAAGAATTGTGTATTTTAATGGAATAATTTTAGATAAATACCATTAACCGATATATCCAAATCATTACCTTTCATATTTTCATGTTCATATGCATTCTTTTCTTTGGACACATTAATTTAGAAAGGTCCCTTCCATAATGCTTCAAATTTTGTATGTTGTCTTGGTTTCACAGTGTGCTCATCATACTTTAGTACCAGGCTCCCTTCCCTCAAATCTAGGTTAGAGGTATTTTTATCAAGCCATCATTTGACTGTCTATTGGTGGTCAATCATGGCTCCATAATATCTTTATCTATCTTCCTTGAGTTTGAGGATTTTTTCCAACCTTCAATTCTGCCGCTTTCTTCAATCTCTAGGGCTTTTATTAGCTACAAGGCAAGGATCTCCATGGAAATAGGTTAAACTACCTCTTTTATGTATACTAGTTCATAAGGAGAGGCCTTCAAGATCTTCTTGGGTGTAATATGGTCTACCCATAGAGCAAATTGTAGGTTCTTGTGCCAATCCCTTTGTTGCTTTGGCCTGATGCACTTGATCAACCTAATTAGGTTTTTGTTGGTAAACTCCACTAACCCATTTCCTTGTGGGTAGTAATTTGATGAAGTTTTAAGGTAAAACCCATGTTTGATAGTGAAATTGAACATTCCTAAACCTACAAATTTTTGATGGTTGTCAGATATGATAGTTTTTGGTGAAACAAATCCAGTTACCATCTCTTCAAGGAAACTAACAATCACACCCTCTATAGTAATTTTTAGGGCGATGACTTCTATCCACCTTATGAAGTAGTTGGTTTTTGTAAGGATCAACTTATAGCCTACACTAGAAATAGGATTTATCATTTTGATGAAGTACAAACCCCATTGAGCAAAGGGTTCCTCAATTACAATTGGGCTCAAGGGCTAGGCATAATTATTTCTTTTTCCAACAAAATATTGGCACTGAGTAAAATTTTGCACTAGATGGCATGCTTCAAAAAACATAGAGGGCCAATAATATCCTACTCACATTGTCTTTAAGGTGGTATTCTTAGCGGAGAAATTTCCACCTTCAGGACTGCTATGAAATTCATTAAGAAATATTTTTTCCTGTGGGATATCTAGGCATTAGAGTAGGATAACATCACAATTCCTTTTGAATAATATACCTTTAAAATTAAAACATACCTAGTGCCTTGCAGTTGGTAGTATCACCTCTTCTAAGGTGGAAGGTTGTTCAGATACTGTCCCTTTTGCATATATACTATGTTTGATCCATCACCTAGGACTCATCAGAATCAAATTGGTTTGTATAGACTTGATCATCCTCCTTCTCAACTACGAAACTTGATTCTTGAGGAAGATATCCACATAGATCTCTACCCCAAACTAGCTTGGTTTGTCTGATGTTGACGTCATACTCTAGGATATTTGCGATCCAGTTTGATCTTGGTGATCTTGGATCAAGGATGTGTGATGAGAAAAGTGATTCTATTAGCTTGCACCAAATGTCAAAACTTCTTTAGGATTTTAACAATGGAAAAGCCTGTTTTTTAACAAAATTATACCCAGCTTCATATCCTTTAAGAGTTCTTGAGTGAAATGTGATAAGATGCTCTTCGTTATTTCCTTCATCCTTTTGAGTGATTATCAAAGCTATACTATGTTGGCTGCTATATACATAGAGTAGAAAATATTTGGAAAAGTCTAGGTTAGCCAACAATGGAGTGGTGGAGATAGCTATCTTTATCTACTCAAAAGTTGCTTTGCCTTAGGGATTCCATTTGAAAATTAGGTTATTTTTTAGCATTAGCATGCTAGGTCTTGTGATGCATGTGAAATTTCAAATGAACCTGCTGAAAAAGTTGATCTTCCCTAGAAAAGACTGCATCCCTTTCTGATTTACTGCTATGGGTAATTCCATTATAGATCTCACCCTTTCGGGGTATATTTCTATTCCCTCCTTTGACACTACAAAACCAAGTAGCATACCTTGGGGCACTTTGAAAACATATTTTTTGGGATTCAAGGAAATCTTGAATGGTTAACATTTATGGAAAACCCTTTCCAAATGATCAAAGGTGATCATCCTTTGACTTTGTAAAAATCGTTAATCCATCTAGATATATTAAGATAATTAGATTATTTAATCCTATGAGGGAAATATCCATTGCTCGTTGAAAGGTTGTGTTGTGCAATTTTGCACACAAGCCCCACTAAAAGTAGGGACCCTCTTTTTACTCTGGCTTTTGGTGTCTTTTGGCCCCTTAATTTTATTGATTTCATCACCTTTGGAGGTCCTTAGATGTTCATCTTGCTTGTCCAAGTCCTTCCCTCGAGTTGTGCTTCGAAAAAACTAAGTTCTGAACAAAATCCAGATTTTTGCCCTAGTCCAGGATTTTCCTGTCTGGCTGGATTTTCTCGGATTCCTATCCGGTTGGATTTTCCCAGATTCCTGTTCGACTAGATTTTCCTAGATTCCTGTCTGGCTGGATTTTCCCAGATTCCTGTCCGGCTGGATTTTCACGGATTCCTGTCCGTTTGGATTTTCCCAGATTCCTGTCCACCTGGCTCGGATTTTTTCCGGATTTTCTCCTTGGTCTAATTTCCGCGGAAGGGCCCAAATCCCAAAATTTCCTAGAATGGAATGTTTTTCGAAAATAATTATTTATTTATTTATTTTTTCCAAAAATGATATTTTTTAAAAATATTGAAAATGAAAATTTCTTGAAAAGATTTTGAAAATAAAATTTCCAAAAGCGAAAAAATTCTGAAAATGGAAAGTTTCCTTATAAAAATGTAAGTTTTTTAGAAAAGGTCAAACTTTTATTCAAATTTATTTTGGATTGGATTTTTAACATGTGAGCTATTGATGATGATATCTATTTTTCAAGATTAAATAGATATTAAAAGTGGGACTTACCTAAGAATCCGTGCCAAAACTATTTATAGCTGGAGGACTTTTTGGAAGACACATGAATCTGATCTTGTTGGTGATCATAGGTTGACATGGATAATATTCATGCATTTAATGCAAATCTTGTCCTATTTTGAAATTCTCCTGGCCGACATGTTTTGGGGCCAGTTATTATTGTAAAATCTAATTGGGCCAACATGTTTGGGGTTTTCTATAAGTGGAATTTTTGCCTCATTTGTAATGGGGGTAGATAGATAGAATAGAGAATAGAGGAATGCACGGATAGATACAAGCGAGTTTAGCAGTAATCAGAGTTAGGAGTTAGCTTCTTTCAAGCAAATGTTGTAACAGAACATTGGAATTGTTGCTGGAGTTTGGTGATTCATTACAATTGAAGGCATTGTGATTTTCTGGTGATCTCTTTTCTGTTGAATTATCTTGCATGGTTCTTATGATTCTATCTTTAAAATTGCTCATGGTTATTAGATTTAGATTTAGATTTGATTCAATGATGTTCATGATTTAATATTTGAAGTGTTTGCAGTAATCCTTGGTCCATACTTTTTGTAGCTAGCTGATTGTTAGTTGCTTTGTAAAGTTAGCCTAGACTGTTATATTCATTGTGCTTGGTTCAATTATGGATATTTATTCATTTCAATTGCAATTGGGTTGTCTTGGGTGAATGTTCATGATCTGAAAATATTTAAAACCTTAGAAGATTGCACTATTTTTGTAAGATTGCAGATTAATGTTGGTCAAGCAGAGATTGGTTTTATTGGGATTGGTCTATTTCAAGTGTTTATCATTTACATTGTTAGTCTTAGAAATAGAATAGAATAGAATCTCTCTAAACCCTTATCTCTTTTGCTATTTATTTTGAATTTGGGTTAGTTTTAGGATTGAAAGCATCACCATATTGTTGCATCTGATGAAAATTCACTTCCAGCATTGTTCATTTGTAAGGCCCCTTGTGATTACCAACATTTTCACATATTATCTGAGTTGTTTATGCATTGTCAAGACCTGACACCTGAGAGACCTTGGGGTGATTTTCAGCAATTTATTGTTGAAGATTATCTTTCAAGAGAGATAGAATATCATTTTCTGTCTGAGTTGTTGTTGTGCAGAAAACACCATCAACAGGTCGCACTAGCATTTGAAATTTCAAATGAAATTTTTGAGTATGCAAATTTTCCCCACTTAGAGGTAAACATTTTTTTTATGTTGGTCACCTTCCTTTGTATATACCTAGTTATAATTTAAGAAACTATCAAGAAATGAAAACAACTGCAATCTGGCCATGATCTGCAAGATTTTCTCCATTGATGGAAAAGGGTAGTAGTATTTTAGAAAGGTTTTGTTCAAATATTTGAAATCAACATAGATCCTAATATTGCCATTCTTTTTATGAACCGGTACCAAATTAGACACTTAGGTGGAATGCTTATTTGGATATATGATCCTTGATTCAATCAATTTGGTGAGCTCCAACACCATCAACACTTTGACCTTTGGATTGACTATCATTTTTTTTGTTGGAGGGGATTTGATCCTTCCCCAACGTCAATGGTATGTTGAATTATTCCTAGATCATACCCTCTAAGATTGTAATGTCCCCATTTTGGAGGTAATTCGATTTAATTAACTTAATTAATTAAGTTGTCCAAAATAATGAATATTTTATGAGGATGACTAATTAATTATTTTAATTAAATAAATAAGTGGTATTAAGTTAATTATTTATAAAGTTATCAAATAAATAAATATTAAAAGGTAACTTTATATTTAATTAATTTTATAAAGTGACTTGAATTATAAAATATTTTATAAAGTCAATAAATAAAATAAAATAATGTTCTAGAAGTTTTTGGAGGAAGTGGAGAAAAAAGAATAAATAGACGTCTTGGGCTTCATTCTCAGGCAGGCAGATTTGATGTTGATGATTGATGATTTCTTCTTGAGTATTTTTGGAGCCAAGTGGTCTGCAGATAATCAAATTGACCTTTGGGAATGAAAACTCCCATTGATTGCATAACTGAGGGAGTGAAATATCTCTTCAAGGGTTGCATTATTGGAGGAAGGTATCTCAGCCTTTCTATCTGTGCTAGATTGGAAAAGAAATACAAAGAATACAAGGGTTTGATGCATATCCATTTGCAGATTTTCAGGGATTTTAGTTGAAGATTTTTGATATATTTTGAAGAGGATTTTTTGGTTGATTTTATGATTTTATTTAGCAAGCTACAGTGACGTTGCTACAGTGATGAGCTACAGTATTAGGGTTTCTTTATTGGCTTGTGTTGGGCTTTCAGGTTACAATTTGCAGACTTTGGATTGAAGGTTGTTTGGCCCGATTTTTGGGTACATATATTCTGATCAGCAATTGCTAAGGCCTGAGATAATATCAGATTTATATTTGCATAACTGGAGAATCATATTTTTGTCATAGAGGCTGAAGATAGCAACGAAGTCTTCACTGTTTGGAGGGCGTTGTTCATTTGTGCATACTCAGATCCGTTATCAGTCTATTTCTAGATTTAATACCAACCTATTGAGTTCATTGATTAAGGGCTAAGTGTTCATTGACTTATGTTCTTCATTGGAGCATACATTTGTGGAGGCCTTGTGTTGATTTTTGTGGTGTTTGGAAAGTGCATTTAAAGGCATTTCAGTGGTCCTATTACCAGATTACAGTCACAGTTGCTGCAGACCAGAATCCTATGAATTTGCTCATAACACTTCAAGGGAACACCGATTTCACATGGGAACATTGGCGCTACCTTCTTAAAAGCATGGTGATGAAGGTTGGTATTTAGAAGCAGAGTTTCATGATACCATTTATTTATTTCATCAGCTTAATCCAGAACAGGGGTGGCATCATCAAGTATTATTTTGGGTTCATTTCCAAAGGAAGACTACAAGATTCAAATCAATCTTGGAGACAATCATTATCAGGTTCTTTGTCATTCATTTATGCCCATTGCATTGTCATTTTTAGATGCATAAGTTGCAGCTGTAGCTAATCATTGTACTCCGACTTATCATTTTAGACTTGGTATTGTTGATGCATCATTCATATTGGCCAAAGAGTCTTGGATAATTCATGCTATATTGTATATGGATTGCAAATTGAATAAGCGAGCTGCAAGTGGAGTCACATAGTTGCTTAAATATTCATTCAAAGTAGTGCATTAGCATGCATGCCAATTGTTTGTCAAAATTACCAGTTGGTTGTAGGTGGATATTTAACAAGTAGAAATCATATATGAACATCATTAATGATCATAATTAGTCATTGATGCATTTAGACATTAGCCCTAGCATTGCAGCATTGAAATTACAAGCTTTGAAACACTTCAAAGTCATTTTTAAGCAAGCATATCAGACTGTAACATCAGACCAGCAAGCTAGGAGATTGTATGTGAATTGTTTGATGACTTTCCTGGAGCCTTCAATCAGCACTTTAAGGTCAGATTTGAGCAGGCTCATTACAGTGGTATCAGAGTGGTTTCCTACCATCCTTTGGGTTAGAAATTGTCTTCATTTATGCAAGAAAGTGACAGGACTAAGAGGTATACAGCTAGAGAAGAAAGAAAGCAAACGCAAGACACTTCATCAGCAACTGTTGCAACAAGACACCAAGAGATTGGTGACACCATGTAAGAAAGAAGAGAGGATGATCCCCCTAGAAATGAAAGGAGGAATAGAGATAGAGGAGAAGAATTGTTGGAAAGAATGGCCCAAGCATTTGAAGGATTTTCAGCTTCCTTGCAGCAGCAAGTTCAACAAAACAGAGTTATTTTGGAAAATAGAATAAGGAACAACAGGGATCAGGATGATGACAGGAGTGTAGCAGGATCAAGGAGAGTACAAAGAGCATCTTCTTGCACTACTGATAGGCCATCATGACCTACTTTCTTAAGGGAAGAGTGTGCTGCAAAAGAGAATGTGGAAGTTGTTGAGGAGCCTACCTTTGCTGATGCATATATGGCTGCTCATGATGAATGGAAACTATTGACACTAGAAGCCCGAGAGCTCATGCACTTCGATCATTTTGTGCAAACAAGGATGGACTACTATAGGTCTCGACAAGAGAGGAGACCTAGGAATCAAAATAAGGATCTCAAGTAGGCTACTAATAAGCTTACATTACCTATGTTCGATGGAAGTGGCAAATCTACAGCACAGTCATGGATTCATAAGTTGGATACCTTCTTGGCTCTTCGACCTATGATAGAAGAAGAAGCCATCAAGTTTGCCACTTTGCACTTGGAAGGAGCAGCACATGAATGGTGGTATCATGGATTGGTAACATTACAACATAATCAGATCACATCTTATCAGGAGTTTGTGGATAGATTGGTGGAACGCTTTGACAAGAAAGACCCAAAATCATACTTCAGAGATTTGGCTCAACTCAAGCAAGTTGGGATTTTGGAGAACTACATTGGGGACTTTCAGATATTGTCAATAATGGTTCCCAACATCTCAGAGAGATGACTAGTGGTGTTATTCATGGAGGGCTTATTGGAGCCTATGAGAGGATGGATAAAAGCCTTTGATCCTCCAACTCTTCAGGAGGCAATGAAGAAGGCTAGGAGTATGGAGTTCGTGGCACCAAAAGGAAAGAGCTCTCATAAGGATGTCCCTTCAACAAGCAATGAGACTCCTCAACAATCAGACAAGAAAAAGAAATCAGCACCTATGATGGATGAGGAGACACAAGAATAATTGAGGAAGAGAAAATTATGCTATTGGTGCAAGGAGCCTTACAACAAGGATCATGATTTCCCTTTGAGGCCTAAGGGCAAGGCAAACCATTTCATGTGGGCATACTTTGAGGACTCTGATTCTGATGAGATGGATCAACACATTGCTTCATAACTTGATCAGGAGGAGAAGACTTCTACTCCCATAGCATATATTGCCAATGTTCAGGATGAGACCACATTCAGGTTTAGAGGGACAGTTGATGGATAGCATTGCATCGCTATGCTTGATACGGGTGCGACACATAACTTTATTAATGGAGATTTTGTAGCTCGATGTAGACTTAAGGTTGAGGATTTTGATGGATTCAGAGTTCGAGTAGCGGATGGGTATACTCTCGCATGCACCAGGATGGTTGCTAATCTCACCTTGAAAATGAACAACTATGAGTTACATTCAAATTTTTATGTGGTCAACATGGGAGAGATGGACATAGTTTTAGGAATGAAGTGGCTCTAGGACTTGGGAGTATTTACCCTCGATGTACCTAAGATGGAGATGTCTTTTGAGGTTGATGGTAGGAGGCACGTATTGAGAGGTATTACAGATGGAGGCTTGCATTCTATCAGAGGACTGGACAATAAGAGAAAGAAGAAGGTGATTCAAGGGAAACATGAGATGATTCTCAATCCATTGTTTGAAGTGGAAGCCGCTTGGTCATATGATAATCCACTCTATGATGAGGATAGCTCTCTTGATTCCAATCTTGAGATGAGCATTGTTGATAGTATTTGTGATCCTACTAGTGCATCAGGATTGCAAACAAGACTCACAGAGGAGATTTCGGAAGTGTACATAGTGAGGAGTGCTTACAACTTCATTTTTGATTCTCATGTACATGACCTATTCAGGATGCACAGTTCAGATGCACATTTGATGGATAGTTTGGATGATAGTTTATCTTGCGCGAAGTTTGGAGGCAAGGATGATCAGTCTCTTGGCTTGCTTCCACTTGAGGCCTATACTTTTGCGGCACTTGGTGATGGTATTGAGTTGGTACGACAGTTTCAGTTTGAGCAAATGTTGCAGAAATTATTTGGTGATAACAGGGATATTATGCAGTTCTTGTGGGATCCAGGTGGTGAATTGCTTGAGGACAAGCAATTTCAGGTGGGGCAGACTGTAATGTCCCCATTTTGGAGGTAATTCGATTTAATTAACTTAATTAATTAAGTTGTCCAAAATAATGAATATTTTATGAGGATGACTAATTAATTATTTTAATTAAATAAATAAGTGGTATTAAGTTAATTATTTATAAAGTTATCAAATAAATAAATATCAAAAGGTAACTTTATATTTAATTAATTTTATAAAGTGACTTGAATTATAAAATATTTTATAAAGTCAATAAATAAAATAAAATAATGTTCTAGAAGTTTATGGAGGAAGTGGAGAAAAAAGAATAAATAGATGTCTTGGGCTTCATTCTCAGGCAGGCAGATTTGATGTTGATGATTGATGATTTCTTCTTGAGTATTTGTGGAGCCAAGTGGTCTGCAGATAATCAAATTGATCTTTGGGAATGAAAACTCCCATTGATTGCATAACTGAGGGAGTGAAATATCTCTTGAAGGGTTGCATTATTGGAGGAAGGTATCTCAGCCTTTCTATCTGTGCTAGATTGGAAAATAAATACAAAGAATACAAGGGTTTGATGCATATCCATTTGCAGATTTTCAGGGATTTTAGTTGAAGATTTTTGATATATTTTGAAGAGGATTTTTTGGTTGATTTTATGATTTTATTTAGCAAGCTACAGTGACGCCACTATAGTGTCATGCTACAGTGATGAGCTACAGTATTAGGGTTTCTTTATTGGCTTGTGTTGGGCTTTCAGGCTACAATTTGCAGACTTTGGATTGAAGGTTGGTTGGACCGATTTCTAGGTACATATATTCTGATCAGCAATTGCTAAGGCCTGAGATAATATCAGATTTATATCTGCATAACTGGAGAATCATATTTTGTCATAGAGGCTGAAGATAGCAATGAAGTCTTCACTATTTGGAGGGCATTGTTCATCTGTGCATACTCAGATCCGTTATCAGTCTATATCTAGATTTAATAGCAACCTATTGAGTTCATTGATTAAGGGCTAAATGTGCATTGACTTATGTTCTTCATTGGAGCATACATTTGTGGAGGCCTTGTGTTGATTTTTGTGGTGTTTGGAAAGTGCATTTGAAGGCATTTCAGTGGTCCTGTTACTAGATTACAGTCACAGTTGCTGCATACTAGAATCCAACAAATTTTCTCATAACACTTCAAGGGAACAACGATTTCACATGGGAACATTGGCGATACCTTCTTAAAAGCATGGCGATGAAGGTTGGTATTTAGAAGCAGAGTTTCATGATACCATTTATTTATTTCATCAGCTTAATCCAAAACAGGGGTGACATCATCAAGTATTACTTTGGGTTCATTTCCAAAGGAAGACTACAAGATTCAAATCAATCTTGGAGACAATCATTATCAGGTTCTTTGTCATTCATTTATGCCCATTGCATTGTCATTTTTAGATGCATAAGTTGCAGCTGTAGCTAATCATTGTACTCAGACTTATCATTTCAGACTTGGCATTGTTGATGCATCATTCATATTGGCCAAAGAGACTTGGATAATTCATGCTACATTGTATATGGATTGCAAATTGAATAAGAGAGCTGCAAGTTGGAGTCACATAGTTGCTTAAATATTCATTCAAAGTAGTGCATTAGCATGCATGCCAATTGTTTGTCAAAATTACTAGTTGGCTGTAGGTGGATATTTAACAAGTAGAAATCATATATGAACATCATTAATGATCATAATTAGTCATTGATGCATTTAGACATTAGCCCTAGCATTGCAACATTGAAATTACAAGCTTTGATACACTTCAAAGTCATTTTTAAGCAAGCATATTAGACTGTAACATCCGACCAGCAAGCTGGGAGATTGTATGTGAATTGTTTGACGAATTTCCTTGGGCCTTCAATCAGCACTTTAAGGTCAGATTTGAGCAGGCTCATTACAAAGATCTTCATAGGTCTAGGCTATGACCCTGTCATATCTAGAACATAGATCTTTTAGTCTTTCCTTTTCGTTATGTGGAACGTTGCTTCTGACTTCCACTTTTTACATAAATCTCTTCATAATACCTCATTTCCATAGTGAACCTCTATTGTCCATTTCTTGTGTCCTCATAGTTAAAAATATTTTCAAGGGAGATTAAACCTTGAGGAAGCTTATTTCCTTTTAATAGATTCTACTCCTAGTTGTGAATAGTTGGAAGCTCCTCCTAGTTTATATAAAAAGGTAGTGATCTAAAAATAATCCTCAAATACTTTCCTTTTTTTATCATTTTCAAGAAATTATGGTCAGACGATGATCTATGCTACATTATACTTTGTTGTTGATTTGCAAACTAGTACAAATTGCTAACCAATTGAAGCCATCCATTTAGCGACACTGTTATGAGATCAGGGAATGACTTATACATTGAAAGCTTTCAAAATATCAATTAGATCCCATATTCGATGTTTGTACAACCTCATTCTTATATTCTTCATAGTCACTTTCCCACAGTCCTAGCTCACAACTCACTCTAAATCTCTAAATTCTTGCATTATCTTTATGCCCATCTATTTTGTAAGAATCATACCATAGACCAAGGATTCATATTTCGCATCATTATTCAAGCACAAGAATTGAAAATTAAAATCCTTGAGGGCCTCAAATCCTATCAGGGACACTAGTCAAACAATTGCTCCAGAACTAGGTTTGCATTTGGCACCATCAAAATATAAGGTCCATATATGGTTGTCACCAGGATCATCATATTCCTCTTGATCCTTCATCAATTTAAAAAAAAATTGATTGTCATCAAAGATGACATAGGTGCCTAGTCCCATCACATGAAAGTTTTTGAATGGGTCAGAGTTGATGAATTGGTTGAGGAGGACCCCCTCTTTGAGAGTCCAATCATTTGTGTCTTTTTCATCCTCCAACATTTCTACACAGTATCTCTCCCTTTGCGAGAAAGAGGTATGTGTTGCTTCAAATCATAGGATTGCATTATCTTCTATGTGTTTTGGATGCAAAGATTTAGATAGGATTTTCATCTTCGCCCCATACTTGGTCCTCAATATGAGGTGAGACCAATCGAGCGCTAGGTATCCACTGAGATTTGCGATGAAATCTCTTGAAAGACACATTTCAAAGACTGGGGGAATGTCTGTCACCATGATTTTTTATGTGACTATTTAGCTTGGACATGAGAAGAGGGTTAAAGATTGATCTTTCATGCGTCCAATGGTCAAAATATTCTTCCCATATAATTTCATGATTCCCTTCTCAAGGGGCTCATACTTAAGTTTCAAGGCATCAAACACTTGCTTTGGAATGACCATTGTACTAGCTCCTGAATCAATCATGTTATTATGCAAAATTTTATATGCCACAATGAGCGTTAAGAAGAAAGGTGTGGGCTTTGTCTTTCTTACCTCTTTCTCTTTTGCATTGTCTATGTCATTCACAAAATTTGTAGCCTTCAAGGCTTGAGGATCTGACATAGGTTATTCATCTTTATCTTGATCACATGATGGAGTAACATCCATTCACGATATTTTTTCTTCCTTCTTTAATGCTTCTTGAAGCAATGTCTTTTGTTTGGGAATGGATATGACATCCCACATAGATATGTTGGCAGGAACCTTCTTCAGTTTTTCTACCACGTTGAGCATTCTAATTGGCAAGACCTTGGGGCTTAAATAGTAGCGCCTCTCTCATCTTTGGAAGAAAATTATTCTTCATAAATGGGTTTGGCATCTTGGCAATCTCCTTATCTGGAAATGATGGAGTTCATGACTGTTGAGTAGGCTAGCTAGTTTCCTATAGAGCCTAAATTTCTTGCAACAAAAATTGATGTAGTTGAGGACACAATAGACCTTGTTGTATGTATTGTCCTATTATCCTTCTTTTGTACCTTGTGTTGTAATTTGACTATACTTGTGGGGCACTAGTCATTGGAGCTTCATTTGTGAATAATGCATCTTATTCCTTTATTCATGAAAAAAAGTGCTTGGTAGGGCACAATATCCATCTCTTGCTCTAAAGATATTCCTTGCATTTACACTCTAAAGTAGGAATTTTCCGTTTTAGGGGACTCATATTTGTCTGTATTCAGGAGCACACCCTTGTTTCTTTATTTTTCTATCTTCTATTACATATTTCCCCTCAGACAATTTTGGGGCATATGAATATCATTGCAGGGGAATCACCATACATTCTCATCTTCTGCTAGGTTGTTCTAGCCTAGTATTAACTATTTACTTTGGCTATCCTTAACTGTCTGTAGCGGCATAGCAACCAAAACTATATCTTTTTTGCAAACATTTTTTTTGACCTCCTCGTCTTGAGGGTCCTTGGTACATGTTATGTTGATAATATGGCCTTCCTCCGCCATAGGTTTGAGTGTCCTACTTCGAAGGATTTTATTCTTCACGTTTGATGAGAACTAACTCATTAGAAAAGACTACTTGAGGTTTTTCATATTGTTGTTTTCCATTGCTATAGAGGAAGAACCTGATGTGCTCAGTTGTGTGGTAGGGTACACATACATGGATGGTGGCATAGTAAATGTCACCACTTGTGTAGTGAAAGTGCTTGGAGTAGCTTCTTCCCAAATACCACTAGAGATTTATACAAATACAAGCATTAGAGGTCATGGTGGAAGCTTACTAGCATCAATCAAACTATTCTATGCATTCACAACCAATTCATATACATCAAATAATATATCCCCTCCAATAGAGGTTATAATAACGAGTGTGTGCAAAAAGATGGGTAGCCAATTTGTTAATTCTTTTAAATTTTTTTGAAAGCTCATAACACGAGCACATTATAACACGCTCACATTATGGCTTGGTGTGTTGAGCCTGAGGCTTGGCCACAACAAGTCCATAATGTGAGCATGTTATAACGCACTTGTGTTATGATCTATTAAAAGAAAAGAAAAAAAGAAATTGAAATCATTTTCATTTGTGACTATGTTTTTTTCTACCTGTGGCTAAAACCCCTCATTTCCACACTCACATTCTAGGAGGAGCCATTTTGCAAGATTCTTCATCAAAATGTTGTGTTTCATTGCCAATATTCCACCATATTGACAAGGAGGTGTGAGAGGTAAGGATTTTTTGTTTTTTATTTTGAATTTGTTAGTTTTAGGCTTTTTTAATATTTATTTTTTGAATTTTTAGGAGATGTTAACCAACCTTCAAACCATACTCAAAATCCTCAACAAGCACAAAAACAACAAGAGGAACAAAATCCTCAAGTTAATCAGCCACAACAACAATCTCCTCCATTAGTCCCTCAGCATCCTCCTGGCAATCAAAAAACCTTAATGAGTGAAATTGAGAACAATAAAAAAAATTGAGGATTTAATCAAGAGGTTGAATGATTCAAATGGTTCAACCATGGAAAGAATGACCCTGGAAACTTCACTCAAAGAAATGCTAAAACATGTATATTCAATCAACAAACAATTAATCGGTTCGAAAGATAGGAGGTGGGTGGCTAGGGCTTATTACTAGGATAGATTATCGTATAAAAATGTACAAGATCTAAAAATTACAAAAAATGATTTGTTCTCATTATTCACTGACCCACGCACAAATGAAAATCTTACCCTCAATGTGAAAAGGTTTCATATTCATTGGTGCCACCACCAAAAAATTAGGAACTCTTTTTGGGATAGGTGGTACATGGTTTTTGATTACCCACCATGCAAAAATTGTGAATTCCCCTAGTATTTCCTTAGGAAACTATATTGTGAGTTCATATTGAAAAAAAACCTTAATTATTTTGAAATGAGGGACTTCTAGGGGAGAGATGGGGGGTTTGCTCAAGTTAGACCTGGTGCATAGTAGGATCCTAGGTGGCAAGGAAGATGACCTCTCACTAGGCCACCTCATGAGCACATCATTATACCTTCCATCATGAAGGATAGTTTCAATGTAGAGACTTTGTAGGCCATCAAATCTTTGACCCATAGTGTCATCCAACATGCTAGCCCTATTGCATAGTTCCATCCAAGGGAGTCTTCGAGTGGTGGGCTTTAACCCCATCTGTGTCAGTTTTGTAGGGAGACTTGTTCATATGACCCTACCGACACTTAGGAGGATGCTACATAGGATCTGTCTACAACTATGGAGATGGTGAGGGAAGCTAACATTTTGAATGAGGCCTATGGAATTGATACTCAGGTAAAAGTTAGCATGTTCATTGAATTTAATTTATTAAATTTTAATTTTGAAATGCAAGATTGACTAATTTAGTTTTATGATTGTAATAAAATTGTATGGTCATAGTGTTGATATTGGATACACCAGCCCTACACCTGCTTCTTTCTCCACTGCATCTACTATTGAGGTATGTAACTAGTAAACAATTATAAATTTATTACATGTTAATAGCATTATTTTATGAATGGTATTCTACTATGTGATTTTGGATGTTGAATAGGCTAATATTGGAGGTTTCGAGGGAACACCTCCCAACGCCAGTGGATTTACTGGAATCTACACATAGGTAATAGAATAAAGAGTTTAAGTAATGAATTTTACATAATAGATTTGTTTATTTTATATTCATATCATTGATTATGTTGCATTACACATCTTTCAAACTCAAAGAATTACTTCACATTCCATAACTAATAAATAGATGTTGATAGATCACAAAATTTTACAAAGTCAACATAAGAAGTGATTCAATTACTTCACATAGCATAAGTAATAAGTAGGAGTAGCTTCTAATTATATTTTCTTGTAATGGCATTCCATGAGACCACTTTTTACTGAGGCATTTTTTCAAATAGTTCATTGCCTTGTCTATGCTATGGATGCATGGAAGGAATATATGAAACTATAATAGTAAGCAATAGCATAGACAAGGAAATGAGTTGTTTGAAAAAAATCCTAAAAGAAATACAGTCTCATGGCGATGTCCCCAATTTCTTTGAGGAAATTTTTCAAATAGCTCACTACCTTTTATATGCTACCACATTTTCCATAGATGTCTACCAAAGCATTTTATCAAATAGTTCATTTCCTCGCTGCTATGGCTAAAAGCTTAAAAAAGGTGCTTTCCAACAAGCTATGGATGCTTGGAAAAAATCTATCAAAGCATAATAGTAATCAATAGCATAGACAAGGAAGTGAGTATTTTGAAAAAAATTCATCGAAGAAATGCGGTCTCATGGTGATGGAATTCCATTCCATCACCATGAGACCACATTTCTTCGAGACATTTCTTTAAAAAACTCACCACCTTTTCTATGATACCACATTTTCCATACATGTGTACCAAAGAATTTTATCAAACTACTCACTTCCTTGCCGCTATGGCTAAAAGCCTAAAATAGGTGCTTTCCAACAAACTATGGATGCTTGAAAAGATTCTATCAAAGAATAATAGTAAGCAATATCATAGTCAAGGCAGTGAGTATTATTAAAAAATGTCTTGAAGAAATGTGGTCTCATTGTGATGGAATGCCATTCCATCACCATGAGACCACATTTGTCTAAGGAATTTTTTCAAACAACTCACTGCTTGAAGAATAGAAACCAACCCATTAGCCAAAATTCCCCTCCAAATTCTTTTCAAGGTCCTCATCCTCAATTTACCAATCAATGGAACCTTCGAACCTTTATTCCACTTGTTCATGTCCCCACTTATCCCTCTTCATATCATGATTTCCCACCATCTCATAGCCAAGTCCACACTATACCGTCCAACCCATCCCAACATAATACCATAGAGAAGGCAATGAACTATTTGAAAAAATTCCTAAAAGAAATGCAGTCTTATGGTGATGGAATTCCATGATGTGAATTTTTTTGTAATGGAATTCCATCACCATGAGACCCCATTTCTTTGAGGAATTTTTTCAAACAGTTCACTACCTTTTGTATGCCACCACAGTTATTGTACATTTCTACGAAAACATATTATCAAATGGTTCACTAGCTTGATGCTATGGGTAAAATCCTAAAAATTCTCATGCATTTGAACAAGATATGGATAGGAAAAATAGTAAGCATGATAGTTAGAAATATATAGTTTAATAAGTACTCAAAATTTTGTTCATTATCTCATACATTATAAGTCATGACACGGATCGCTATTGTAGTATTCGTGATTGAATAATTTGTTTTTTTAATTTTAGATGTTGCAAGTGGAAACACCTCCAAATATTTTGAGGGAAATGGAGATCAATGTTTCATTTGCTATAGAATCCTTGATGGCTCTGAGAGGGGAGGTATGAGGAAAATTACTAAATTTCAATTTACATTCGTTGTTATAAATAGTGAAAATTAAGCTAGTATTGATTCATAGTTTAATTTCTATTTGGATGGTTTATACATGGCTTCAACACACATCAACATGGGCATTTGAATATTTCCCTTGTGGAGAGTGATCATCAAAAGGAGGTAAGTGATTATTTTGTTAAATATATCATTTATTTTAATGTAATTTCTATATATAATTGCTTTACTTCTTATTATAACATATAATACTTGACCAAGAACTAAACCCTAGGTGGAGCACTAGGAGCACTCCTTGACCACAACATAAATGAGTGATAGACATATCGCCATTTGATCGACAAGCAAAGGGCAACAGTTTATTTTGAGAGCATGCAGAGCGATGACTTTTGATTCTAGGGCCCTTTGTTGTATGCCCATATGACATTTTTGTACATATTTTGTATTGGATATATTTGAAATTGTATTCCTATATGGCATTCTCATAAGCCTATATGGCTATTTTGTAACTATATTTTATACTTATATTGACATATATTGATGTATGCCAACATGGCTATTTGGTTAATAAAAATATTTTTTATCAATGGTGTCCATATTTGCATTATAAATCAATGGTTCAATAGATATGAGTTATGTGTATTCAAGTGTAAACTTTAAAAGTTATGTGTATACTTTGTGACTTATGTGTATTCCAATGTCTACTTTGTGACTTACATGTTTTTAGGAATATACCTTGTATCCATGCCTATACTTTGTATTAATTTGTGTATACTATGTATTTCTATGTAAACTTCAAGACTTACAATTTTTTGAGTACTTGTACTTCCCTTATTCACATAAAAATGCTTGACTTATTCACATGTATACTTATTAATTGGTTAGCCCTAGCATTGATCATTGTTGTCCTTCATGGTTTGTCTTGAATATTAATTGATTGATGCTAAACAACTTCAATATTTCTAGGAACACTAGTAGAGTTACAAATTCCAAAATTGCACAAATTTAAAAGAAAAGATTAACTATAAATAAATGCACTAATTATTAACTTCATGATTGATTAAGAATGAATGTAAAATATATCAAGGGATGAGCCTTCTAGAATGACAATTGCCAACTAGAAAATAGGTAAAGCATTCCCAATACTTTGAAAGTAATAATTCACCCAAAATTGCAATGGGAGAGATAACTTATTTAAAATCCCTAAGCAATCTATTTCCTAATGCTCCCTTGTTCTTACATATCTCAATTCAGTTTAATCTAAAGAGTCCCATGAAATGCTTTATCTTAAAGAAAAAACACGTTTTCAATTTTTATTCCATGAAATGTTTCATAAAAATATTCCAATATATTTAATCCTTTGATTGGAACAACTCAATTAAGCAAAGGATAATTAATCTTCACAACACTTACAAAACATAATATTCATAGTACATGAACTAGTTAACTTCTTGACACATTATCATACAAATATTTATCTTGAATAGTCTTTACAAATTTTCACAACATAATCCACGTAGTGCAAAATGAATTTTTATGTTCATGGTCCATCACCATATAAACACGTCAAAAGATTTATATGTCAACTTTTTGCAGTATTATTTCTTGTATAGGAAATGGACTTGGGAGAAAGCAAGCTATAATGTATAATACACATAAGAAATGGAATCAATCATGGAAAATTTATTTATCACACCAAATAATAAATCTATGTGAGAGAATCATATGTTTCTCTTAGACTCCAATTTCCAAGAATAACAAAACATTTCAAATGAAAATGAAAAAATGCTTCACAACCAAAGTTGTTAATTGAGGAAAAATAAAAAATTTGAAGTTCCACCATTGTACGCTTTTATAATTGGTTATATATTGTTGTAAGGGAAAGGAGGATAATTGAAAAACAACTTGCACTTGCTAGACTTGAGGATTATCATATGATTTTTGTGTGAAAAAATTAGACTTCTCAACCATTGTGTCTATCTTTCTCTTTTTGATTTTTTTGCATGCCCTCATAAGGGATCAAGCCATTTGAACATAGCTTAGAGAGATTTTGTGTGTTTTTGTACAAAATAGGACCATTCATAGAATAAACGTACCTATTGGGATGCATTGGAGCAGTTTGTTTAGTCACACAAATTGCAAAATGAAAGTTGCACCACTTTGCAACTTTACACTGCTTACATTTGACACTTTTTCCATCACATGAAAATTGGAAACCATAGGGAAATGACTCAGAGAAAAAAATAAAAAAAAGAGGTTACTACAGAGGGTCCCAATGAGATCCCATAGGGTTAGACAAAGAGTTTGTAAGAATCATGGTTTTTGAGTAATAGCTTTTCAAAGATTGCTTCCCTTTTGCACTTTGGACCCTTAAGGGATCAAGTCCGTTGAATGTAGCTCAGAGAGATTCTGTGTGTTTGGGTGTAAAAGAAGAAAATTCCTAGTGTAAGAATGCCCATCTAGATGTGTTGAAACAGTTCATTTGGTCACATGAGTTGTAGAATGAAAGTTACACCACTTTGACTCTTTCAACTACTTGCATTTGACAACATTTTTTCCAAGTGAAAATTTTCCACCATGGGAAAATGCCTTCGAGATAGAAAAATATGAGAAATATTATTGTAGAGAGGCCCAACATGATCCCATAGACTCAAATGATAATTTTCTAAGCATCATGGTATTCAAGTAACATAATGTTGAAGTTTGCAGCTATTTTGCACTTTGGACTCTGAAGGGATCGATCTAGTTGAACATAGCTCAGAGTGATTCTGCATGTTTGGGTGTGAAAGAGAACCATACCTAGCATAAAAATACCTATTCAAAGGTGTTGGAATAGTCTGTTTGGTCAAATGAGTTGCAGAATAAAAGTTGCACCACTTTGCAACCTTCAACTACTTGCATTTGACAACCTTTTCCCTAAGTGAAAATTCATCACCGTGAAAAAATTTCATTGAGATAGTGCAAAATGAGAGAGGTTATTGTAGAGGTCCTCAACAAAATCCCATAGGCTTAGATGAAATTTTTTTAACCATCATAGTATTCGAGTAACAACATGTTGAATTTTGCAGCCATTTTATACTTTTGACTCTTAAGGGATTGATTTAGTTGAACGTGGGTCAAAGCGATTATATGTGTTTGGGTATGAAAAATGACGATACCTATCATAAAAATACCTATTCAGACACATTGGAATAGTCTGTTTGGTCACACAAGTTGTAGAATGAAAGTTGTACCACTTTGCAACTTTCAACTACTTGCATTTGACAACTTTTTTTCCAAGTGAAAATTTTCCACCATGGAAAGTTCCTCTGAGATGGTGAAAAAATCAGAGAGACTATTGTAGAGGGGACGAACATGATCCCATAAGCTCATATGAGAATTTTCTAAGCATTATGGTATCTGAGTAACAACATGGTGAAGTTTGCAACCATTTTGCATTTTGGACTCTTTAGAGATCGATATGGTTGAATGTAGGTCAGAGTGATTCCATGTGTTTGGTTGTAAAAGAAGACCATACCTAATGTAAACATACCTATTTGGATGTGTTGGAATAAAATTTTTGGTCAAACGATCGATTTACAGAATGAAAGTTGCACCACTTTGGAACTTTCAACTACTTGCATTTGACAACTTTTTCCCCAACTGAAAAATCACCAACACGAGAAAATGTCTGAGATAGTGAAAATCGAGAGATATTATTCTAGAGTGGCTCAATGTGATCCCATAGGCTTAGATGATAATTTTCTAAGTATCATAGTAGCTGAGTAGCAAAATACTATATTTTGTAGTCATTTTACACTCTAGACTCTTAAGGGATCAATTCGGTTGAATGTAGCTTAGAGTGACTCCACATGTTTGGGTGTGCAAGAGGACCATTCCTAGTGTAAAAATAACTATTTGGACACATTTTTATAGTATTTTTGGTCACACAAGCTGTAGAATGAAAGTTGTATCATTTTTCAACTTTCAACTACTTGCATTTGACAACTTTTTTCCCAAGTGAAAATTTTTCACCATGGGAAAATTCTTCTGAGATAGTGAAAACCAAGAGAGTTTATCGTAGAGAGGCCTAACCTTATCCCATAGGCTTAGATTAAAAATTTCTAAGTATCACGGTATCTGAGTAACAACATGCTGAAGTTTGCAACCATTTTACACTTTGGACCCTTAAGGGATTGAGTTAGTTGAACGTAGCGCGAAATAATTCCACGTGTTTGGGTGTGAAAGAGGACCATTCTTAGTGTAAATATATCCATACATATGCATTGGAACAATTAGTTTGGTCACACAAGTTGGAGAACGAAAGTTGCATGACTCCGAGATAATAAAAGCTAAGAGAGGTTATTGTAGAGGGTCCCAACACAATCTTGTAGGATTAGATGAAGAGTTTATAAGTGTTACCATTTTTGAGTAATAGCTCATCAAAGATTGTTTCCCTTTTACACTTTGGACTCTTAAGGGATCAATCTGATTGAACGTAGCTTAGAGCGATTTCACATGTTTGGGTGTGAAAGAGAACCATTCCTAGCATAAACGTACCCATGTGAATGCATTGGAATAGTCTATTTGGTCACACAAGTTGCAGAACAAAAGTTGCACCACTTTGCAACTTTAAATTGCTTATAATTGACACTTGTTGCATCAAATCAAAATTTTACACCACTAAAAAATGACGCTGAGATAACAAAAACTAACAGAGGTTATTGTAGAGGTACCCTATGTGATCCTGATGCCTCCTATTGAATGCTCGTAACTAACACAATATTTGGGTAACAGACAATCAAAGATTGTTTCCCTTTTGCAATTTGGACTATTAAGAGATTAAGTTGCTTGAATTACAAATGTTTGAGGGTAGTAATAAATTTCAATATTTGAGTAAATCTTATTACAAGTGTTTTATTTCAATAGAATATATGTTATATTGATATTGATATATATAATCATTAGGTTGGTTTTTTTTAATAAATGAAACATTTATAATAAGTTAGACTATATGCTAGTTATATTGATGTCAAGCGGGCTGTGAAAACATTATAACTCTCTCAAATCCTGATGAAATCAAATGAGACAAGATGCAAATGAAAGGTAGTTCACTCCTCCATCACTTCTAATGCATAAATGAGCACTTCCATGTGATACCAAAATATACAAGTTGTTGTAGTGACAAAATTCAATGTAGGAAAATACATAAAACAATGAATCTTTTTTATTCAATCCTCCAAATGTACAAATTTTTCAACTTTACCAAATTGACTCAAAATTACTCCTCCTAACCAAAAATGACCCAAAACATTGCAACATGGTCTTAAAGACCTTATTTCAAAACAAAAAGATTACCTTAAACATAAATACATTACATACTAAAGTCCTTTTACAAAATGAAGGCCTAGGTGCCCTGCACCATAGGCACAATGCCTTAGGTACTCCATTCTCATAGATATTTTACAATGTCACTCATACATTTGATATTCTCTTATAATGTATACATCATAGGTGCTCATGATGAGGTTAACTTCAAATGAGTAACAAGTTGATATTCCCTCGCTAAGCTTCACACACTCTTTTATAATGGCTTCAAATAAAAATTAAGATTTTTCAAGATCAAAACAAGGATGTTGCATTTCTTTTTTGGATGAGATTCTCTTTGATACATCATAAATCAACATTTTCTACAAGGAGAGACCAATCAATTTTTAGTAGTTTACTTACAAATACTCAAAGTAAAAGAAGAAAAAGAAAGAGCATCCAAAATGGAAATGAAATGAAAATAGATGGAAGGCACTTACAGACAACAAATCCACACCATTTTGTTCCAACTTGGGAACAACAAAGCATAAATCTTGATGATTCCATTGAGGATAGACATGTCGGTCTCTCAACTTAGTGTACCATAGAAAAAAGGAAACTTTCTTGATTTTGGGAATAATTTATGATAAATTGGACTTCATGAGGCCTTGATTTAGTGTTGTGAGGTGTTTTTCACATCCATACTAGGTCTTGGACCCTTTCAAATGCATTTAACAAGGTCTTTTGAAGGTGTTGTGAAGTATTTTAATATATTTCTACACTTTTCTAGACTATTCTCATTATAATTAATCTAAAAATCACCTGTTTATCCTTTATCAAGTCCTATTTCAAAGTGTTATAAAGTATTGTAACAAGATTTCATTATTTCCTAGGCCTTTCATCACTAAATACACTTTTATTATGCTTTATTTGGCCCCTTTATGCACTTATAGGCCTTAATTAAGTGTATTTTTGAATGAAAACCCCAACAACAACATTAAATGCAACTTAATTCGTAACACCCACTTACAAGCCTAGAGTGGAACCCATTTTCCATGGGTGGCGAATAAGTCCCTCTTGGCTCCAAATTCAAAATAATATAAAATTTCTTTCGATTTTTTATTCAAAAAGGCCTTATGTCAACCTGCGATGATCTATTATTGGGTAATTAGGGCATAAGTGTATATAAGTGTTTTTCCATCCATTTGAGGCCCTCATTAATCACTTATTTTCTCTTTCAAGTCAAGCAAGTTAGGGTTTTGTCACTCTAAGTCATCAAAAGAGCTTCCAAAGACATTCAAGGGAAAAAATTTCCTCCATTTTTGTAGACATTCAAGATGAAACATCATGGAAAGGTATTGAATCCATTATTGCATGCTTCATTACATTCTTTCTCTATTTTGGTTTAATTACCTAAAAGGAGTTTGACCAAGGAAAAGCCCCATGCCCTAACATCCAACATTTCTTCCTCTCTTCTTTTGTGTTTGTAAATTTAGGAATCTTAGAAGCTTAGAAATCATTAAATATTGCATTGAAAAGTTTTTTTAAGTAATCTATTCATTAGATAAATCAAAATACCCACAAAAATGTCACTCTCAGGCCCAAATCCGACAATTTCAGAACTAGACACCTAGAGAAGTAGAAAATCCAAACTAAAAGCTCATGTTTCCACCTTTAAATCTTCAAAAATTATAAAATGGACTCAATGTCCATGGGTGGAAAATGAGTCCCAACTCCAGGCTTATTTATGGTTTTTTGCATTTTTGGATACCCTTTTGTCCAAAACAGGTTCCAAAATAGTTCTACATAATTGGGACTGATTCGCCTAGAATGGCGAATGAGTCCCACCAGGCCTAAAAATAAAGATCAACACCATTTCAGAAATAATTTCTAGTCTCCATCCATATCTTAGGTACACTCTTTCAGTTTCATCCTTTTATGTTCAATTTTGTTTATATTTATGTTCATTTCTGCATAAGACAATGTTTTTTCCAACAACTTACATTTCAATAGTTTTCACTTAATAATCAATAGTTTTTACTAGTTTACTACATCTAGATAATTACATTTAGAAATAATTCTATCATACACACATTAATTTGAGTGAACCACCTAGATTTTGGGTGTGGGATCATCTCTTTCCATTAGGTGAAAGACCCTAATTGAGCAAAAGAGACATAAAATTTCACACTCCTAAAATCTATGGTTCACTTAGTCATTCCTAGTCATACATCCTCACTAGGAGTTCCAAGATACCTATTACACACAACACCTCTCATTAATAGAATAACTTAAAATTCAAGATGCTCTTATAATGTCTACATCATAGGTTCTCATGATAAGGTTAACTTCAAAAGAGTAACTTGAAATTCCCTCACCAAGCTTCACACACACTTTTATGATGGATTAAAATCACAATTGATATTTGTCAAGATCATTAATATAAGGATGTTGAATTGATTTCTTGGCTGAGATACTATTGGAAGGCTCATAAATCTACATTTTCTGCAAGGGGACACCAATCAATTTTTAGCAGGTTACTTACAAATAAGAAAACTAAAAGAAGTTGATAGAATTGGCATAAAAAAAAATGTGCATACAAGTATAAATTAATAAGAAACAATGTACATAATTACAAATTAATCCAACAAACCATCTAGGTCTACTCTACTATTTATTGTGCCAAGTATTGCCTCAGGGTCAAACTGGTAGACCTTTCACAAGGTCTTGTTCAAAGGTCTACCCCTATATTCAGTAAAATGAACATTAGATGCCATGACAAGGTTCGAGTAATGAAGAATCTTACAATGCATGTCAAAGTCCTAAAACAACCAATGTTTAACACTCTTATCTAGGTACCTTCTAAGCCATGTTCCAGTAACAACTGAGCTTGTAGGGTATTCAATGTTTTCTCCATCTATAACTAGGGCCTCCAATTTATTTTTGGCCTCAACACAATGACACAAGTAATAGTTTGTTCCATCTTTGTTGTCTTCATCTACAATAATTGCATAAACATGCCCTACATTAATATGTTCAACAAATCTCTTGAAATTAGTCAACATTATGAATACACTACAAAGTAAGATAACAATAGGAATTTCAAAAAATAAGAAAGTAGATATATTACCTGGTTGAACTAGATCCGATATGTGGTCAAAGTTGACTGATGATTCCATTTGTGTTAGTTCTAATTTCGTTGGAGGGTGATACATGTGAAGTGGGCTAAGATAACTTGTCAACCATTTGTCAACCCACTCCCCTAACTCACAATCATTCTAGGCTTGCATTGTACATCAAGAACAAAAGCATTCCATCTTCCATGTATTGATACTCCATGAACCTCCATCTGAGCTAAGGAAAGAGTGTAGGTCACTTGATCCTATTAGTGTAAAACAATCGTCATATGGTGCAATACTAGTATCATCCATCAACCAAAAAAATCTACAAACTGAAGACATACCTTCATTACCTAGACCCATCGAAGCATTACACCACTCAATGATTGATTTTGCATATGTCAAATTTGCACTATCTTTATACTTTAACTCTTCTTGTGCTAATTCTCTTTTCACACATGCTCCTACATCATGCTCCCCCTTTTCATGCCCAACCTCACAAAATTTCCACATATGCTGAACACCTGTAATGACATGCATCCTACTCAACTAGCAGAACATACATGAGTTCTTGAATTGTGCTACATAGTTATCTAACCATATTATATGTCAACCATATGGGTATGTGTAGATTGTGATGGGCCAAAAAGTGATGATATGATGGGTATGTGTAGGGTATGTGCCTAACGACCTTTTTTTACCCAAAATTAAAGAAACGAAGGGTTTTAAAGGAGATTCTCATCTTTCCACCAATATAAATTATGCTTTTACTTTTAATTTAATAAATTATTATTATTAATTTTCTATTTGAATTATGACTAATGTCCTAATTGATAGGTTGATTGAAAACATCTATAGTATCCAAAATGGTATCACATTTTTAACCTAAAACATACATCACATTCTATGCTTCGTGACACCATAAGATTAAAAAAAATGAATTTCCCGTGAAGTTTCGACCAAGTTAAGGTGACCAAACATACAAGCTTTTATATTTTTGTAGTTGTAAAAAATTCATAATTATTTTTTTAGCTGGAAAATATTAAAACAATATGCACTTACTGGGATTGTCTCACTTATATCTAAAATCCTATAAAAAAAAATATTATCATTTTATTGTGGTTAGGTAATTTATTGCATTAATTCCACTTTTTCCCCAAAATTTAAGTACTATTGCATTGAAATTTCTAAATTTTCACTAAATAGATTTTATTTTAATAAACCTAGTAGTTTATAAACTACATCTAATTTCTATAGATTCTATTCATACATATATTTGAAATAATATAGATAACCTATTCAAATTTTTACATCAAGTTGCCTAACTCGATATTTCTAAATTTGTTGCCACTTAAGGGCCTATTTTTTCCATGATGATCTTGTACATACCCATATATGCCCCTAAGCCAACCACTATAGAACATCTGGAAGCAACCTTGCACAAACTCTAGAGAATGTAAAGTAATCATCACTAATATAAAAGTGATACTCCCTCAATACCTTCCTTTGGTCCTCTATACTATCAGCTGCATGAATGAATGCTATGTGCACAAATATCGAAACCTGTGTGGAGTTGTAATACTATGACTACACCTCATGTTGTGGCTAGGTATACTATAGTTCTCTAAGCAAATTAAACTAGGTGAAACTATGCTACCAATTGGAAAGGTGTCCTTGCATAACTTTAATTTCAAGTCCAACCATTGAGCTCTATGGGTATGCCTTTCATACTCATACACTATATTGTCATGAAATGTAGACATGAACTGATACACTAGAATCTTTGAATAACCAAATCACTTTTATTGAGACCCATCTTTGTATCATATGCCACTATTTTATAATTTCCTGAACTCTACTAGTTTCTATCCTACCTCATATGTTCTTTCCATATGTTGACATATTGGCATTCGTTGCAAGCCACCGCAACCCTCGCATGAACCATCCAAGCATGTTGTCGTGTAGAATATTTGGCCATCCTTTATTTCACATAAATTGTTTGATAAGAACTCTCTTGAAAATTTTGGTGGGCTTCTATGCCATAATCCTACAAAACATCATTAGTATGAAAATATAAACATATAGAACAATAAACATCATAATGTTTAGATAATTCAATATGTAGTATACAGCAAAAAGTAGTGTGAATGTGATTAATCTTGACATAAAAATGTTTAAGAATTTCAAAATATCTTTGTCAAATACTAATTTTAGGATAATCTTGTTGAAATTTATGAAAAAATTGGGTTTGAGTCATATCCAAAAAATTCTTTGGATGTGGCTCACACTTCCAAATATTGATTCTCCTTCTTACCATATCCCTTTGATTCATGCATGGCCTTGTGTTATTCTTCCAATACTCTTCAATTAGTTTTCTTAATTCTTCAACAATTTTTTTATGTTTTCATTGTAGTCTCCCTGAGAATTCCCATAATTCATTTGAATTGGTGCCTTCAATTCTTTTTCACCTTTGAATGGATCTTGATAAATTTTTTCTACTAATTCCCATTTGTTCACTTGTCTTTCTAATGAGATGAGCTCTCTTTTGTTTGACTAATTACCAAAGTCAGTGTAATGACACATCAGGTGACATTACTATCCTTTTAGTTTGAGGTTTTACCCACACTCTCATAAGCATACATTAGATTCTTTACAATAGTGTTTTCACTTGATACATACATCTCAACAATAGGAAATTCATCAATATTTAATTAAGGTGGGCTATATTATGTACCTTCAATTGAGGGTGGAGTAGAAGACATACCTTCTTCGTCAACTTGAGATGCAATGGATGGTGTCCAACCATATTCACTTGCTGTAGATGGTGTCCCTCCATATTCGCTTGTGCTTAATGGTGTCCATATTCACTTGTGGTAGATAGAGTGTCTCCAACTACAGGTAAGTGCACCAATCTATGACACAATTCAAATGTCAAATTGTAAAAAATTGTAAAAAAGGCTAAAATTGGCCATTTTCCGCATGCCAAAATTGGCGAGCGCCAAATGCAAAAGGTAAATAAAAGAAAAAAATGCATTTTGAAACCTCATTTCACTTCAACCTACGGCTTGGCTTGGAGGATTTGAGGTGTGCAACTTGCGCTCACCAAATATCATCCATTATTTGCATCCTTAGCTTGTTATTGTTCATGAAGATACTACCTACACATCAAAGATGTTGAATATTATGAAGAGGTATGTATTTTTATTCTTTTTATTTCAAATTTAATTTAAAATGCAGATTGAAATAGGTTTTAATTATTAAATTTTGTTCTAATTCTCAGTGAATGAATCTCCACCTCCCAAAATAGAAAATTCACAGTCACCCCTTCAGGAAGAGCCTCCTATTCAAGAACAACCTAAAACCACTCCATCAATTCATAGGCATCCTCAAGGAACACAAGAAAATATTCTAAATCAAGTTGAAAACAATAAAAGAAAAAATGAATAATTAATTTGAAGATTAATCGAGCATGTCGAAACCCACCCTTATAGGAGAGGGATTGTTGAATCATTGAAATCAATTGTATCTCATGTAGGAGAAATGAGTGAGAAAATGAATTTTTAGTCAAATAAGAGGCATGAGATGATACAATATTATGC